>VWZN01022063.1:241032-257796 GCA_013396955.1 Regulus satrapa | reverse complement strand
AAAAAAAAAAAAAAGCCAAGATTTGCAATATTCTGCTGTTCTGAAAGTAGTTTGCTTTTGTACCCCCTTCATGCATAATCGGTTTCCCTGGGATTCAAAAACCTTCCCAAGTACCTTGTCACATGACAAAGAGATTTGCATTGGCTTTAGCCACTGGCAGACATTTCTTTCATTCTTTCTTGTGATTTCTTTACCAGCTTCCAAAGTGGTACGTGCAGCTTAGGTAGAAGTAAAGTCATTACCTGATGAATACTTCAAGAAATACTTCAGGTTACAAGACACCATCAAACCTGAATTTCTTTGTTATATCAAAAGATGGAAAATATAGTTTGATATGCAAGTAGCTCTGAAATTATCCATAACACTGATAAATAAAGGTGAAAGCAAATAAAAGCAGGTATTTAGAAAATATAAAAACTAATAACACAGTCAGTTTGGCAGCATGAAGGAAGGTCATCTTTTTGCCTGCTTATTGTAAAATAAGATGTAAAGGGTTTTCTCAGTTCCGGTTATTCAGCTGACAAACTAATTAGTCATTAAATTAAATATGAGAACTTTGACCCTGTTATTAGGACAACTTCTATTTTTTTGAGGGTTTTTTTTACACACTGGAAAAAAATCTAGATCTGAAGTCTCACTTGTTTATCCTGTTCTTTTTTGGTGATTTTGTTAAGAATGTGCTCAGATGTAAATCTCCTTTCTCTTCCTTCTTCCCCCCCTCATCCCCTTCACTTTCTATTGTTTCACTCCTAAGCTTGCAACGTTTAAGGCTGGCTTTATTTGATACTTTTGACTTTCACTATATACAGTTGTATCATTAACAAGGAATTATTACATTTCAACATAAAACACTGTTCTGACCAGTCATGTTTAAATACTGTATTCAGCATTTTTACATCTTGAGACTTCCTTTTCATTCCAAACGGGAAATGTAGGTCTCTATCATACAATAGATAACCAAATAGATAATAATTAGTGCTTGGGGTTTTATTTCTAATTTTTTCTCTGAGTAAAGGACAAAGGCTCCCAGATCCCTTCTGTGGCCATAACTCATCTCGGAGCAACAGTACCCCAGCCTAGTCTGTGAGGGTTGCTCTGACATTAACACTGTGCTAACAGAGTACCTGGATGAAATGTTGTGACCTACAGAACTATACACGAGGTTGGATTACACAGTTTGTTCAACATCCTCCATCTTTCAGATCTCAGAACACAAAATACTGTTTCTGAGGACTTGCAGCAAATGCAGAGGAGGGAGAATAACCCATGGCTAAACTAAAGACCAGCAGGGAAGAGAACACACTAAGTGTTTCCATCTTGCTCTCGCCCTAATAAAGCTGGGACACACCTTGGCAACATAACATCTCAGTCCTCCCTTTTAAAGGGTAAAGTCATTTTGGGCAACTGTGTAACAGTGGTAGTTCCACATTTATGCTGCTGGAGAAATAAATTCCCAGACCAAGTGCAGCCAACGAAATTTCTGATCTTGGCCTGGGAAAATTAGATTGTCAATATAATTTTCAATTTAAAGCCAAAGAGACACAGTGGGAACAAGGATTTGAGAACAGCAAATACAGGGTAGAACTTCCAAAAGCACAGTAGCTAACAGATGTAGTAGTCCCTTCCAGTATGCTGCTGGACTCCCAGTGCTAGCTAGATGGTATTCAAGAGAAATTGTATCCTGCAGTATTCGCCAACAACAACTTTTATCTATTTTAAGAACAGACATTTTAGTATCTCCTAAATTGTTTCTTCACAGTACATATATGGCAAAAGTACCCACAAGCTCCTGTCACCCATTTTTCGAGTCCTTAGCACATTTTAAGGGCTATAAGAGTTGTAGTCTCTAGGAACTTTCCACTTCTGCTACAAATGGCACAGCTGGACCTAACTGGCTCTGTGCTGTGCTGATTAAATCGGTAGACAACACCCCTACATCCTGAATTTTATTCAACTTAAATAAAATAGATTTTAGGAAGACAAATGAGAGGGAAAAAAACCATCAAACAATATAGGGTAGTTCAGCTATTGCTGCTACCTTTTGCTGCTATTTTTTCAGACATTTTTCCAGTTGATTGTGTGCTTTTATGGTTTTAGGTTTCTAAGTAAAGACTTGTTGAGCCTCCCCCTGCTACTAGTGAAAAATGTTATGCATTTCATCATGTAATTCTGGAAAATGCAGACATACCTTTGAGACTGTCTGTTCTTTAATTTAAAAATTGCATTCAGTTTTGAAATGATCTATAATGATACAGTTTTACAATATGTTTCTACTGAAATGTTTATAATCAAGCAGATAGAGTGCATAATTGTATAGAGTCATATACTTGGATAACTATATGCTATAGTAGTAAATGGTTATTATTATGCTCCAACTATATACTGCTGTTACTCTGGATCTTTTTCCTTTGGTATTGTCTTGAAATATGTAGAGTTAAGATTTCTTTGTGCCTGATAATTTTAGTCATATTTCTATCTTGCTGAATCGTGTATACACACAGATACTGAGATAATATCCTGTTTCCCTTATATATCTCCCATTCTGATGTAGCACTTTTCTAGCTGTTAATGGAGGAAAACGGCTTTACAGTCCTCTCTGCAGAGTAATAAAAGTGTTAGTGGCGAGTAGAAGATTAACTACTCATGTTTCAGCTTTTCCTCAGTAGTTGTTAGATGTTCAGAAAATGCTAATCAGGAGACAGTAATAGTCAGGATGCTTTGTAATTTCATGCATTTTTACCTTTTTGCTCAGTAAATTCACTCTTGCTACACAGTTTCCATTTTAGAAGTTAAATTTAAGATATATTTACAAGCTTTGTATCCTACAAATTTTTTATGCATAAAGATTCAATTTTAAAAGTTTCTTCTCCTTTCATACTTCCTCAGCCTTTGGGGGTGACTGGGTAATAGTGAAAGATATTGCAGAAAAAAAAAAGGAACTGTATTTTCTAAGTTACCGTTTTGAAGAACCCCAGAGATAAATAAGAAATAATGATTTTCAGTTCTCATCAGCAAAAACAAAGTCAAGTAAAAGCCATATTCAGTGAGATGACAATCTGGGTGGACTGGATGTGTGCAAGGAAGAGCGTGAAGCACAGTTTCCATTTTGATTGGAGAAATCTTCCAAATGTAGTTTACCTACAATGTCTCACACATCCTCTTGGAGTCAGGAGTACTGTACATTTAATTTTTTTTAATGTGGAAGATTCCGTGTTGCTGCCACAAGATCTCTACAAAACTCTGTGTAGCTGTTTAACAGCGGCAAGGGTAAGTGACCTGTTGCACAGCTGACCTTGAAGATTAACCTGATAGCCCAGGGCACTGCTTCATGTAATCTTAAATACTTAGGGATGACTCACATATCTCCTTTGAACCAGTGGAACTGCAGTATGTGAAGCTGATAGGAGAGTAATCCAATCCTGTGAGAGCGTATTTAAAGGCTGCAGCTGATGATGACAAAGCAAAGCAGGAAGATTTAAATCAAAATTATCCGAATCATCAACTTTAATAAAAAGTATTTCAGTCTGCAGAAAATGGCCTTGATTTAAATCACCACTCTAGTTTCATTTTGCATTTGTCCTTGCTTTCCTAAGGAAAGGTTAATCCACATTAAGTAGTTACTATTAAAATACATTAATTAGCAGGTAAACATACATTTTTGCACTCAGTTTGATTCTTATTTTTAATAGGATATACTTTAGTAATATTCATTTATTAAAGCAATTATATCTCACACCATATATTTGCTCAAATGATTAAGGTTTTTTAAATGTCTTACATGTTTTAATAGTTTCTCTCAGTTTAATGATGGACAATTATATAATCTAATTTCACTTCTATTAAACTAGGCATTTATATTTCATGCAGACATCCATAGATAAAGCCTGGAGATTTTTGTTAGACCAAAGCATTAAGGTCCTCTTGAGACTCTGCTGCCTGCACAGGAGAAAAACAACAGCGACTGCTGCTATTTTTTTTCTACCTAAGGATATCAGCAGAAAATAAATTATGCATCAAAAGCCTTGATAATAGCATCATATGAATGTAACCATGTTCCACTAATAAGAAATCCCTTTGTGGACTCCACACAGAAGTCTCTGTCAACTTATAGCCTAGGTGACAACTGCTTCTCACATCATGAGCCTATCCTTCACTATGACTTGGAGAATTCAGCAACATTTGTCAGCTAGTCATTGAAGAAATAAGGTTTTTGGTAGGAAAATTCTGCTAGGTCTAAAAATGCTCTCTGGCTATGTACAAAGAATTATGGCTCAATGTTCATTTAGAAGTGGTATCACTCAGAGCAGTCCATAATATCAATACAGGCTGGGGGATGAATGGCTTGAAAGCAGCCCTGCTGAGAAGAACTTGGGGATCATGATGGGTGACAAACTTAACATGAGTCAGCAAAGTGACCGTGCAGTCTAGAAAGCCAGTTGTACCCTTGGCTGCATCACAAGAAGTGTAGCCAGCAGGTCAAGGGAGGGGATTTGACCCCTCTTTCATGATACTCCACTTGGAGGGCCATGAGAATGTTTGGAGGGCTGGGAGAGTTGGGGCTACTTAAACTTTATTTTGCCCTTTGAATTTATAAAGGGGACTTATAAGAAAGATGGAAAGAGGACTTTTTACCACAGTCTGTGGTGAGAGGGCAAAGGGTAAGAGTTGTAAGTTGAAAGAGCACAGATCAAGATTGAGCATAACAGAGACATTTTTTACAATGAGGGTGGTGAGGCACTTGACCAAGTTGCCAAGAGCAACTGTGGATGTCCCATACCTGAAAGTGTTCAAGGACAGGCTGGATGAAATTTGAGAAACCTAGCCTAGTGAAAGATGTTCCTGCCCACAGCAGGGAGGTTGAACTGGAAGAGGTTTAAAGTCCCTTCCAACCAAAACCATTCTGTGGTTCCCTGAAATAGATTCATATTTTATGTATTGCTTAGTCTCTCTAGAGAAAGGTGTGTACCCTAACCACTGCATAGATGGATGAAGGCTGGGGACAGCAGCCTCTACCCAGGATTCCCCACCTGATTTTCTGCAGAATAACACCAACAGGTGTCTTCTGAAGCACTTAACTAGACTGGACTATCCAGTTAAGACAGGCGGCCTTCTACAGTGCGGGGGTCCCAGAAGGTTTCCATGCCTTGAACTTAGCATTGTCAAGGCCATCTGTATTTCTTTCTGGATCAAGCCAGAGACCCCTATTTATATTTTCAAGTGCTAGTGATCTTTGATGGTTTGGACATGCTGTTCCAACCATTTAATTGGTCCCTTTGAATGATTACTGATTAGTATCAGTAGATGGCCAAATTAAGATGCTTCCAGCTCATATGCATCATATTTGCGTCAGTTATCAGGGAACACACGTTTAAGTCTATCACTTGGTGTCAGGCCAATAGCCAGCATTTCCAGTACCAAGACTGGCAATTAGCATGATGACTAGATGGGTTCCCATCAGCACAACACTACTGAAGCAGCTGTGTTAATCAAGATACCAAAACTAATTTGTTGGAATAAATATTTTATTAGCATGTCCACCAATAATGCAAAATAAGAGGTTTTAATTAATTAATTTACAAAAATATTCACACAGTGGTGGCTGTAACTCTGTTTATGGTCCTGGAAACAGGTCTCATCTGTCAAAGGGTATATGTAGATACCAGTTACCCAACTATAACTACTTGTTTGTTAGTTGCAAGCCAAGCATTGCTGACACCCCCGAGCAGCAATGCCTCACAATTGATGCTAAAGGGCTCTTTTTCTCCTTTTTGCTTTATTCTTTCAGAAACATACATTCTAACATTTAACTACAAAAAGATATTGTTGGATTATGGAGGGTTATGGTTAGTCACCTCATCTTTTTTTTTCCTCATGAAAGGACCACATAATTGAAAGAGGGTGGATATATACTTTTTAAAATTTATTTCTCTTTATATTAATAACTGAAAAGATGGGGGAAATGGTGTGTTTTAAACAAATGTGCATCATAAATACAACAGCTAGCAGTGATTTCTTATGCTGAGGAATGTGAAGAAATATATTTCTGAGAAGTAGAGAAAGGCGGCTGATTTTGCAAGGTCATAGATTAGGCAAAGTGTGTTCCAAACATTGAAGAGAGTGGAAAAAGATTAAGGAGAAGGTCTACTGAAAGAGCAAGATGTAAGCTCTTAGAACTGTTAAAACTCAGGTTTGTCATGACCCACAGTTTTTGGAAGACTTTTTTGAGCGCTTTTCCCTACTGCTTTCTCTGTGTCAGGTCATTTATTACTCATTAGAGTGGAAGACTTTCTGTGCTTCATCCACTTGTCCAAGAGCTTAGACATTTGAGAAATCTGCTGGAAGCACTTACAGAGACATGTTTTATAGAACATGCATGGATATAGAGTACACATTTACATATAAAAAAGGAATTGTATTTATTTTTTAAAAAGTTAATTTAATATAGAATACTACTAATAAGAGCAAATAAGTGCATCACGGGGAAAGAATAAATAATTCTAATGTTTGATCTTCCTTCACACAACCCACAGCCTGTACTAAAATTAATTTCTATCATGTTTATTATTTGTTCAGCAGTTTTACTCTTCAAAATATTTTAGTCATGTTTAGGAAAAATAAACAAACCCAAGTGACTTATGTAGTCAAATTGCACAACACAAATGGTGATCAGAAAACTTTGCAAATAAACAGATGACATCCTGTTATGAAAAATTGCCCATGTTCTGTTTTTCCCATGGTACAAATGCAATATTTTTAAATTATATGTAACCTTCAGGTGGCACATGCACTGCATCTCAGGTATGATTTGTTTTTTGATCTCTTGGAAGCCTTTATAGTGTATTGCTTTAGTTGCCATGCCTGAAAGGTGCTCTAAACTGTGAAGTTTAGGGAAAAAATGTGCTTAATCTGTCAAGGAGTCTGTAAGCCAGGGCTGGCCCTGGTTGTGATGGCAGTAGAATCATAAGGTCCAGTTGCCATTAATAGCAGGAGCTGGACTGTTCCTGATCACCCTCACGATTCTCAGCGGGTAAAGTGAGCATGCAGTGACCCAGCCAGCCCTGTCGTGCCTGTGTGCCCCATCCTGCTGCAGCTTCCATGGCACCAGGCACTTGGGGATGGGCATGGATCCATCCTGGCCATCTCCAGGGCTGGATTGCATTTAGCCAGCTCAGAGCAGTGGTGCAGCAAAGTGCTTTTCACCTGAGAGAGGCTGTGGCAATACCACGCAGCAAACTGGACACAAAAAAGCAGTCAGGAAATCTGCTGATGCTGTAGTCAGCTCAGAATGAGAGAAAAGTTGGATTAAAGTCACTTTGTCAAAGCACCGGTGAGGTGAATGCCCTGGAGAGAAAGCTGTGACAGGACTGTGCCACAGGGCTGTGACAGCCCTCACTCACGAGCAGCTCAGCTGCAGCACACTGTGGCTTAATTCTCCGTGGGAAGATTAATCCCTTGGAGAAGGATTAAGCTGCAGTGAACCAGGGCCACTTTATTTCTGAATGGGAAAGGCCACACAGGGATTTAATGTACTTTATCTTATGTGCATTGATTTCGCAGCTTTAGTTAATTCATCTTAACTTCCCTGAATTCCCTTGTGTGGACAAGCTTTTTGTCTGCAGAGAGGCTTTTGGAACTGCTTGCAACGCTCCTCAGAGCAAGCCCAACCAGAAAACAGGTTGGAGTGATTTCTCTGCTTCTGAAGGAGCTTATACCTGTCTAGATACCATTAAATTACCTCTTTCTCAGATGGTTGATCCGTGACATCCTTAGAATAACTATTTTAATTAGATTTTTTGATCAGACCAGAGAGAAAGGAGTGTTTTTATAACTAATCTCTGGGCTATTTTTGAAATCTCTCATGAAGAGTCTTTTCAAGGCTTTCAGATAGCATGAATTGTGTACAGCTGCACAAACAATATTTTCTCAAGATTGGACATATCTGACTGTGCAGTTTAATAGGTTTCCTTGCCCAGTGGGATTTTCTTCATCTTTGGTCATGGTCATAAGAAAACGTTTTGTCTATATGAATAAGGAGTGAGTGAAGTTTCTGTTTCTTGATCCTAAAGATGTTAATCCCTTCCTCTTGGTGGCATAAGTGACACAGATCTGCATTAAGGAGGATGTTTTCATGGGTGCTGCTGTTAAAATAATGGCATGGTTTGACGATTGTTGTTCTTTGGGAAAATGATACTCTTCATTTCCTGTATAGTTAATGATAAGGAGTTTCCTGATGTCAATGAATTCTAACCCAGTTTTACTGTTCAGCTACATCATGACAATTCACCGATCAATTTAAAATGTTGCCTAACAGTTCTTCACTGGGATACTTTATGCAGCACCAAAAGACATCTCTTGTGTTGTCATAAAAGTGTGACTTAATTCTGTAGCAGTCAATAAATACTTTGGCATTTTAGTAAGCACATGAGGTGCATAGAGGGCCCATATTTATGTGGGAAAAGCCGTGTGAGAACAGAGGTACTGAAGAACAGAGAAATGTAAATAATAGCTGAACATCAGGGTGCAAATGTTTTCCATCAGTATTGCTCAATAGCAGTATTCATCAATACTGATCCCAGTGGGACTAGGAAAATATTTCAAACTATAAAATGCATATTTAGATACAAAATGTATGTTATGCAACATGAGCAAAAGAGGGGAAATTAATTTAGCTGTTTGTGACCATTTGCACTAAAATTTGTAAAGGCAGGAAATAGAAGTAAATTTAAAATTTAGCATATATATCATTGCAGTACAAGCTTGATAAATGTTCAGTGTGCTCTAATGATGGCTTTTCCTCTTTTTTCACACAGCTGATTGGATTTGTGTACGCCTGTTATGTGATCAGCATTTTCATGGAGGAGGAGGACAGCTGTAAGTACTGATACACACCTCACCATCTCTGGAGCCAAGGTACCTGGGCTGAGACTTAGTCTTGCATTGAACTACCAAGGCAAAAAACAAAGTTTGAAAAGTGACAGAATCTGGCATTCATGTACACAGCCAATTGTGCTTAAAGACATACTTATTTAGGTACTAACAAGTTATTGAGGTAGCATTGCACTTTCTGAACTTCTTCATAGAGATTTGTGAACCACTTACATGAGCCAGTCACAGTGATGAAAATTATGTGATCCATGTTGCATATGTATGGATATATATATCTACATCTTTATGTATGTGCATTTACATTTGAATTAAAGCTCCTGAAGCCTCTTAATCTGTTTTTCCAAATGACAGTTTTATCAGCAGTAAAATTAATCAAGAGGACAGGCCAAGCCATTTACAGTGTGCAGTATCAATCTGATCAATAATTAGGTAAACCTGATCTATGCCTACAGGCACCTAGACCATGTATTTAAAATGCTGGCCCCATATTCTAACTTGCTTTTGTCAATGAAACCCTTATGTACATACTCATATTGTTCGTAAACTTCGAAAATGTCCACACCTTAAGAAAGTATTTCTCAAAAAGTCATTAAGAGAGTATTGGAAAACTCTGAATATGCTGAACATTTCAGTAGGATGCTGTGTGAAAAATGGCTGTGAGAATTGCCTGAGGATGTCACCATACCCACATGACTGGGAGGCCCATTGGTAAAAGCAGTAGAATGCTTTTAGAATGGAAAAATATTGGATGAACAAATACAAGAACAAATTAAAAAAGGGAAAACATATAATAATTTAAATTACTTCCTCTGATTTATAAGGAGGTAAACAGTAAGATAGCTGTCTCTAGGGGGAAAAAAAAGAAAGAATATCAATAACATTTTATGATTAGAGGATAAATAACATGCTACCAAATATTTATTTATAAGCTTTTATTCATAAATCTTTACACAGTTGTTTTGTTTCTTCACAGAATATGTCTAGTGGGTAAATATCATAGGAGAAATTAACTCAATTTGTAGGAAAGTATATGATAATACCTGGAAAATCTTATTAAAAACATAGTTCAAATAATTCATATCTGTGATGAAAAGCAGATTGTTTAAATGAAAACAACATAAAGGACTATAAATGAAATATTTTTTCATTGCTCCAATGGTACAATGTTCAGTTCATCATAATGCAAGAGTCAGTATGATCAAATCTATTTCAACACTTTCATTTAAAGGTTTTTATTAGGAAGAAAATATATCAGAGATTCTCAGATAAAACTGAGTCATAAGGAGCCATAAGCATGTTGTGCACATACTGTAGAGTAGAAAGGAAAAAGCAGCCTGGATAAAGGAGAAAGATGAACATTTGGAGAAGAAACATAAAATGTAGGGCTTGAGGAGAAAAAGGCCAGAAAATGCTTCCTGTGAAAGCAGGAACTGGTAACACAGTGGGTCAGCAGATGGCCCACAGCACAATGGCTGTGTAGTTTGGGATGTATAAACACAGTCTTTGCTCAGTGAAATCCAGACACTACTCCTTTCCATATGGCTGTGATGAGTCACTGCAGTAGACAGGGACAGCTGGAATGGGGATAGCTGGAAACTCTCTTTATGAGAAGTTACTATGTGTATGGAAGAGGGAGGCTGCATCAGATGTTAGGGGAGGCCTGCAGACTGATGAAGGCGACACAAACTACAGTGCCTTTGAAGAATAATCGTGTCTGCACAGGCACACCCATGTGCACCCAGATGCATCTGTACCTAGGAAGACAAGACTGTTGCCTTTTTACACAAATCCATTCCATTACTGTTGGGTTTATTTAGCCTTTGTAGTGTGCTTCACACACCCTGTTTTAGGCATGTGTGAAAGGCAAAACTCCCAGCAAAGAACACATGTTCGTGGAAGCTGCAGTCATGGGCTACAGAGCATATGTGGTTTACATATTCAAGGCCTCATGAGAGAGTTTTTGTCAAGTTAAGGGTCCTCTTCACTTTGAGAACGTGTGTGTTTCAGAAGAGATGGAGACTGATTCATTTTCCTCTGATGGCAAGCCCGCCTAATTTTCTCTTGTGGGTTTTGAGCCATACAATACAGATGGAAATTTAAATCACTGATAATGGAGAACAGTTAACAAATTTATCAACCAATAAAACACATCAAGTGCTAAGGTGATCCAGTGTGTAGAATTAACCTAGTTGCCATCTCCTCAAATGACTCAGGGGTCTGCATTTAATTTCTGCTCATCTTTCAGAACTGTCAATGACAATTTGTTCTTCTCTTATGATTGAAAATCACCTCACTTGTCTTGGAAAACACAGTGTAATGTCCTTTGTTAAGAATGGACAAATTTCCCATGTCACTTATATCTTTACATTTGATTTTTTTATACTTTAGTGTGGATAGTTTTTTTTGGTTGACAGAGAATGACTTGGGGCAGGAGCAAGAGCAGTGCACAAAAAAAGGAGAAAGAGGAATAAAGAAGTGGAATAGATGCAGCTAGGAGATTTTATAACCATTGGAAAAAAGTATTTTCTGATTTGGTATTTTTTTATTGCCTTCTAAGATTCTGAATTGGATCAAAACTAAATAAACAGCCCTTCAATATCTCACTTTTGTGCTTTAGAGCCCTCTATGCTTATAGATAAATATATTATGGACAAATGTTAGCTCCTTCAAAGGAATCCCACAGAGATTTTTTTGACAAAGAAACATCTGTTTCATGCACAGTGAGAAAATGGTTTTGTTTGATAATTAGCTGAGAAGAACAGGACTTATTCTGGAGAAATTCACATTGCTAACTTGCAGCACAATGAAAAAAAATTATTCTAGATGTAAGCACAGTGGTGCTTCAAAACACTTGAAAATAGAGAGTGTGTACATTAGGATAAAAGTCCAAAAACCTACAATTATGACCAATTTTTTGCATTTTTATTGTGATGCAACATTTATTTTTCTTAGGTAGATGCAGCTATTCTGTCATACTTTAGCAGTAGTTTGCAGTGAATAAATCCTCAGCCATCTGAGTGTCAAAGCCTCCCTAATTAAATATACTCTGCAATATTCAGTGCATTGAGTTAACCCCAGTTCTTGGTCTAAAACCCACCAGGCAGACTTAAAAATTAATAACAGCTGCCTGTTTAGCCTCTGTGCAGTGCTTAAATGGATTTTGAGCCTGACATTTCAGCTGATGGACACTTTTCTGAACAGTAATAATGCTTGAGGAAACATTTATTTCCAACTATTGCTCACCTTGCCTATGTTTCATACTGTAGTTAACTTTTACTTAGAAGGAAGATAGTAGCAGGTCAAAAGGAATGAAAAAAATTAAAAGACTTGTAAGAGGCACACTACGGTAGTGGGGTTAATACTTTCCATCATTCATCCTAATGAAAAAAGTCCATAAAGTCTATTTATATTGTTGCCTTTTTTTTTTTTTTTGATCTATCAATTTCTATAAGCCCTTTTGAAGGAGTTGAATATGTGAAATCTGTAATCATAAAACCTGTCACTATCCTGTTTGTGAATCATTTTCTCCTAAAACTGAACTCAGAAACTGATTTCCACCTTGCCAGAGTTACTGTTTTAATTCTGTGGAGTCTGGAGACTCAGCAAAATACATTGCTAAAATCATGATTAAATTTCTAAATAGTTTCTGGACATTTTTGAGAAACCATTGATAGCACTATTACTGCTAAATACTAGTTCAAAAATGTGACAGTGACACAGGTCAGAAGTGAGAGTTCTGTACTATACTGGATTTTGTGGAGTGGTTTGTAAACAAATTGCACAAGGAAATAACTGTGAAATCAGAAGGGAAGGTTTGCCACAAAACTATAGTTGCAATTTCAGCATTTTTGTAAAAATGAGGAAAATTAGGCTGAAATGGCAAAAGACCAATCCAATGAAACTAAAGCCTCTTTTGTGCATGGGCAAAAATAAAGGAAAGGGTTTCCATGCACCGTGAAGATTTATCCCCTAAATGAAAACACGAGAACAAAATTAATAAAGAAAAAAGTTGGGTGTTTTTTGTCTGTCCTTTATGCTAGTCATGTTCAGAGCTCAACTGTACTTTCAGAACAGAGAGGAAGATGTATTTGTTTTTACAAATTACAAGGTTCCCCATATTGTGATACCAATATAATCCTCCATATGCTATCATTTGAAAGATATTAAGTAAAGCAAGATACATTATTACTTCCTCTGAAAAACGACTGCATTGCCTTATTTGACATATGGCATTACATTCTTACACACCATTGAGCATCTGTTGTCAGTAATCAAACAAGAGAGAAAGAGTTTTATATCACATTTAATTTAATATTTATAGTTACACAGTAGGTCCAGCAGTGATAAATTTCTTATAAATATGCTATTTTTTGCAAAGTGAGTGCAGAACTAGCTAGCCATAGCTAATATTAAAAATAGTTGTTTACCTTTGCATATAGGTATCTAAATTTCCTTAACTAAGGAGTTTTGGGGAACCCACTACTACTATCTTGGCATTAATTGCAATTGTGCATGCAGTTAAGTCCATTTACCTTTCGAGAAGAGAATTTTAGTGATAAAATATTTAATACCAAGGATCACCAAGAAGAAGGCTTCTGCACTACTCTTCTGTTGGGCAATACAGGAGTCAAACATACCCAGTCAACAACTGTCCAAAATTACCTCCTTGAAAATGAGGACTTAATGAAACTTGTCAAACAGCAGCACAGGTCATGGCTGGGCTTTAGCACTCACCACTCTCACCTTTAAACCATAGTGACTTGAAGCAAAATGTGTTGGTCCTGACCAGTGGATGAATATGCTTGACACAGACTTTTAAAACAATGAGAAGTTTTACTGCTTGGCAGTGAAACAGCACTATAAGCTGCCACGTTGACAGCATTTTCCTGACTTCAGCATTTCTGGAAAACAGGACTCACTACCAGTACTTCTGTAAGGCTTGGAAGCAGTTTGCATCTTCCTGTTCATCTGGACAAGAAATCCAACACCCCAGAATTTTTGATCCACCTGTTTTGGTAAAACAACAGAAGCAGGTTTTTTTGCTAGGTATACATATTGCTAGGCATAGAATAATAGAGGTTTCATAAGCAGCTGTATTCTGTAGTACAACTGTACAGTTTTCTAAAAATAAAAAATGTCCACCTGCAGAGATGAAGCGTCCAACGTACCTGTCCTCAAAGGTGGTCTGTGACATCTGGAAGGCCAGGGAGCCCAGCCTGTGCCACAGGTGGCTCCTGCTGCTCCCTGCACTGAGGTGGGCCCACATTTCAGGGTGGCTCATTCCCTGCTAGCAGCTTCTGTCATCATCTTGCAGATGCCTACCTTGAACTAAAGGAGAGGTTGTGGTGTGACCTCAGTTCAGTTGTGGCTCAGGACACCCCACCAGACATTTAATGGAGACAAATGTCAAGCTGCAGTTTCTGTAGGCTCTAGAGGTCTTCCAGCTGAAGTTTGTTGATTAGATGCAGACTCATTTGTTTACTACTTACACCTGACTCCACTTTCTCCTGTAGTGGAAATAAAAAGGATAAACCTCTGTTCTAACAACACTTTATGGTTTAACAACATTGTATGGTCCTATAGTCTCATTGGTGTCCTTTTTATTTATCATTGGCCTTAGTGTGTGAATTGCCTGAAAATGAATGCTCGTTCCAACACTAAACTAACACAATGAATTCTGAAGCATTTAATAAAAGAAGAAATACTGCAGGGATGTTACACTGTTTAAATTACTCTACATACTGCTTCAATTTTTTTCTCCTTTTTTTTTTTTTTTACATTCAGTTATCATACATTGCCTGAGAAAGCATTTGTTCTTGTTCCTATGGAAACATATGCATAGATATAATGCACACAACCAAGGGTAAAATCTTTGAGGTGGTGTAAAATACATGCACTTAAACAATATAAATATAAATACTAGGAAAAAAAATCTTTATTCTAGATAAGTTATTGGCAAAAAATTGCAGTAATAGACATGATTCCCCGCCCCCTTTTTTTTTTATCCCTTAAAACTATGAATGAATATTCCGTCACAGTAAAGCAAATCTAAATATATATATACACACTCATACAATTATCTGCTTTTATGTTCCCCCTAGCAACATGTACAAAATGGTCTTAATTTCAAGTTGTATTCTCCATTGACTGTTGCAGAACACTGTTCTAAGAGATTGTCTTTAAATAATATATGGTGTACAGTATACAGAAAAGGGAGTCTTAACTGTGGAGTATTTCTAGGAGCAGCAGAAGTTACTTACTTGAAAGTACCATATGTTTCATGTAGAATGCAACATGTAAGGTTTGTCCAGATAGGGTGCAGACAGAGCACAAGGAAATTGCATCATCTAAATGAAGTATAAGCTAATTCCAGTTTTTGATTGGTTGCACATAGCTTACTCTAAGGTGTGAATCAAGTAACATGAGGAATTCCCCCTTGAGTTTTTAAACCACTTCAGTAAAATATTTTAGTCTATCTTCGGTAAAGAATTAATTTCTTAATGTTGGGTACTTTAATAATTATGGAGATAATAATCTGGACACCATTTCCATGCAAGCCAGCAGCTCATTGATTTTCATTAAGGAAGGAGATAAATCACTCAAATTAGTAAGAGTACCTCCAGAGCACTCCCACAATTCGTCCCTTAAGAACAAGTCAGAAATTTCTTCCTGAAATTCAGTAGAAAAGAATCACCTCAATCACTTTAGCAAACATAATATTATTGGATATTCTCCAGAATATTAGGAGGTCACAGCAGTAGTGATTAACTCACAGTACAGTTTTGAAATGTTCTTTGGTGGGCGAGGAAATCCCAAGTGCCCTGAGCCAGCTGTATCAGGCATTACAGACAGCTCAGTGGGTGAGGCATATTCTCCTCTGCTTCATACATTGAAATGACACTTGGTCTTTTAAGTTGAGAAAGAGTTCAGGAGAGTAAAATTTAATATTTTTTAAAGGTCTCTGTTACAACGAGTTGTATGAGCATTCAGCTGCCAAAAGGTGCAGAGCTGCAATCACTATCTTCCATCCACACTTGTGGAATCTGACTGTAGAAATGTGCACCTCTATTATATGTAGTCTTTTAAATGAGACTTTGGGAGCAGGTAAAGTATTTAGAAATATCTGTAAAGAAAGCAAAATAGATTTTATGTACTATTTTCAGAAAGCACTAATACATTTTTCTGAACAGAGATATATGTCAGAACAGTATTTTATCCTCATGAGACAATTTTACCTGTTTTGATAAATGTGTACATGTATATTTATGTATATATGTGTGTAGGTGGATATGTATATCTATATGGATGAGTATGTAGTTGAATATATACATATTTTGGCTCAACACAGGTACATACAGACTCCCCTTAACTTTGAATTGATTTCCTAGAGAGTTTTTAAAGGCTACTTCACTACTACCTGATCAATTTCTGTTTACAAATACAATTAATGTTAGGTATTTTCACCATTGATCCAGAACATTCAGACTAGATATGTGGAAGAATTTTTCACAGTGAGGATGGTGAAACACCGGAGGAGGTTGTGCAGAGAAGTGCCAGGTGCCCCATCACTAGAAACAAAACTGAAGGTTAGCAGTCTGATCTAGATGAAGTTGTTCCTCCTCCATGCAGGGGAATTGGACTAGATGACCTTTAAAGGATTTCCACTAAACCAAATTATGCTATGATTCAGTGATTCTGTGAATATTATATCCATCTCTCTCTCTCTCTCTCTCTCACACACACACACACATATATATATATATATATATATACATGCACACATTTGTGCAACTATGTACAAATTCAGCAAAGGCCTGGGGAAGAATAACCCCCTGTACCAGCACAGGCTGGGGGCTGACCTGCTGGAAAGCAGCTCTG
>VWZN01022063.1:228321-240988 GCA_013396955.1 Regulus satrapa | reverse complement strand
AGCAGCTCTGCAGAGAAGGACCTGGGGGTCCTGGTGGGCAGCATCTGTCCATGAGCCAGCAGCGTGTCCTGGTGGCCAAGAAGGCCAAAGGTGTCCTGGGCTGCGTTAGGAAGGACATGGCCAGCAGGTCGAGGGAGGTGATCCTGCCCCTCTCCTCAGCCCTGGTGAGGCCACGTCTGGAGTGCTGTGCCAGTTCTGGGCTCCTCAGGACAAGAGAAAAAAGGCACTACTAGGAGAGGGTTGCAAAATTGATTAAGGAATTGGAGCATCTTTCTTATGAGGAAGGGCTTTGGCAGCTGGGCTTTTTCAGTCTGGAGAAGAGATGAATCAGAGAACTTACTGATGCATACAAATATCTTCAGGGCAGGTGTCAAGAGGATGGGGGCAGACTCTTTCTGGTGGTCCCCAGTGACAGGACATGGAGTAGTGGGTACAGACTCAAACACAGGCAGCTCCACCTGACTGTGAGGGTAAAAAAAGTCTTTAAGGGAGGCAGGGCACTGGAACAGGCTTCGCAGATAGGCCATGGAGTCTCTTTCTATAGCTGTTCACCAATAACAACCTGCTGTAGGTGAACCTGCTTCAGCAGGGGGCATGGACTACACAATCTTCTGAGGTTACTTCCAACCCCAGCAAGTTTGTGATTTTGTGATAGAAGAGAATTATCTTCAAGTAGGAATATACTTATAATCATGCAGTTTTCTTTAAGCTGGAGATCATACCTTCCCTTAAGATTTTCTCGCTTACTAGTTTAATAAATAATATTCTTATTAAAATTGAATAATAAATCTGATTTTAGGGGTTATATCATGTAATGTGAGTTCCTCCACAGCTCTTAGATGCACGCATTCATTACTCACAAATGCCTGTTTTTTTTAAACTGGCTCATTTGATTCTAGTTTCTACTAACCTAACTTGGTATTGATTTTGTTTTAGTCTCCACCTTCCACCTCCTTGGCCTTTCTGTTTGAATTAAATCTGTCTTTAAATGGATGCTATCCCAACCCCCAGTTGCCAGCACCTTAGCCTTTTCACTTAAATTGCATCTATTGTTAAATCAATCTTACTCCAGCATCCAGCGTTGCTCTCTTGAGCTTTCCACTCAACATCACATACAGGCCTAAGTGGTGCCCATTCCTGTCTGTACCTTTCATCCAACTGCTCCCTTAAAATGAAACCTCTTTACAAACCCATTTTCCACTTCCAGTAGCAATCCTCTTACTTCTTCATTTCTGAATGGCAGCAGCCTTGTGTCTGTTTTAGTTTGTGTAGCTTAAAAAGAAACTTTTCAGACTCACACTCTTCTGTGTAAATGCCATCTCTCCCAAATCTTAACTGTCATGCAGATAGGTTATCCTAATTTCTGGGTCTCTTAAGCTTAAGTAATGTCCATTTTATCGTTACTGCTGCCTGAGTGGCAATTTCCCAGTCAGCAAATCATGTCTAAGCTCTGGCTTGTAATAACTGCTGCCTTTGGTGTGGGAAGCTTAAGCCTGGAGTGAATAATGTGCCCCCATAATGAAGGGGTGTGCTGAGCCAAGGGGGGCACAGGGTTAGTTAGGCTCTACACTGGGCTGCAATCTTTATGATATGCTGATAGGGAATGTGGGAATTCAGTGAGCAATGAACAGTTTAGAGTTGAAACAACTGTACCCACGGCTTCCCTGATACGATGCGTAACTCAGCCTGTTTGACAGGCCCAACAGACCTGCAGATCAATTAGCAGGTTGAGTTCTCAATGCGTCTTCCTTTATGCCTATACCTGGCCTGCACGAGAGATGGTGAGGTTTCATCTCAGAAGAAAGAAAAGTCCTCCCTTCTTCTTTACAGATAATAGCCTCAAAAATCAAAACAGGTCTATTCAGGACACCTGAGCTGAGACTGCCGCTGATTTTTCCCTGAAGATAAGGTTTGTTCACAATTCTAATAGCACTAAGCTTTGAAATACAGCAGTCAAAAAGCCAAAGCCGCTCGTTTTTTTGCTTTAAGGGAGTATCCACAACAAAAATCATACAGTATTAGTCCCTTTTTATCTAATGGGTTCCAATGTATATAATCATACATTATAGCCTTAGAGGATATTCAAACTATAAATTCAAAAAGAAATGGCTATCCAGCACAAGTCAGGGAAGTACATTGGACCAAGTCATGAATTTCAGGTCAGAGTCAGGCAAAATTTGAAGATAATTTTATTTGGTAATGGATGCTTTCTTAAAATACAGCAAAATTGAAAGAAGTTGAATAGGAATTAACTATTCACGGTTTTATACATCTTTGAAAATCTCAGGTCTGAATCTCATAAATCTAAGGCAAGCAGCATCTTTCAGCAAGAAAAATTGTTGGTTTAGTTTGGAAGAGAAAGGGATAATCAAAGATTATTGATTAGATCAAAGCAAGAGAAAGAACCTTGCAAATAAAGTATCACAAGAATTTCTTAGAAGAACCAGAGTCACTGAGCAAGAGAAAGGAGAAGTTATTAAGAAGTTATTAAGTCAATTGGTCAGAGTATGGTGCTAATTAACATCAAGGTTGTAGGTTTGATCACTGTATGGTCCATTCACTTAATAGCTGGACCCAGTGATTCTTGTGGGTGCCTTCCAACTCAGAATATTCTGTGATTAAAATATTGAAAATAATTTAGGTGATGGTTGGTAAACACTTTTCTTTATCCTGTGAATTTCTTACCTCTTCTTTAGTTTTCTTTACTGTATTCCTGATGTCATCACAGCTTCAACCTTTCATAAAGTAACCTTTTTTAATTCCTCCTGGTTTAAACTTTGACTTGTTGTTTATATGTTGTGCTTTTTAGATTTTCTAGTTATGTTATTTCAACAGCCTTAATGGTTTCAGTACATAAGGTAAGCAAGATTTATAGCAAGAGGTGTTGTCTTAGTAAATCAGGAGATATAACTGTAATGGTTTCCCAGCTGGGCCAGTTGGTCAAATGAAATATATTGCCTGCTACTAGAAAAGCTGTTTTTCAGAAAGGCTACATTATATTTATTGCATTTAGTCTGTGTTGCTGAGACGCTTTATTAACTCTGTATCATAACGAGTCTTTCTCTTACCAGTGCTCTGTGATTTGGGTCACAGCTGGACTCACTTTAAACTTCATTTGACATTCTTTTGCCTTGAATCAGTAAATATGCAGTAGGTTTTGCTTGCAGAAATTTAATCTCAGTGTTTTTCTCAACATCACAGACTAGATACAGCAAAATAGAGCGATACTGTGTGACTCTTACCATCTATATGATGGCTCTTAGTCCTTGGCATTGATTTCTACTCATTCTCTTTTCCTCCTTAATCATGATAATGTGTTATTTTGGAGGACTGAAATTTTAAAGTTACAAGGTTGTCAGAAAAGTATTTTTTTGCTTAATCTTTCTTCAGAGAGAGTTTTTTATTTAATGGATGAGGGCAGTATTGCATTATCTTTCTTTTTCATTAGCAGATTGATTCACTGGTGGCTTCAAAGTGAGTATTAATCCTGTTACAGACTCCACTCCAGACATTTATCTTTCTCCTAATATGAAATTATACCACCTTCTAACAATGAGAAAACCATTTTCCCAGCCATCATGTTTGCTAACACACGTGATACTTCTTTTTTCACTCCTTCTCATATATGAGAAGACCACTGGTTATTATAAGCTCCCATTTTATAATACTCTATATTCTCAGCTCTATTTTCAAAGCTGGAAAAGTAGTTTCTTTATATTTTGGGGTGTTAAGGAGCTAATTTGAGTTGGTGACAGAGATGGTCATACCAAAAGCAATATTAAGAGATGAGATAGTTGACTTGAACGTGAAGATAGAGCTGGAAAAAAAGCAATAAAAATATGAGGAGCAATAGATTTCCTCATTTGCAGAGAAACACTCACAGAAACAAAATACTCATGGATGCATTTGGATGGGATTAAGTATTAAAATTCACAGATATATCCACAATGGCTCTAAAATGCTGGATGGTCATATATTCTGGGGTAGAATTCTTAGAACTTGGTAGTGCAGTTCCTGGGGCTGAAAAAGGCTCACATGATACTGATAAACAAAAGAGTATTTTGCTGGCTTCCTCATCTTGAAAAGTTAAAAGCAAGAACAAACAGAAGATTAGAGCTTGTTGATTTGTATTCATTCACAGGGATAAAAAAATTAAAAGGAAGATACTGAGAATCTGGAGAATGCTGAAGAAGTTGATCCACTTCTGTTTCCTATCTGTAGACTTTGATTCAGAGAAGGCACAGTAGGAACACAGACTTCTCCTGGGCGGGATGTTCTGCTGGGATGAGAGGAGGGCTCCATCAGTGCTGAAGGAAATCACCTGCTTAGCAGAGGAAGAAAGGTAGTTTGGATCTAAAGATGCTAAAAAGCTGGGAAGTTTGTGGTAGAAAACTTTGGGGCCTGCCACCTCGAGGATTGAAGCAGACCACCCCTAAGGGAGGTGCAGCTGTGAGTGCAGTGTAGATGCAGGGTGGGGAATGCATAAAATACCCCACACAAAGGAGTAAATGTCATGTGGTGAAGCAGGATTTCTACTCAGAATGTCACTTGTAGTCATGAGGGTGAAGGCCGGATGATAAATGAAAAGGAGGATGAGGAAATGGAAACAGACTATCTGAGATGGAAAAAAAATGCTAAATAGTGTTAATGGGTTTCATGTAATGAAGTGGAAAATAGCATGAGATCAGTACTCTTTGGAAAAAGCTGACACCTGACCTCTCAGGCTATTGGAAGTACAAGTTTCAGCGTCCATAGCAAGTTCAAGATAACAAGTCTTTTGAGGTAACGACGACAGTTCTGTACCTGGATCCCAGCAAAATCAGCTACTAATAAAAGGAAGGACCATGGAAGAAGGAGACTTCCCTGACTGACAGCAAAAAAGGCATTAGCAGGCAGGCATGTTAAGCAGATTTTAAAGCAAATTTTTTTAAAAAGTTATAAAGGAAATAAAAATTGCAACATGGGCTGAATGTGGCAGAGCTTTAGTCAGCCAGACCTTTGAAGTGGATGTCCATGATTCCCTTTATAGAAAACTTCCAAAAAATAGTACAACACCAAACTCATAAAAGGCAGAATTAATTGCATTGCAAACTAGCACACTTTTAAAATGGAAAATTCAAAGTTACTCAAATATACAAAGTTGGATCATACAGAACAGAAATGAGATGCTTATAGCATTTATTTCATTGTTTTCTATGTCTATGTAGTTGCAGGACCATTTGGGTCTCAGCCAAGTCTCTGGCTTGAATTGCAGGTGTTCTGCTTGGCCTCCCAAGTTCTTTCCATTATCTCAAAGGCCTGCCTGGTTTGCTGCTCCCCACTGAAGTCTCTACTTAAGGAGCAGGTTGGCAGGTCCTCCCCTCTCTGGCTTTCACCCTGTGTTTTGCCATGAACACAGACACTCTCCTGAAGATCCTTGCTTCACTTCACTTTTTATGAGACAGGATACAAACACATGAAGGAAATATCATGCCATAGAGGATGATAGTAGCAAATTTCAGAAGCAGTCTGAAAGCATCCCTAGGAAGGTGGGAAGCTGGTAAAATCCAGAATCACTCAGTGATAAGAAGACTCCTTCCAGTCCTGTAACCTACTTTTTAAAAATTAAATTAATGTTCTGTTGTGAATGGATGATGTGAACTTTCTTCAATACATAGAAATCCTTTCCTCCAAATGTCATATGTGTTCTAATATGTCATGTATTTGACCTTGCATATCCTTTTCTCTAGGAATTGTATCTTTAATTATTCATTAGGGTTGAACAGGTTCAGCATTAATTTTAAAAATAGGGAACATTCATTTGTCATACTAAAATATCAGTGACTTGTAGTTAAGGTTAGAAAAAGAAGCTGTGATATTCTTGAGTATTTAATAACAAGGCAGTTATAAATATTAAGTGTTGCCTCAAAAATAAATAATTGGATCATACTGACAAAGAACTGAAGCCAAAAGAAATTCTATGAATACAAAGAAAAACAGGCAGGAACAGAGCCCCATGGGACTCAACTGATAGGAAAAAAAAAAAAGAAAGCCAACAATTTGAAAGAACAAAACACCTAACCTGCAACCTAGCAATGAACTGTAAGTGGAATAGATCAATTCCAGTCAGTCTGAGCATCTGCTCTGAACATTTTTGAAAGAACGCTGTAGTTTATGGCTTCAAACTCAGCAGTAATATAAAGGCACACTAATACGTAGCGTGTATTCCTGAATCGGGGTACCAAAAAAAAGATCAAAGCATAACTTCAAAAAGCAGATTCAGAGTTCTGTCTCTTTTGAAGTCAACTTGGACACATTTATTGTGAAGATCACATGTCTGGAGGTGTGACTGAAGCTATAACAGCCTTCTGTACAATAGTCTTGAGACTATTTGAGTTGCCATTTTAGTGGATAGATGGGATGGATTAGTGGATAGAACTCAATGGCTTGTTTCTCTCACACTATCATGTGAATGTAATGATAGATGTCATTTCTGGGCATTTATTGTCTTTTTTGCATGGTTTATTTCTCTTTTCAGGTTTAATGTGTACATAGGCAGTATAGTAACTTAAAGAGGGAATCACAGAACATTCTGCACCAAACGTACATAGATCAAAAAGGGTGCCAGAAAGTGGGAAACAAGTAATTAGTGAAGGCTAATCTTTACCCATTTTACACCTCTTATTTTCTCACTGTATTAAAAATTATCTAAGAAGTTTTGATTAGAATTGTTTACAGTTTACTTTGGTCATATGCAGAAAGAAAGCACTGTATTCTTCACTGTATTTGAAATCTCAGACTATAACTATCAATAGCACCTGTAAATACAAGCCTCAGAAAAAAAAAAAAAAACTAAAAAAAGTAAACAGAAACAAACAGCTTTGTTTGAAATGTTTTTAAATACATCTTACATATATTAGTATTCTCACTAGGATATTAGCATTTTCATTAAAATGAGGAACAGAAAAATGTAGACTCCTCTAAAGGAAGAAAGTGTATCACCAGACATACTAAGTTGGAATTGCTGAAGAACAGTTGCATTGCTAAAGAATACCCTAAGTCACAGACATCTGTGCTGAGATATGTACAGGATGGTTGATGCCCAAGCTGATAAGTATTGAGAGTATTTTTTCCATTTTAAAGCAAAAGGGAAAACTACTGCTCATCAACTTAAACTTTGAATGTGGGTTGGCAGAGAGCACAATTTCAGAAAAATGAATGTTTTCTAAAGCTAAAAGGAAACTATTTATAGACACCTGCACCATAAAGTATTTTTTTTCTGATTCTAAATTAGTGATGTTAAACTCGTAGTAAATATTACTTGATAGTAAATATTTTCCTTCATGACTTATGTGTAATAACCATACCTTTCAAGGGACTTTTATCATGTAGTGGCCAGGAATCCTTAGGGACTTGAAATTGACTGAAAAATACTTAATTTTAGGGAAAAAAACCCCTAGCAAAACCCAGCATAATTAGACAGCCTGCCACTTAGTTTCAGTAAAGGGAGGGTATGGCTGTTAATAGCTTTCAAAGGCATGGCACAGAGAAAATTTTTGAAAGATACTTTCATATTTGGAATAACTGGGGAGGTCTGGGTTAAGAAGGTTTGAGCAATTTTCAGTTCCTAACATCTTAGATCTTCTTCATACTTCCTTCATCTTACTGGGCAGTCCTATCCTTGGAGAATATATGATATTGGTATCTTGGATGTCACATCACTGGTAAAATGAGAGAGTACAGTAGCAAAGATCATAGATAAAATTTCCATGCCAGTGCCCTTTCAAAGGCAGCTTCTGAGAGGATCCTTCTTTCTGTAGAGAAGTATGGTACTTACATGTTACAAGGTAGAGCAGTTTTTAAAATTATGATCTATCCCACTGGTGAAGACTAAGAAGAAAATAGGGTGCAAATAACTTAATAATTACTGTGGAACATTGAAATATTCCCCTTCTAGCTTCCAGTAATAAAAATTTAAGTAAAAGGTTGTCTCTTAGTAATTTTCTACCACTTTATCCTATTCTAACCTGATTACCATCTGCCAGTACTTTATAGAGACAGAGCAGCAATCAGAGTGCCACAAATGATTACTGATGTCTCTTCTTCTCACTTTCTTAATTGTCCTGCACACATTTTCCCTCCTTTAGTCCTCCACATAAATGAGAATCTATTCCTGTGATCCTGCAGTGGAATGTGTGATTCTTCTGCGACACGGCTTGAGACTTTGGTGCTCAGGCTCAGTATGAAGAGGGGGAAATGGGCTCCATTGGCTCCAGACAGATAGTTTGTGAAGAGTGTAAGGGAAATGGGTCTCTTGAGGGTGGAAGGCAACCAAAAAAGCAGGTTTTTCCAGGGAAAAAAACCCCATGTTATCTGGAAAGTTTATGTAAGTTACAAATGCAAACATTGGAAAGTCCAAAGTTTGGACTTTATGCATGTAGCACTGACTTATCATCAATTTCCCAGTTTTGCTTCCTCTTTCTAAATAATTTTGGTTCCTTTTCTGCTATTTACATCCTCCTCAGTTGCTTACCTGCTCTTAATGAATGGAATTCCATTGATATATTGCCACTCAAAAAAAAAAAAAAAATCTCAGTACAAGGAAAATACTTCTATGCAAAATAGTGTTTGGAACCACATAGGTTAAGAAAATCTTTTGTACATAAAAATACAAGTTCAAGCAGCTTCTAGTCTGCCTCTTTCTTCGAAGGGGGACAGCTGGAGGTGCCAACCATTCGAGCCATCAACTCCGGGGCTTAGTCCCATTTATAAAATGGAGAGGCAAGCATCAATAGGATCTAAGGTACTCCAGGCCAAGAGACTGCAGGCTTTACTAAGAATTGTGCTGTTGCCATATTGCTGCTTGGTTCATATGCTGCACCTCCAGACATGCTTAGAATTTTCCAATTCCAATTTCTTTGAAAGAAGAAATTAGTAATATACCAATGAGCCGACAAGCTCTGGCAGCTGTTTGCACAGGGCCTGCCAGCAGGTCAATGGGATATCGCCAGAGAGACTGAATTCCAGATGAGAGGGTGGAAAAGGAGAAAGGATTTTTTTTAAAATTTATTTTCTCAGCTCTGATTCTTTTACGCTAACTTCAAAGGAAAGCAAATTTTAACTTGCGTATGGGTGAATGCGCTGGATAAGTAGCAGTAAGGCAACCCAAAATGTCATCTGTCTAGAAAACAATAACCCCCAAAATTACTGATGACAGTGGATACACTTTCTTCAGCCAGCAGCATACTGCACTTTTCTCACTCAGGCAGATTATGACAACCATTCCTCTGATGTGGCCCGTGAATGAATGAACATCACTTTAATGGACTGCCTGCGGTGGACAGCCAGCGCAGATTTGCACTTCCAAGCACAGCAGGTAGTGAACTCTAAAGGAACATTTCACACTGGCCATTAAGCATCCAGCATGACCAAAAAACTGAGGTGACACAAGGAGAGAGCAATTCCCTGGGAATAGGGATCATGTTTTGCAGCCAGCTGCAGATAAAATAACCAGCTTCTGCTGTAACCTGCTATTATCTGTGGGATGCTAAAAAATCCTCTCCCTAGGATTTTAAGTTTCTCTCTGCATGACTGTAGTTAATGACTGGACTACATGGGGTGTTCATTATTTAGTGACTGAATATCCCTACTGCTGACAAGTTGTGGTTGTTGGTTTGGTGTGGTTTGGGTTTTTTGTTTTTTTTTTTTTTAATTTAAAGCATAGTACTATAGAACTGTATAGAACACTTTTTAAATTGAACTTTTTTCAAGGCTTATGCAACTTTCTGAAGCTATTTAATGTAGTCCTGTGAATCTATGGCAGAAATTATCCATAATCCATTAACCAGACAGAAATTTAAAAAACAATTATTTAATGTCATCCCTAAACCAATGTTTTCCTCTTAGAAAACCTACATAAATGCTGTTGTTATTTACTGTTGGCCAATTGCATAGATGTATGTATGCATCCAAAAGTTCATTAAATGTAAAGTTTTAAGATACTTGATGCCTGCTTACACTGAATTATACGTAATAATGTCTTTGCCTCCAATGAGAATAAAAATTCCATTTCTATGCTTAATGTGGTCTTAGTCCTGGAAGACTACTAATTATAAGGGATGAAAATACCAGGTAAAATCAAAATGAATTTTTAAAACTAAAAGTAACTTATAATTCAAATAATTGATGATGGATCTTCATTTTAAAGAGCTATAAGACGTAAAATAGAGCGCATAATGAAAAATGGCACATTCCATTGCCTTGCATGATGGAACAGCTTTTTGCCTTGAATATGGGCTTCACATAAATTTTAAGGTGAACTTCAGCTTTAATACTGCATAAGATATCTTGGATTGCAAAAGAGAAAGCCTCGGCTAAACAGGTTTGAGCAGCTCATCTCAACACTTGCTGGATGGTGCTATTAAATATATTCTCCTTGTCAGAACAAAGACATGTCTATGTTGTCAATCATTAATACATCTCAACTTCATTTCTTGCTTGAAAAGATTTGTTGGTAGAAAGGCTAGTTACTTTAAATTCTCTCCCTGCTTACAATTGCAGATAATGCTTATGATTGCTGGAAGAATGACATGCTGTTCTGAAGTGGTGAATTGCCTCAAAAAACATTCTTTTATTTTCTTGTGTTAACATGTGCTAAATAAAAAATAAAAAAGACAAAACAAAACCACCTCCAGACCACTGGAAAATAGAGAAAACTAAAGTGCATAACCAAAAAACCCCAAAACAAACAAAAAAAAATCACTGGAGATGTGATTTATTCTAAAAAATTATTCAGTAAATATGTCATGTATTAGACATCTAGCATTTAGCTCTGAGGTTCCCGGCACATGAAGGGGATTGATCTGTTAAAGCACATCCAGCAGAGGGACACCAAGTAGATGAGAGGGATGGAGCACCTCTTCTATAAGGGAAGGCTGAGAGAATTGGCATTGTTCAGCCTGGAGAAGAGAAGGCTTCAGGGTGACCACATTGTGGCCTTCCAGGACCTGAAGGGAGCCTAAAAAAAAGATGGAGAGGGGCTTTTTATAAGAGCATGTAGTGACAGGATGAGGAGGAGTGGTTTCAAACTGAAAGAGAGTAGGTTTAGATTAGGTTTTAGGAAGAAATTCTTTATTGTGAAACTGAGTTGAAACTGAAGCAGATTGCCCAGAGAAGTTGGATGCTCCATCCCTGGAAGTGTGCAAGGCCAGGTTGGATAAGTAGCCTGCTCTAGTGGAAGGTGTCCCTGTCTGTGGCAGAGGGGTTGGAACTAAATTATCTTTAAGGTCTTTTCCACCCCAAACCATTCTGTGATTCTGTTGTTTAAAAATCAGCTTTTACAACAGTTCTTCTGCAGCTATTTCCTCTGTAAGGATTTGATCCCCCTAGTGCTGAAGTAAATTTTGATGCATATTATGGCACATAATGACAACATCCTGAAGGAGAGCTACAGCATGAAAAATACTGTAGAAAGAGGAGGTGCAGATAGGCTGGGACAGGCACTCGGGCTGGGCAAGCTCTTCAGCACATTGTGTCCTGTTCAGACACAGAGCAGTCTTGGGAACAGTCTTGGGAAAGAGGTGATGCTATATGATTGAAGTAGATCAAGTTGTATTCAGCCATTTCTGGACTCAGGAGGAGAAACAAACTGAAATCAGGAGGAGCATTTCCCACAGATTTCAGTGGGTATTTGATAAGTCTCTCAGTCTCTAAGCCTCATTTTCCCATCACCTCACCCTGGATAAGCATGCTTTGTTGGTCTACCTGAGTGCACACATTGACTGGGAAAGAACTGCTTTTTCATTTGTTGTTTATATAGCAACTAGCACAATAAGTATAAAAATTCTGCTTAGGACTTTTGTATATGCCTATATATAAACAAGGGAAGGAGGTTGCTTTCCATGCAACCCAAAATCCTACTGTACTGTGAATTTGTCAGCTCTGGACATGTCTGCAAAAGGCCCTTTGAAATCAACAGAACAGTCTTCTCCACAAACCTGCTTTTAAGATTTCTAGGATAGCTTGAAATTGTGGCCTCTTGGAGCTGCTTAAAATCTTACCAAAATAACAAAATACAGGACTCAGACTAAAATGTCTTTTTAAAAAATCATTATCACCATTGAAGGAACAAAAAACTTCTCAAGAGCACATTATTTCTGACACAGAAAGTAGGATTCTGAAAAGGTGTCCTGACCCCAGAAGTTCATCCAGAGAAGATGCTGCTGCTTTTTTCATATTTAGTGATCACTTGTTTATTCTTAAATCAGCTCTCATGCCTTTGGGTTTTGTTGATGCTTTACTAAAAGTCCATTGACTTAGGTGAAATTAGGTTCACAAGCTAAACTGCTTCCATTCCCTAAATTTCTGAACACTAATAAAAGAGATAAAGGGAAATCATATATATGTGTGTGTGTGTGTGTGTGTGTGTGTGTGTATAGGTACTGAGATTGCCATAAAGAGAATCAGCTAATTTACCCCACTATTTTATAGTGGTTTCTCTTTACATGCTCTGCACATCTGTGAAAGCTCCTTCTGCACACACACTGGCAGGAGTGTTCATGTCTGCTCATCCAGCTGCTTCCTGCCTTTCCAGGCATGGGGTTAAATAGACCCCAAGGAAGACAAAGCATGTAGCCTTCTGTAAGCAGTTTCCACAGCATCTTTATCTACTTGGTTTATTTTTCGTATG
>VWZN01022063.1:190572-228237 GCA_013396955.1 Regulus satrapa | reverse complement strand
TTTTTTTTTTTTTTTTAACATAATTTGTCCACATTTCTTTTTCAGTTGGCATATTTTCATTTCCATTTGTTCATTTCTGGAACTGTTGTATTTTCAGTTGATTTCATAGGCGGACTTGACACATACTCCTACCGACAGCCCCCCCAGGAACATGTTGAGTTAAAGCCTGTAAAGCCTGTAGGTAAGGTTCTGGTCCCACGGACCACATTAATCCTTCTAACTGAACTGAACTGAAAGCTAACCTGCTCCTAAAATAACTCGGGCTTCAGATTACTGATAATTTAATTATATTTTAATTAGAGCTTAATTAAAAATTAATCCGCACAAAACATTCGAGTAAGGACACTTTGTCATTGATGGCATATCCGCTAAAGCAAGGATTAGGAGATATCACCATGTCTGCCACATCATGCCTCATCTTAACACAAGGAGAGGCTCTCACTGAAGGGTAGAATTATTTCCTTGCTGAATTTTTAGCAAGAAAAGAGCTGGTTTATAGCTTCTGCTGCTCCAGAAACCTTAATGAGATTAACCACTTATAGAAAAGCAGTAGTTTTTACATTTGTCTAGCTAGTGAAAGAAAAAAATTGCTGAAAAACTTCCTGTCAGCTTAAAATCAATCTATAGAGTTCCACTGGAAGTTCATTATCTCTTTGTCATCACTTATTTGCTTGCACCATGAAAATCACACTTTCACAAACTCTTCCTGCTTTGCTACCTAATGAATAAGTTTAAATTCTTATCTATTCTTTTTATTTGGAAAAAAATAGGATATGGGGAGACATTACTAGTACACGTATTTTGGCAGAAGCTCATATAACTTCAAGTAGATGACTTTTCAAAGTATTAATGGTAAACCAGAAGTTGTTAATTTAGAAATTCTTTATGGCTGTAACTTGTTGTATGTTGCTCTCTGTCTTTAAATTTACCTTTGGGTCTTTCATGCCTCTTAAATGCAGCATGAAACGCACATACAGCTAATTGACTGAAACTGATTTAATTACTTACTCTATTTTGCTTATCAGTTAACAGAATGAGAATGAGTTAAAGGTTTCTTCTGGTGTGCACACATGCTAGGAGTTTTAATTTAAAATGGACAATCGCAAAAAAAAATTGTTTGGGGTTGGAATTTTACACCTGAACTTTGTGACTTTAATAATTTTTGCAGGTTTTAAAAATGTATTTTACTCATGACGTGGCTTTCAGGTTTTAGAAATAAACAGAGACAATTTTTTTACTAAAAAGTTATCTAAACATTATAGAATTATGAAGGTACAAAATTATTATGCATACTAGAACAGGAACTAATAATGCATTAAGACAACTAAATGGAATGATGAACCTTCTGACTTTTGACTAAGTACAAGCTCTACATTAAAGTCTACATTTCTTTAGTAATATTTCATTAAATGTCTATTTTGTTGTATTTTCTGTCAGAAAGACGACTGCAAAATGAACCTTCTGGATAAGCTTCTGGAGTATAAAGTTAAATTGATATTCAGGAGCAAGAAGGCCACACCTGCAACATTTATACCTCTCCATAAAATATTTTAATCTCTAAACCTGCATTCAGATTAGTTTTAAGCATCAAGTGCATAAATGTTTAGTACTTTTTAGCAAACTGTACTATCATTAAAGAAGAAAATAAAAGATGTATTCATTAAACACTTACAAATATATTCCTGCGAAATATATTCATTTTACAGTAGAAAAGGCACAGCATCTGCTAATTTCTTCTTTGATAGGAGATTTTCAATAAGTAGCTCAAGGCATTTGGGGGCTGTTGATGATCTTACAGCACTGGAGAATAAAAGTTATCTTCCCATTTCCTAGGAATGCATATCCTTGTAACACGGGGAGGCCCCTCTCTGGCCTTCTTATGGCTTCAAGGAGTATAAAACTGGGACAGAAAGTATATTTGGTTTCCTTCTTTATTGATGTTTAGGTTGTATGCACTGAAAGATACAGAGGAACCTTATCTAAGCTGGGAGGGAAATTACTGTTAGTGATCAAAGTCTGAATTAAAAGCCAAATTGCTGGAAATAATTTGGTCAGTGGATTGTGCCAGAACTTTGCAGATGCTTATCTCTCTGCAGCACATTAGCCTTCTTGACTTCTTTTGATAAGTTAATTGCTATCTGTATCAGTTATAGACAGTCTGAAAATTCTTAGTATCTCTAAAAAGTGGCTTCTGGTGTCCAGGCTGTGCAAAACTCCATTTCTGAGAGTTAGAATTCTCTTAGAACTGAACATAAATAATGCTTGTAAAAAATACATTAAAAGCCTTTATAAATGTTACTTTATAGATGAAAAATTTGCTATATTTCCCTTTTCTCATCCCTTTTATTTCCCTTATTTCATTCATAAATTAACTAAACACAGCCCATAGAAAATACAAGGCTCTGTGGTCTCATCCAAACTATGCAGAAGACAGTCTGCTCTTATCAAGTGCTCACATTCAGTATAATGTCTGCTTAGTGCTACCATAATTATTAATGATTAGAAAAACTAAGATTAGTTTTCCTTCTCACCTCTGAGAAGAAGTTAAATTTGAACTCGTTCCAGTGGGGAACAACTTTTAATCCAAATAGGAATGATCATGACTTGCCTGTTTGATCTTTACTCTGCCTGTAACTCCATTAGGCTACAGGACAAGGAGCAGCAGGATCTTTGCCCTCAGCCATGCAGTTTCAATTAAGATGTGTGTAAGGCAGGAGACAACAGGGGAGTAAAAAAAAATAAAAATAGTTGTGTTCTCTTTGGGACTAAAGCATATGGACTATAGAGAAGACTGTTGTGCCTGTTTGAATCACAGTATCAACAGCCAGGTTGCCCAGGAATATTTAGAAACGCTTCAGGTACTAATATGTGGAAAAGAGAGGAGCCCTTTTGGCTTGAATTAGAGGTTATTATTAGTAATAATAATTATATTCTAATATATGTTAAGATAATATCATAATCATGTGGTAATAAGATCAAGGTACTAATATAATAATGAAAATTTAAAATATAATTGTAATAGTAGTAATAATAATAAAATAAAATAAAACTACCACAGCTTTGATCAACTCTATCTGGACAGACACTGAATTCCCAATTCCAATTAGGGATGCCGCTAGCCTTTTTAAGAACATTATTAATTTGTGGAACTGATCCACTGTATGAGAAACAGTGCCAGTGGAGAGGTCACCACTCCGTGATGCATCTGTGTGATCATGCCCTGTTTGTATTTTCTCCTGAGACTTTACCCATCTTTAAATTGCTCTGAAAGACCAACATAGATTTTCCAAGATTACACAAGTGAAAATGGTTACAGGGAATATTGTGAGAATACATAGATTCAGTAGGGGTGTCACTGTGGTGAGGACACTAAACAGTGTGAGGCCAGCTCAAGTAATCAGTGACATCAGAATTTTATAAATGGGTGAAAATATGTCTCATGCAACTGAAATATATTACACTAAAATGAATCTATTATTTTATGAGCTTCATATTTGCTTTACCAGCTATGGGATTTCTCCCAAATTATTTTGCTTTTATGGTATGCATAGTACAAAGTTATTGCTTTGTACCCAGTTATTCTTTCTTGACCATATAGGTGAGTCTCACAGCTGACGAAATTAGTGACCACATGAGATTTATCCACTTGCTCATTAGTTACTAACCTCTCAGCTGGTATGAATTTACAGCTTAAAAATTAGAAGATAAACAAAATAGATTTTCATTTGTAAGTAATTCTTATATCCTGCTTTTTAGGTCGAAGTAAGTGATGAACATGGACTCAAGACTTCTGCTGCTGTAGCTGAAGAAGCAGATTTTAGAAGAAAAGACCAACCTTGTGACTCATCGTTCTGGAAGAAACCCACCACGTCTGTTCCTCACGGCATGTGGACTGTTCTTCCCACAGGCTCTGTGTCATTATCAGCGTTGTTATTTCGTAGATCCTTGTAGATGATCTTGAATTTTTAAATAATTTCCTTATATGGACACTTGTAAATTGTAAATTCTTTTCTTTTTTTAATTTCAATATTTTTACAATGTTTAGTGTTGAGGCATGAAAACAAAACCACCTGTGAAACCTAGGAGGAGGGTGTGTCTTTATCAAAAAAATCAGTATTTTTTGACTGAGAGGATCATACTGTGCCTGGTCAAGATTTTGACAGTAAACAGAAATTTTGACTCCAAATATGCAACAGGAGTCAAACCCTAACAGTGTTCAAGAGGTCATTTCAATGCTGTCTTTAGAATTCACCATGTCCTTGCATTGTTTGAACTGATGAATGCAGTAGGGATTGATCTATGACTCTTCTTACCCAGATGTTCAAGCTCTAATGTACTCACCTAATTATTGCAATTCATATATGATGACTCCTTTCCTAATCTCTTTTGTCCCAAGTCTGTCTTGAGTAGCTGTCTCTGATTTGAAGAGAGGTAGGAAGACTGCTCAATGGATGTCCATCTCTAGGAACCCTTACACCCAGGGCTGTTTAGATGTCTGTGATTTGCACATTTTTAAACTCCTTTCCTCCCTTCTCCCAGGAAGAAGCCAAGCATGAATGTACAGTACAAGGCACCAACTGAAGCCTTAGAAGCCTCTGGGGACTAATTTTTCTCTTAATTTAAAAGTAAACAAACAAAACTGAAAAATGTGTGTAAAATTTTGTAAAGTTATTTGTAAATACTTCTAGACAAAGAACATGTATGTAACTGTGGTATTTTGTTTTCTATTCTGTCACCACTAGCATAAAGTGATACACAAAGCTATTTTCTCTGGAGAGCTGGCAGTGTTTTTAACAGAACACTTAGTTTCTTTCATCATAATTACAATATAAAGCGCTGTGTAGATTTGTGTATCCCAGAGAGTCTCATCTCTCTACAGAGCCTATGTGCCTCAGCACTGAGCAGGAACATCATGAGAGTTTGGAGTCTATTTGGGGTTTTTCACTTTTCTCAAACATTTCATTGGTGGGACAGCCAGGAAGGTTGTTCCTTCTGATATGTGTTTCTCTACCTCTGCACCAGAGGCTGAACAGATACTCACAAAGTTCCTCCATAGGTACCCAAGAAATCTTCAGCTGATCTAAACATTTAGGTCCTAAATTTGCAGCCTTCTCTTCTACCGTGTATTTTCAAGTCTGAGCAGGTGAGAACTAGAAGAAAGCCTGTCTTGATTCTTTCCCTCCTAAAATCTGTGTTATTTACCAATATGAACCTATTTGGGATGGTATTAAATGCAATGGAAGTAGAGTCCAATATTTTCAAGTGACAAGGGTCTTGTGGTATGTCCACCTGCTTTCCAGCTGGTTGACTTAAGGACCTCACTGACTTTGGAGAAAACACAACCTGAACTTTGGTTAACCTTCCCTGAAACTGAGCTTGACATAAGTGTTAAAACATAGTCAACAAGGAATGGCAACTAAAAAAAAAAAAAAAAAGAAAACAACAAAAAAAAAATCTTCTTTAGTGTTTCTGGGGCTAAATATACCTCAAATAAAAGCCTTCAACTGAACCCAGTGCTGCCCTCAGGACCAGGTGGGAAGACCAGAACAACAATGAGCACTACACCCCTTGATAGCACAGGTTCAACACACGGTTCTGGCAGGGGTTTGGAAGTGTATGTTTGATTTTCTGCCAAGGCATGTGTCCTGCGCCATGTTTTACAGATTTGTCTGAATGTGTCTATAGCCTGTCTTTCTGTTGTTCTCTCAGAACTATGTACATGTCACAAAAATTCTGCAAAGGCAGAACCTGAGTTCTCTCCTGTTTGAAATATCGACCACTTCTTATCTGGGGAACACAAACCAGTATATCCCAAACACACTTAAATCTCAGAATCATTACCAATACAGTTGAGTGTGCCATCTGTCTCACTTAAAAAAACACAACAATCCTGATTGAGAAGAATTTGTCTTCATTAGAACCAGCCAAAATGCAGACTGAAATGCCAAAGGAAACTGTCATTCTTTTCTAAACGGAGACACCCAAAATAGTATCAATCAACCTGTACATGTTGGGGTAAAAAAAATCTTGATAATAATAAATGCATTTGGCTGTTAATTGCCATGTCCTGTAATATAGTAGGACATGCTAGTGAACATTTTCATGGGAATCCTTTTGTAGTAGTTTCTTTATTTTTGCAGAACATACTTTCAATAAGGTGTTAGGTTAGTCTCAGGTCAGACAGCTATGTAGGAAATAAATGTTGACTCTCTAAGTAAACTTGGATAATTTCCTTAAGCTTAACTGAACCATGCAATTTCAGGAAATGACTAGGTTTGTACTGCAAAACAGAATTTGCTGACATCTTAAAACCTCGGAGACTATCAGTTGCTACAAACTGTTTTGGTAGTGTTAATAAGTCATACTGTTACATTTTAGGGCAGCTGAAGATCTGTTCTTCACACTTTTAGACTTTTTTTTTCCCCGAGTTTCTGTTTCATTCCAGTTTTCAAGAGAATCAGATATGCCACAGCACTTTAGCTGACAGTAAATTTGAGATGAGACTGCAAAAATATGGCACTACATGTTCACTAAGGACTGAGCCAGGTCCCATCAGTTTCTTAAAAGAGCAGCTGATGTCTTGAGGATCTGAAAACTAAAACTGTAGCAAGAAATTAATAGATTTTTCCCTGGTGAATACCATGAAATACCATGATTATATATTACAATTTGTGGAAATATTTCTTGGACTCTTTCATATTCTTGGGGATTTTTTTACATAAAATTTGAAGCTTTCTGAAATTCAATTTTGATCTGAAGGAACCTTCTAAAATGAAACACTTCACAGCTTGGATTGGCTGAAGGGTGTTTTTTAGTGCTAAGATATGATAGATTATTTATATTATTATAAGATATATTAACTATTATAGATAATTTTCAATAGAGCTCTATCAGTTAAACCCATGGGAATTGATGCCTGGTTTTATCCAATAACTATGTCCAGAGAAGGGCAACAAAGCTGGTGAAGTATCTGGAGCACAAGTCTTTGAGGAGCAACTGAGAGAGCTGTGGTTGTGTAGGCTGAAGAAAAGGAGTCTCATGCTGAAGAAGAGGACTCTCCACTGAACTCCCTGAAAATAAGTTGTTGACAAATGGGGTTCAGCATCTTCTGCCAGGCAGATAGTGATAAGATAAGAGAATATAGTCTTAAACTGCACCAGGGGAGGTTTAAGTTGGACATTAGGAAGAATTTATTTACAGAAAGGGGGATAAGATATTGGAATGGGCTGCCCAGGGAGGTGATGGAATCACCATCCCTGGAGGTGTTTGAGGGAGGGCTGGTTGTGGCACTCACTGCCATGGTCTAGTTCACATGGTGGTGTTCAGGTTGGACTCAGTGATCTAAGAAGCCTGTTCCAACCGATTTGATTCTGTGATTAAGACAGAATGGTACTTACTGTATATTATTAATAGGAATTTGAAGCTAGGGGTCTGGTTGCTGGTTAGCATGAGACAGTATTAACTTATTTAAAGCTGGAGAACACATAGTTGGGTCACTAAAAAACCTGTAATTCTGCACCAAAACAACTTCAAGTGCCAGCTTTCTTCATTCACAGCAGCCATGCAAGATTCTTCTCCATGTTTGGATCCTGAATTTCACCTCTTCTTCCAGTTGCCCACAGCTCAGGCATTGCAACCCCATTGTCACCTCTGAGCACCATGTTGGCAGATGCAACCTTTTACTCAGCACTGGCTGCAATGTGCTTCTCTGCACCCAGCTGCCTGTCTGTCTTTCATATGGGGATTAGCCGGTTGAAAAAGCCAACCCAGCAATCTGTCAAGGTCCTTTAACAGACTTTGACAGTGGAAAACAAAAACTGACATCCCAAGCTAATTGGCTTGCCTCCTTCCAGTATCAGCCTCATCTAGTTTAATTATAACAAATTACAACCTGGCAGGTCTTTTAGACAAAAAATTTCAGGTTGGGAAAATGTTCCTTCCATGTTAAAGCTTCAACACCAGCAGGTTGCTTTTCACAAATGAGTTAATCTCTTACCTGCTCTTTTGGACGTTTTGACAAAAACCTTCTCCTTATTGCCCAACACAGTGATGGGGTTATGTTGTCACATGCCACAATCACACTTTTACAGCAGGGTGGCCGGGTTGCATCCTGAGATGGGTTAGGGTTGCATAAGGTGGCTGGTGCCCTCATCAATGCAGCCCTAAAGAAGTGGTCTCTCTCCTGACTCTGCCCAGGCAGCTCACTATCCCTGCAACCATGACTGAGGAACAGCCTGAAAGAGTCATTATTTTGCAGAGGCTTCATGAGCAAACTAATAGATGTGTTACAGATAATCAAGGAATTCAGATCTTTGAAAATAGGCCCATAAAAAAGATATTTTCTATCAAGACTACTTCTGCAGTTTTTGCCCCTTGGAGCTATGTCTGCAATGCATGCTGGCAGTGTGCTCCCAGCATGTCAACTCTGAGCACCCAGCATTACCAGCAGCACTCTGCTTCACTGTAAGGGGACACAAGGCTGTCCAGGACCCTAAATAATTGTTTAGCAGCTAAGGACACAGATCTAGCCTGTACTGCTTGCTGTTTGACAGCTACATGTAAGTTGTACCATTTTCCCCAGGCTGACACACCATCTTTATTTATCTGCTGGTAAATGACAGTTTCTTGACATAATTTCCACTTCCTTCACTGAAGTCATAGTTTGAATGGTTCTCTTTGATTTTAAACAAATTAAACATCTGGATTTAATTCCTGCTTCCACATGAGTACCTGCTCATCAGTCACACAACACAGTCCTGGATGTGACAGCTTTGTGGAATAGCTGCCCTTGCATGGTCCATTGCCTCTCAAAACCAGCAACAGACTCTGAAGATAGTCTCACTAAGCAGCAGCCATGCATAAATAATCCCAGGAATGCAAAAAAGATTCCCCTTGTTTTGCTTCTTCCCCTAGGACCCAATATCACTTCTTCAAGCTTTCTGTCCCAGTTTCCTATTTATTTCACAACACCCAAATGCAACCATGCTTTCAAAACACTCTGTAAGTCAGTGCCAAGCAGACTTGCTGAAGCTTGAATTTTAAGTTGGCTGCATGTGATTCCAAGAGTAATCTCTCATTTTCCACAACACTGCATACCTGCACAATTAGTAGAGCATCATATACAAGGAGGGGTTACAGCATCCCCTAGCACGGGATGTTTTTGGAATGAGAACTGAGCAAACACATGAGCAAAGAAATCAGCTTCCTGTATTGGACCCAGCTATTCATAAAATGTCACTGGTGTCTTCTTACACTGCTTTATCTGTGTTGCCAGAAGCGAGGTGGCAAGCAGGTAGAGAGTCCTGAGTGCTGGGGCGAATGCAAGCCAGCAGCTTGTTTAAACAACCCTGATCTCCTATTTGTAATCCACACTGCCATTTCTGGGTTTGCTCTTGGCAAGTAAAGCTGCCTGGCTTATAAACTGCAGCCAGACATTAAGGTGTGTGATAATGAGCAACCTTCTATGCCACTCACTCACACACACACATGTTAATGGTTTGGTTCCTAAAGACTTTATAATTCAAATAAATTCATGCACTCTGATAAAGATATTATCTAAATTAGGACTTTACCTAAGGTAAACTGTGTGCTTGGAGAAATACTAAACTCAGGTATGTATCTAACAAATATATAATACATATCTGATTTTAAAGGCACTTCTATTAGTCTGCCTAGTTTGTAAGAAATTAGACTTGTGGCTAGTTTAATCTGGTCAAACATATTTCACATCACAATAATCTGAAAGGAAAAACCAAGCCTGGACCGGCAAGCACTGGAAGGGGGCCCTGGAAAAGAGATTTGAGAAAATAAAGAAATCAGATTTATGAAAGGAAGCACACTACTAAAATCAGAACTCTGTTGTGAAAAGAAAAAGAGAAAGAAAAAAAAACAACAAAAAAAACCCTGTTGTTTTGTTTTTTTTCTTGTCACCGTGTAGTAAAATGCTCAAAATGATTATTTACTAGAATGAAAAGCACCACAAAATACAAGCACACAAATACATATCTCTGTCATTGCTTTTGTAATAGAGTAGGGTTTCTAAAAGCTCAACTAACTTTACAACCTGTCTTTTCCCATTAAACCTAATACGCCAAGAAATATGATGTACAAAGGCATATTAAAAGGAAGGTTTGGCTGCTGTTCTGCCGAGCACGTTATGCCACCTCATGGTTACTAGTGGAAATACCACCACACTCAGTGCTGTTTCAGAAAGGCATCAATACAGCAGAGGGGAAAAGAGTAGCACATCTCAGTTATTGGTATATATTGCTGAAATATCAGAAGCCCCACTGGGATCAATCACTGCTGAGTGCTAAGATCAAATCTTTGAATTATATATAAAGACAAAGCATTGTAAAACACATCTCCTTTTAACAGTTGAATTTGCTGCTTTACTGCAAATATATTGCAAACATAATATATCATTCAATCTTGACCTGGTACTAGCCCATAAGTGCCTCCTCCTGTGGAGTTTCTCTGTTTAGCTCATTTCACAAGGTTGCAATTATCTGGAAGAACACACTGTTATCCACTCCAGGAAGTACCTCTTTGCCTCTTTAATAACAAGACATAATGTTTAGTTACAACTGGATAACTAACACAAAATTACAATCCTGGATGTATATTTTACCATGACCAAAAAGTGCTAAAATAAAAAAAAAAAATCCAGAACCTCAGAAAAATATGATTTTCACTTAAGTCAAGAGTTCACATACAAAGACCGGGTTACATTTTTCCATTAGAATAAATTATAAAAAGTAAAAATGGAAGCTGGCTGAACTGATGTGACCTGGAGTGCACAGTCAGTTAGGTGATGGCCAGACTCCTAGTTACACTAAAGCTACTCTGGAGAAAAGGTTTGTTAAAATCAATAGGTTAGACTCAGATGCATGAATAGAAATAATCTTACTTAAGCTTGGGAATCTTTTAATACAAAATACTGAAGTTTAGCAGTCCAGTGGCCCGCCATTAACAACGGAGCAGGAGGAAAGGAGATGTGTCTCTCTTGTCTCTTAAGAGGTTTGTGATAATCAAGCTCTTAATTTGGGCATCTCAGTCCAACCCAAAGTCAGGGGAATGTGAAACAAATGTGTTTCCAAATACTGTGATTTTACTTTCCTGATCTTTCAGTGAAGTATACTTGACTGCAGAAAATCCAGATGTTGAGTTTCTGAGCGTCTAAGGAAATGGAGATAAAGTAAAAACATATTTAAAGACAAATTTATTAGTTAGACACACACACATGGCACCATAAGAAGTGGAAATGAGGTAAGAAAAAGTCAGACCTTCAGAGTTTTTTTTCTATGGCTTGGTTAACTCACAATCAGATAACCTATCCAGGACACATGAGAAACAACTGCATAGTTTAAAACTCCTCTTCAAGAGAGAACCACAGTCTTTCATCCTGACAGGTGATAGAGAAACCTTACCTAGATTATCTGTCAGCAAGAGATTTATAGGTTATTTTTTTTGTAAAAGTTAATGTAAAAGTCTAGTACTGCTTGCATTTTTTATATTCAGATTATCTGATTAATGAAGTTGAAAAAAAGTCTGTGCCCTGCTTTTTGATGCAGACTCAGAGATAATAAAATACTTTTGATTTATATATCTATGGAAGGATTCTTCCCCTCTTGTCCAGGGCACCGACTTGTTGGAGCAATCGAGCAATCTGCTGCACAGAATTATTGATACATTTAGGGTTTGTCCTAATTTCTCTCTCTTACCAGAAAGTCTGTATTCTTAAAGGATGACTTACTGTGCAAATAAATTAAAATGCCAGCCTCATCAGAAAAAATATTAGTTAGTTCCTGCTTAGAAGCAATTGATAGTTACACCAAAACCAAATACTTTTATTTAATAATGTTCTTGTAGCAACAGTACTTTTTTTTGTTCAAAAATATTGCAAGCCATTAAATTTACAATGCACAAGTATCTAATCACCCTGAAACTTCCTTCTAGAGGTTGTTTAAGCAAGGAGATCATGCACAAAGCAAATGCGACATTGTAGTCAGAAATTCTGGAGAGTAAAGAAAGCTATAAAATATCCCTTTTTCCCTCACTTCCAGCTTCTGGAGCTGATTTGGCCAGCCATGAATAACATATTGCAGGACCAGTTTCCTACCTTTTGAGATTCGTTCTGTTCATCCAGTGTAACTATTATGACTCTTGATCTGCTCTGTGTGACATATAATTTTGCATAACATTAGGCAGCTTGTTGGAAGTAGGGACTCCTTAATAAATACAATTTCTGCTTCCAAATTACATACAGTAGACTTCCTGGAGCTGAGTGGAATATATACTCCAAAAGTGATCTTCTGAAAGCACTCACATCCCCTATAATGACATTTAAAATGACTGATGAAAACTTGCTTGGGCCATTGCATCAGTAATTAATGATATGTATGTAGATATGTCTTTGTCCTTCTGGAGGAGAATGAAGATTCAACTTCCTCAGAAGATGTGGCTATTTATTTTAACACAGCTATTACTCTAAAGTCCAAGCCTAACTGGAAAGCCAAGAGGAAACTGCAGGCCTTTTCTCTTTGTGCTAGGAAAATGCAAGGTGTTCTGCTAGCCTAGATCTGCCACAGAAACTTTAGGGACCAGCAGGCACTCTGGGACTTCTGTGAAACAGCGATGCTGCCTGCTGAGTGAACCTCCACCTCATGGCCCTCATTGTATTGTGGTTAGGATACAGTGGGACTTGCACTGTCCTAATTTAATCACTTGGTATCACACTCTGTGAAAAGAGAATAATAATAGCTATGTTGTGCTTGCTCACAGAAGCAGGATGTTACTTGAATTTGGCTTTTTTCCTTTAGCAGGGATGTCGGTCACCAAGCATAGAAGCCATACTAGTAGCTCCCAGGTCACCTTCTAGATTAAATTTCCATTGATGGTCAGGTTGCTGCAAAGACAAAAGACCAAGCCTGTACCTCAATCCAAAAATAAATTTGTGCTGTCATCAAATTCCTTCGTTTTTCCCCTCTTCCCCCAAGTGTAGTCTGGAGAGGGAAGTCAGGGTCTGCCCACAGCTGTGGTGGGCAGGATGAGGGCACAGCAGCTGCTGGGGCTCTGCATCCCCCAGAGTAGTGATACAGGATAGGGCACCAGGCACCAGCCTTGCCCACCACGGCTGTGGCATTGCCACCATCTCCTCAGAGTGGTTTTCAGTCAGGCTGGCTCGGAGTCCTGGCAAGGCTGGCACAGGCCAGGGACAGGAATTTTGACAAACACATCAGAGGAGAGACCATAAGAAAGAGAATCTTCCATATTCAGGGAGAAGAGGCAATTTAGATAAAAATATGCCATCACAGAGAGATTAATTCCATGGGCTGTGAGAGGAGAAAACACAAGAGAATGGAAAGAGATATGCAGGAAACCCACAGAGAGGGTGGGATTCCTCCACTGCATTTAGGTTTCTGAATGCCTGTTTCTGGGCATGTTACGGGTGTGTGCAGGTTACAGTGAAGCTGCCCACTTATATATAAATACACACTTTAAAAAGTATGATGATTATATGCAACAGATTGTGCTGTTTTCTTCACAGACAACTTTAATGGGTGTTCTTTAGAGACAAATAAAGGGATTTAATATATTAGGTGCTATACACGGACACATATAGAGCAATCACATGGGCTTTTCTTTTCCATTTTCAGCTGCATAAACTATTGAGCACAGCAGAGTTCAGGAACAAAAAATAACATGCCATTTACAGGACTAGGTTTTACCTATGCCTCTCTTTCCCTCAGGGGAAAATTAAGAGATGTTAAAAAAATCCAAACAAAAAGAAAAAAAACCCACCAAAGTTAACAAACAAACACAATTCCAAAACCTCAAACAAACAAAAACCAATATAAGCCACCAAATCACCCATGGAATAGATTAAAAGATTCAGGTAGAAACATACAATTCTTCATTGTAGTTAAGAGTGGTTTCAAACACTTGAAGAAGATTAAAAACACTATAAGGAAATCTGACACAGTTACATCTCGTGACATCCTATTACCCTCCCCAAAACTCAGTGCTATATTGGTTTGTTGTTATTATTTTTGCAACATTGAACAAAACCCAGAAGAGTTTATTCAATGTTTTTACAAAGCAGACAAAAAGGCTTTGCCAAAACCCACACTGCAATAATGAGGTATATGAGAAAAATACAGTGTAAAGAATATAATATAGTAAAATAGAATTTAAATTACAGAGATCCTTTGTGTAGGGCTGCTTCATGGTCATTTCCCCCTGTTCAGAAATTGCACCTGCTTGGCACCACTTGGGTTCATTATTAATATTAGAATATTAGTTTTTTGATCCAGCTGCAAACAAACAACCCTTGGTTTGTTCAGCATGAATATAGAGACTATTGGTACAGTGAAATTAGGTCTGCTGCTACAAGGCATGTGCACCTTGGACATAGCATTATTCATGCTATAGAGCATGTGCTTATTTGGGCAGCCCTGCAGACAACTATAGAAACTTGTCTGTCCTTGAAATCAGCCCTAACGACAGTAACTAAAATCAAGGCCTGGACCCAGCATGACATTTGGATAATCTCCACAGCTGTTCTTTATACCTGTCAGCTTCTGTAACTCTCATCCACCTCTTCAGATGAGTCTAGCTCACCCTGCTCCATGTCTCTGCATCAGGTCCTGGCTACTCCTGCAAGGTGAGTGGGAAGCCCTGGTGCATCTGTAGGTAAAGACAAGCCCAAGCTATACAGGGTTTGATGTGAAAATTGGTTGCCAACTTCACAAATGAGAAGTTACCAAAATGCTTCAGTCTCACCATTTTCTTTAGTGAAATAAAACCTTTTCTATGTGGCACCAATGGCTTCCCCTCTGTGAGCTATGGTGATTGATGGAGAGGGGAGGCTGACAAGCAGTGACAAGTGCACAGCTAGAGGGCCAATGCCTCAGAGAAAGACATTTCTGTGATGTGATGGGGCCTGGTGTGGTGGAATTACATCTCACTTATCAGAATGGTATCTCCTCACCATCACTTTTTCCCTCAGGGGGCTTAAAGAGGCCCACAGCATTGCTGCTACATAGCAGGCAGGTTCACTGCCGCAGAATTAAGGAATATGGAATTTTACTGGAGGAAGGAGATTATTAACACTGAAAGTCAAATGATAGATAACTATTACATCCCCATCTTCATCCACAAAGCTGGGATTTCCATCTTTCAGACACTGGCAGGCAGGCAGATGACTGAAAGCCACAGGTACATGTTCAAATCAAGAGCAAGAGTCAGCTGGAAAGTCCAACACCTGAAGTAACACAGTGTTAACTGACTGCAACTGCCATCTCTTGCTTTAGCTTCCATCCAGGGGTTAAGGGCCAGCTTCTTTCATGGTGCTGATGTATTCCTTCTCATTTCCATATGTTTGCTGTATTACAGCAGCTGTCTCAGCAAAGCTCAGCATTCCTTACTTTAGAAACCCAGAGCAGCCTTCAAGGGGCAGAAGGCAAACACAGTCAGGAGAGGGTGGCAGCTCACTGCCAGCTGCATGGCAGGTCTGGATGAAGCCGGCCTTCTTCCCACACCTCCTTGCAACCATGCTTGTGCCCAGGAAAGGTTGTGGGCTTTCCCTGCCCTTGTAAGAGGAGAAGGGGCAGTGCTAAGGCATGGTTTAGTTTACTGTACTTGTGATTGGGAGTGTGTAGCTGGGAGTCAGCTGGGATGCTCACCTGAGTGAGTCACTCCCTGGGCTATCTGACACCAACACCAACAGACTAAGCCTCCTCCTCCCCGGTCTGAAACTCCTCACAGGCTGTCATGTTCTTCTGCCCATCCTGGCACTGGTCACCACACCATGATCTAGGTTCCAGGCTGCTCTGTAGTCCTGTAGGCCCATCTCCAGGCAGAAGTTTCCACACTGAGCTGAGGAAATAACCAGGATAAGCAGCCCAAAAATGTTTAGAAGGACCCAGCCTGGCTGCTGTCACTAGGCAGTGTTATTTATCACACCAAAGCAGTCTGCAGCTTAGCTGTAATGATCAAAATAGAGCTACAAAAGAGGAAAGATTGGGCCATAATCAAAAATTTCTAGAAAGCATCAGCTTTTTCTACTGGAAATTTTCATTCTCAAATTTCCATAGTTAACAGCATCAAATGAAAATTCTCTGCAGATGCATAATATACTGAGGCTCAGAGAATCTGAGAACAGCAGATGGCTTATACACATTTGAGGAGCTTTTTAATAATAAAAAAATAAGATTGGAGAGGAGTGTCAGTCGTGCATCTTGTTAGATGTTTAATCAGGCAGCTGAGACATCCCCATTTTTAATTGCCTTTATTTTTTGGAGCTAAAGTCTAATTTCAAATTGCATAAATGAAGGTCTTTAATTTTTCTTGTCTGGATTGAAGTCTTGGTAACTAGATGATAATTTATCAGGAAGTTCTGTGGGACACAGAGAACAAGATAACTAGCAAAAATTCTGCTACATATGAAAGTATGAGGTCATATTTCATTTTAATTACTTCTCATACAATTAATCATCTGTCTCCATTATATTCTTCAACATTATGGCCATGAGTTAAAAAAAAAAACTTTCACTGAAGTCATGGCAAGCTTAGCAGGAGATAAAACGTGCTAAAGAAATAAAAATTATGTGTGGTACTGATTTAGAGGCTGCAGCAAAGTTTGTAAGAAAAACGATAGTCTAGACCTTCATTTACCATATGGGGTCAATCTGTCTTGTAACTGAGAACTGAGCAGGACGATCAAGCTCTGCTCTGAAGACGGTTTTGGTTTGGGTTTTTTTAAACAGGATTTTTTTTTCTTCCCACAGCAAACCCTTGTCCTAATGGCACTATATAAACATGTTCCCACTCCTCAACATGGGGACAACTGATCCCAGCAGACATCTGCTTCGTGTCATCCAGAAACCAAATAGGTTGGGAATTCAAAATATACATGGCCTTTGTTAGCCATGCCTCTGCATGAATGAACATTCAGTTGCAGTGAGTGCTCAGGAGGTTTATCATGCTCACCACCATCCTACTTGGATATAATCTCTACATAGAAGTAATTTCAAAGTGTTAGATAGGTGTTAATTTTCTCTTATAAATAATGGATTTTAAAATAGCATTATTTGGCACCTTATAACATTTCTGAATGTCACTTTAAGTCCTTTTGAACAGCACAGATACATGGCACAGTTTGTGCACGTGTCTGCACTCACCGGTGTGGCAGTGCAGGATGTGAGCCTTGGGCTTGCTCTTCTCTTGGGACATTGAAACTCTCCTAATTTGTCTACACATGAATGAGACATGACAGAAATGTAGTGTTTTGTGAAGCCCTGACTTGGCATATGACCTGTATTCCTGTCCCATGCAGTTCTGTGGCCTGAGTGCCACAGTCAACCAAGCCCCAGAGAGAGACTGAGTTTAGAACAAAAGTCCTAGAGGGATCATCACTATCCATGCTGAGCACTTGCTGCCAAATGACTGCCAAAAGGATACTATATTATACAATATACCCTGGACTCTGCAGTTAAAATGTAAGAAATCTGGGAAAATAAAAGATGCCCACCAAGCCCTGCTGGTTAAACGGATGTTATTTTCTGGACTGATATTCCCCATGCTGATGTGATGCAATTCAACTTCTCTTAATATCAAATTAATGTATAAAGATACATACTTCATCTGTATGGTAACTTTTCCCCACTCACTTTTGACCATAGCTTAAAAGCTATAGTATATTCTCATCTCAAGTTTCACTTTTTGTTAAAAGAGTTGGAGATTAATTGTGCCTGAATCTCTGGGTGTGGAAAACAAAGAGAAAACAGCTGACAGTATACGAACAGATTTCTTAGGGAAACCTTGCAAACGCAACTAAAGGGGGGCAAGGGTCTCGACAGTTAAGAATAAAAAGAAATAAAAGACATTTATGTTGAAGTATTATCTTGGGCTGGGATGGCTTGAGCTTCAGCTTCAGCTGACACACACTGGCCGGGGAGCTACTGGACTTGCTCAAACATCTGGTGTGTGGTTATGGAACCAGTTCCATCATTTGAAAGCATCAGAAGCAGAACAGTCAGTAATTTGGGAAGACTGTGGTAGCTTTTGCTGGAAGAAGTAGTAACTGCTGGCTTGAGGTTCTGGTACAGTAATTGAACTCCCTAAGGAGCCACAAGGTAGCACAGTCTGCAAGAACCGAAGTGGGAAAACTACAGAGATGGGAACAAACTCAGGATAAGTTTGATGAGAAACCTAAGTAAAGTTTAAGAGCCTAGGGATGAATAATGAACTAGTTTCTGTTCCTAGTAAGAGGAAAATGTTGTGTTTAGCTTAGTGGCATAAAGAACATGAAAACTATTTTTGTTTTAAGTCCAGAAACAAAAGAATTACTGGTACTTTTCACTGAAGTGCTAAGCTGAGATGCTCATTGCAAATATTAATGAGAAAAAAATCAGTACAAATATCACAAATCAAAGCAAAGCAGATAATGAGTCCCTCAGGTTTCTCTCTTTTCCTCAGGAAGTCCAAGATATGTTTAGATCTGCTTGTAGATCCTGCAAATGGCCTCCATCAGTGGTATAACAGTTTAAATGCCAGCAATGAATTTAGAAGCCTACAAGGATGGAAACAACTAACTTCATCCAGGGTCAGAATGGGTTTGGCCAAAATGTCTGCAGTACTTCCATTCTGACATGACTCCTTTGGAAAAATCTCAGAAATTGCCTCTTCATCTTACTTTTTGCCTTCTATATAATGCTAAAGAACATTATTATTAATTAAATATAAAATATGTATTAAAGATTAGTGATTGATACAGTAATAATTGAGTAATTAGCCACAATAGTATGTTCCATTGTCTTTTGAAAAAGCAGGTTCCTAGGAGTTATTAGTACAAGACCTGCTGAGTAAGTCCTGGTCAAGTAGAGTGATATGAAGTTCAAACTTCCATTTCTGAAGTTGAATTAAGGTCATTATAACTGGTTTATATTGGTAGCTCAAGAAGCCACAGTGAGAAACTAATTTTCTAATGTGCTTCTAGCTAGAAAATTGCTATTTTAGTCTTTCTGATCTTGCTCATCTATTCTTCAGGAAAATTGCAAGGAACCACACACATATAACACCAGCTCTTGAACTTGTATACATAGTGAAAGAGATCATCAAAGGAAGCTTGGGAGCTCACAATCACAAGCTGCTGTGATTGAACCCCAAAGCCCCACACTGCCACTCACTCACTGCTCCCAGAGGGGTGCGGGGAGAAAATCAGAGGAGTAAAGCTCCTAAAATCAGAGGAGAAAACCCATAGGCTGAGATAAAGACAGTTTAATAGGTAAAGCAAAATCTGTACATGTTAGTGAAGCAACTCAAGGAATTCATTCACCCTTTCCCAGGAACACACAGGGGTTCAGACATCTCCAGAAAAGCCAGGTTCCATCATGTCTAATAGTCACCTGGGAAGGCAAACGCCATCACTCCAAATGTCATCTCCTTCTTTCCTTCTTCCCCCACATCCATATGCTGAGCATGATGTCATATGGAATATCCCTGTGGTCAGTTGGGGTCAGCTGTCCTGGCTGTGTCCCCTCCTGAGTCCTTGTGCACCTCTAGCCCTCGTGCTCATCCTCACCTCACCAGGTGGGATGAGAAGCTGAAAAGGCCTTGAGGTTGTGTGAGCACTCCTCTGTTGTAACTGAAACATCCCTGAATTATCAGCCCTGTGTTCAGCACAAATCCAAAACACAGTCCATCTAAACTATGTGAAGAGAATTAACTCTACACCGAAAAGTAGCCCCCAGTATTCAACCCGATTGTTCTGATGCTTAGAAGCAGCTAGAATTTACTCCTCTTAACCTTTTGGGGTTTCTGGATTTTTTGCTTTTCATTGACAGGAAGCTTAGTTGCAAGGGATGTTTGTTCACTACGTTTCAGAAAATCAGAGAATTGGAGGGTTTTTTGTTGAAGTCTGGAGTGAATGCTTTGTTCAAGAGCTCCTCCAAATAGTGACAACTATTTTTAAATTGTACAGGCTTTTTTGGATGAAATTGTTTTGAAATTTTTTTTTTTTTTTAATATAAGAGCTAAAAGAAGAAGCTGGCTCTTAAAACATACTGCTTACTTTGTGAAACAGATATAAACATAATGAGGATGCGATGAAAGCTGGAGCAGTATCCTTCTCAACAGGTGGCCCAGGGCAGGATAAACTTCACTATTTGCCCTATAAATAAGCAGTGGATTAGAGAAGAGGCCTGTCCTGGGGAAAGACACAAGGCTAACAAGGGAAGGCAATCAATCATTTCACAGGATCTGTCAATCTGTCTTTCATGTAAGTACTCAAACCACAATAATTTGAAAAGGCACTTAGAAACCTTAATGGACTTGGACTCCAGCCAATTCCCATAGCTTTTCTGATAACACCATCACCAGATACATGAATACTGATACTCCACAATAGAAAAAAAACAACAAAACCAGAAAGAACTCTCACAACCCCAGATAAAATAATTTTTACTGTGATAAAAAGGACTGAAATCTTGTGTACACCTTCCCACCTCAAACCCAAACATTCCTGATTAAGCCCTGGCATGCACACTTCAGCTACCTGGTTACACACATTGCTATTACTCTTTCAGGGCTTCTGGCTCATAAGGTCAATGTGAGGATAACAATAAGGAATTGTTCCTTATTGGTCATCCTCAGTGCTCAAACCAATCCCATGCATTCCTCACTATTCCAAGGAAAGAGCCATCATGTTTCTAACAGGCCATTAATTTCTACAGAAATCTCCCCAGCTTTCAATACTGTTTTGCTGAGCAGCATCCACAGCAATCAATATGGTGGCACTGATGATAAAGGGGAAAAGTTAAAAAACTAACCTAAAAATACGGTATTCAACATAAAAGTGTTTGGACAGTAATCTCTGCTTTGGATTCACTGCCTTGCCAGGGAATTTTGCACAGTTTGTCAGCCCAAAATTAGCGGGAGTTTGGGTGAGTTATTTTGTGAAAATTTTTCCCCACAAGGTTGTGGGTCAAGCTCTTCAACTCTGTAGTTACAGCACTTACTCAGAATGTTTCTTCCTTGTAATTTCTTCCTTACCTGAAGGAATTCAAACTGGTCTTTCCTGCCTCCCAGGCAAAGGTTTTCTGAGATGAAGTTCTCATTCCTTCCTACTTCTAAGATGTCTGTCCTGTTCTGCATGAGCTAGTTTCATATGCACAGAAAATGGAACCAAGACAGATTCTATAGCTAAAGGGGAAGAACAACCACCTAAAAGCCAGATGTAATTCCAGTCACCTCCAGTTAATGCTTGAATGGTTTAAATTTTCACTGGAAACAAGATTTAATCCCAGCTGAATTAATTCAATGCTCATAGACTCTCTCATGCAATCCTGCCAGTATGCCCAGATGTGCCAGTAAGATTCCAGTCCTATTGTCTCCTCCCTTCCTCCTTTCCCACATCCCAAACACCCCACTACATACCATAGTACAGTAAATACCTTACTCAACTTAGGAAGACACAACCACACCCGATTACAAAATAGCAGAAAATACTGGTTCTCGGAGGCCATCTAGTGGGAAGAGCAGAATACTCCAAGGAGGAAACTATTTCAAACTTTTGCTTCTTAGAAATGATTTTATATGGTCTGCAAGACACATATTAGGGTTGCTGATCAGTGGATGCTCTGCCCACACAGCAACAAGCAAGTGGGTTAGGCTCATTCACCAGACTCAGTAAACTGTGAGTATGGTCACAGGGTGCTCCTCTCTCTCTAGAATTAATTCTAGAAACTGTTTAGAGTTCAGTCCATGCAATGAAAAACCATATTGTACATCACAGAGCAGAGGGGAGGTCTTCTTTAAAACAAACTTGTATACTCGCAGGTGACTGCTAGATGATTTTCGGTTCCTGTAGTTTGTTTGCTTGAGAACATGATGGAAGATATTGAGTATTATAAGGAACAGGCAGAAATTTCTTTACGTACAGCTTTCAGAGCCCCGAGAGCCCCATTAGTGCTGCAGCCCCTTCCCACTTCTGTGGGGATTTGGCTGCCTGCGTTGTGCAAACTCTGGCACTTCCCCTGGGATGATCCTGCTCTGTGAGAATGACCTGTGGGCAGCCTTCTTGAAAGCTCCTGCCCCTTGTCTCAGCAGACACACTGAAGTGCATTTAAGCTCAAACCTGGGGCAAGGGTACCTGCACTCTGGGCATGTCCATGCCGGGCCATGGATCTCACTCATCCTGACCCTGACTTGCTGGCATGATCACAGAAAGCAGGGACAGGTTGAAACCTCCTGATTTTCGACTATCACAGATGGAAACAAGAAGACAATGACTGTTGCCAGTACTTCACCTGTGGTATCTAAAAGACAACAAAAATACAAGTCTGCTTGAATGAAAGTTTATTTCATGAATCATAGAAAAATCATGCATATCATCAAACAAGGCTTTACAAGATAAAAGGTATAAAGACAATATATAAACTTCTCTCATCATATTACACACAATACTCTCTGTAGTTACATATTTAGGAACTAATTACTACTATTGCAGACATTTCACTTGCAAGATTGATCTCTGGTTTAAGGCTAAAACCTGCCCATCTTACTTAGGCAAATTCTTAGAACTATTCCAAAGAACTCAGCCTGAACAACAAGTAGAAGACTGGACTTGGTTTCTAAGTATCATAGCTGCTACATTTACATGCAACTGTAGAGCACAACCCTCTTTGTAAACTTAGTTCTACTCAGAAGTCAGTTAATAAAGTTACCAGTACAAAGATAACCATTTACTAAGTTGGCTGATATGACAAATGTAAAAGAATCTCATGTTTAAATTGTTAATTACCTGGGAGTGTTTTTCTACTAGTCACAGTTAATGTTTCCTCATAGTTTTTTTTTTTTTATCTGATGCATTTCACATTCTCTTATGCAGCTGTTTTATGATAAAGGACAAGTTAGAGAGTGTTTTACTTGAAAATCCTGAGAAACTTACCAGACTTATTCAGCTATGGTACCTGAGAGTATGAGGTTTTATAAAACAGAGCTGAAGTTTATAAACCTGAATTTTTCACATAAACCCCAAATCCTTGCTAATGTTGGCAAGGGTTTGGAAGCTACGCTAGAGAGGAGAATTATATCTGATTGTCTAATCTTAGATCCTTTTCGGACAACACACAAAATCACCGAACAAAACTTCCACCAAGTCTGGAGCAAAGCAGAGTTAAAACGGTGTCAGTGTATTGCATTCAACTGCTATTATCACATTATGTCACCTTTAACAGGTTTCTCAAATACATTCATCTGCTGTTTAAATTCTAGCTGCACTGAACTATCAAACAAGACAGAAAGAAACGACCTTGTTTACTAATATAATGGCAAATTACCTCTTGACTTCAAGTGAAAATTCTATCCAGGTAGAGAAAAAGTCAGACACATTAGGGAAAAAATCAGGTTTACATTCTTTTAAATACAAAGAAATGAGTGTCTGCATCACATACCTGGCTGCTGACTCCAGTTATGCCAAAACAAATTCTTAGCCCTCCAAACTTAGTTATTTTTATGTGATATTTGCAATATGAAGGCCTCACAAGGTATAAGGACTCCAAAAAATGCTCAGTGTACAAGAGAAACAGTTTCACAAATGGGGTATAACATGCTTCTTAGGCAAAAATGTCTATTTGCTATCATGCCTTACTATTTTGGTCAATTTTTGAAATGACAAAGTAGTCCCTGTCAAGAACTTGGCTGCATATATATGTATCTATGACAAATCCAAGAGTCTCATTTGCTAAGTGGTTGAAAAGGACAGGATTTTACTACACAATACAAGTGTCTAGCGCTATCACAGTCCACAACATTTTACAAAGGTAAGTCTCCTATTTTAAAACATAAAAAACTCAAGCTTTTCCTTACACTGAAGGTGATTACTTTAAAATTTATCAGCATTCTTCTTTCCTGGAAGAAAACCACATTTTTCTATAGCTTGCCTTAAAGTGTGATCCAAGCTGATTATAATGCTATTGAATGTAAATTTACATATTCATGTTTCAATAGTGTAGAAGATACACAGAATAAATCATTGTAAAGGAAAACTGCTATAGCTTTCTGTCACTACATCAGCTTAATTACACAATGCTGGCAAATAATTCCATTTATAAATAACAACACTGCACCTTTGACAAGATACTCAATCAAAAAAATAGGTTTGCTGAAATGCAGAAAATGTTCCTGTATAAACTGGATTATAATTGTAGATCAATTGTTTTGTTTCCTCCTCTTCACAGGCGAAATGGTGCATGCTCTTCCTGGCTGTAAAACATTGTAAAAGTATACATAATTTTAATGTTATCCTCCTCAACTATATTTATCTTGGTAAAGTAAGTTATTTTGTGTAGCACAACAACAAATGGAATTACAGTAGCTTGTATGTGAAGATCTGTGAAGATGTATCTTCAGAAAGCTGGTTACAGCATATTTTATTAGTGGAGAGGGAGAATTTAAAGCCAAGACTGTATAAAACAGTGATCCATGAGATACTGGCAGTATCTACCAGAAACACTAGTACTTTTAACTCTGAAATAAATGCATCAATCACCCTGCTGAAAGCTGCATGGACTGCGCTGGTGAGGACAATAAAATTGAATCCTCCCCTGGTTTATCACTTTGGCAACTCAACAGAAGTTAGTATTAATGATGGATGGATACAGAAATGGTATTTCAGTAGAATGGTTTAGTTACTAAGGAATCACACGTGAGTGTATTTTTACTGGCTGAAAACTGCTTACATTTTTCACCTTGTGGTTTATTTTCAAAGTTAGGGAAGATATTCTGCCTTACACTAGCTAAAAATGTCAATTACACCTTGCAAAATTACGATATAAAGCACTCGGTAGGAGCAGCTTGTGCTTCAGTAGCTCCCCAAAAGACTTGGGAAGGCAATGAGGAATAATTCAGGATTTGGTAGAAGAGATGAGGGGCAGACAAAGCTGACTGAAGGAATTGTAGGTCAGCAGATCCAAAATCAAGTGCCAGATCTTGTGGCACTCTGCACAAGCTCCTTGGATGAGTACACGTATGTGACAGAACTCACAGGCAGCGTGGCTCAGCAGGACTTACAAGCAGTGTTGACACTTGTTTTGCCCCACTCAGCTGGGTAATGGGCTGAGCAAGCTTACTTCTATTGGGAACACAATCTGCAGATAGATACTAGAGAAACAAAGCCAGACAACACGCTGCACCCTAGAATTAGACTACAAAATTAAAACCAGACTCGCACTGGATTTTCTCCTGTTTCCTCCCTTATTTTTGCCATAGGCTGCCATTTCATAAAATGACCTGGGTTGGAAGGGACCTTAAAGATCACCTTGTTGCAATCCCCCTGCCACGGGCGGGGACACATTCCGCTGGACCAGGCTGCTCAGAGACCCAGTTCTGCTTGGCCCTAAGTTCCCTACCAAAATGGGCTTGCTACATTTTCACAGAGAGAAGTAGGATTACTTTATGCAAAAAAAGCACGTTGAATTTGTATGAAAAAGAAGTTTTAGTTCTACAGTCTCACTGACCAGGTCAGCACAAATTGTATTTCTTTACATCACTTGTCTAGTTTCTTCATTAAGTTGATTCTATTGACTTGAGACCAAGTCTAGAGACCAAAGTCAACCAGCTTAATTATTATGTTCCTCACAGTCCCCATCAAGGAGGCAAGCCAATTTCATAAAATAGTCCAGCAGAACGATTTAGTAGGGATAAATTAAGTAATAAAGTTTGACTCCTTCAAATACTCCTCTATTTATATCCTGATTATTTATAGCTAATAGATGAGAAGTGTCATAAACTATCAAAATGTTATGCATTACTTCCAGATTCTTAGGGTAGAAACAACAGAAAAAAAAATAGCAGTTCTGTAAAAGTCAAAAACTCCTTGTCCTTTCTACAGTATACAACTGTAGGGAGCCATATTGCACCCCTCTGACACATCCATACTGCCCACGCCCTATTTACAGTCCTGGTGTATGTATTTTGCAAGCAAAATTAAGAACACACTGAATGACTGGAAGCCAGTTTGGAACTCAAGAAGCCCCTGGAATTATGAATGGAGTACTTTTTTTGCTTTACTGTCTTTGTGCAAGAAAGGCCAAAATGTTACAGAGATATTTTGAAACGGCAGAAAGTCACAGAACAATGTTTTAGAGCCAGCCTAGTGAAAAGAGTTCGTGGAATGTTTGGCCTTTTGATGTTACTTTCACTAAGCCATCCTATTTCTAGCATCCTTTGGTGTTTTATAAGCCTATAAAGCTTGCAGAATAATCTTCTCAGAAAGCACTATAAGGTACTGAACTTTAACAACTGAAAAAGAAGTCTCAAAGTCTTCAAAGTTTTTCAGTAATGCTTTGCTCTAACCCCCAATATTTATAGATAATAAACTTTTTACCTTCATTAACGAAGAAATCAGCCATATAATATGATGCTCTTACAGCAGATGGCGAATGTGGAATGCCTGGAGAATCCTTCCACTCAAAAGGATTTTTCTCTGGATGCCATTGAAGGCCATAAATTGGATATTCGCGTGCTATAACGAAACACAAAGCGTGTAAAGGTGTCTTCCTTATGGATTATGTAATTAATCTTACTGCAAAATAAACTCAGAGGATAAGCTACGAATATACCTCACTTATCAACAATTCTGCAAAAGCTTAAACAGCAAGTTGAAACACCGGTAAAGTCACAGTAGGACTGAAGGAAAAGAAAGAGATATTGTAAAAGAAGGATCGCATTCCAGGCAAGAAAATATTTGTACTTTTTTGATTATTCATTTCAGAATTAATGTATATACACACCAAAAAAAAATCATGTTTCAAGTCTAACAGTCTCAAAGCTTCCTATCTGCTTGCTATTCACAGCCATACAGGATGGCAGTTCCTATATCAGGGAGCTGGGGTTGTTTAGCCTGGAGAAAAGAAGGTTAAGAGGTGACCATATCATGCTCTACAGCTTCCTGAAAGGAGGGTGTAGTCAGGTGGGTGTTGGTCTTTTTCTCCAGACAGCAACTGACAGAATGAGAAGAGACAGTCTCAAGCTGTGTCAAGGGAGATAGGTTGGATATTAGGAAAATTTTTTTTACAGAAAGAGTGATAAAGTACTGGAACGGTCTGCCTGGGGAGGAGGGGTGTCACCATCCCTGAATGTGTTTAAAAAAAGATTGGATGTGGCACTCAGTGCTATGGTTTAGTTGAGGTGGTGTTAGGGCACAGGTTGGACTCTTCCAACCTCATCATCCTGTGAATTCTGTGAATTCCATGGGAAAGATTAAAATCTTAGTATCTCCTTGAAGGCCCAGTCAATCCAGGGGCAGCTCCCATCTGCTCCAGCCAGGCCTGACACATTCTGGGGTCAGTCCTTTGCTCTCTTCCAGGGAATAGCGGCACAGCAGCTGATGACTGCTCTGAGATAAACCGCTTGGCTTGCAGGCACGGCTGATGCCTGTCATTAGCCTAATCAGGTTTGCTGATCAAAGTGCTATTCTTCTCTTTTGGAGGCCAGCCAGGACGCCACACAGAAGAATCCCATTGGTGACAGCTGGGCCCTACGGTAGGATTGCTAGTGGTGCACTCATCAAGATAAAACACTCCCTGAAGAGCTAACTTGTTTCCTGAGCTGAGCGAGCCCAGCGCGAAACAGCCCAACAAGTCACGCCAAAGGCTTTTGCAGGAGGGCAATTACCAGCATTGCCACTAAGGTAATGAGGGATATGGCTGTTGCCTCAGCAGCCTGGAGTGCTCTTCCCACACAGCAAACAGACTGAGAGCACCAGGGAAACGCAAGCCGAAGCAGGAAAGCACGGCCTGACAGAGGCACAATGCACTGCGCAGGGATTCATTCAGCTGCTGCAGCACAAGCGCCCGGGCAGTTCACACCACAGCGCTCAAACACGCCAGCGCTAAAGTGTAACAGGATATCTGCGAGGGGAACGGCGGAGGGAGGAGTAATAAAGCTCACAGTACTCAAAAGAGAAAACTATCCCTGCAAACAAGAAATGCTCCTCACGGCCAGAGCACTGACAGGGCTGATGCTCACCCTGCTATTTTAACAATAAGAAGAAATGCAATTCTTATTGCTTTGCAATAAGAATTCACATCCACGCCACAACACCCCTAAAGAACAAGGTTGTTACAGTCACAATTTCCGAAGGAAATAAATTTTCTTACCTTCCATGGTAGATATAAACTCCACCTCATCATCAGTGTTAGTGGTCAGAACATTATAGAAATTACGAAGCTCTTCATTATTGGTGAAATTCTGTGAGAGGAGGGAGAAGGGGAAGAGAGTAAAAGTATCATTTGCTTATTTATTTCTAGTTTTAACCAAAGAAACAAAAAAGTGTTTATATGCAGGAAATAAAAAGATCAAATACCTCCACGGAGAGGCTCCATACATGAAAGTTTGATGTCAATGGCTCAGTAGCAAGCGCATATAATACATCATCAGGGAAATTCCTGAACATTTTACTGGCTTTTGCAGCTATTACAAAGAAAAAAATTGCATTTTCCATTACCGAAACTGGTCTCAGATGGACTTATACTGACAGAAGACAATTAATAAAATACTGCATTAAACTTTTTTGGCAGAAAATCTGTATTATTTATATTCTAGAATATCCTGCAAGAAATATCAGTGAAGTAACTACAACAGATTTCCATTATGCTGTTACCAGTCTGCAGGTCTTAACCCAGAGGGGATACAACTTAGGTAGCAGAGTTCTCAGTAAAACAAGCATCATTCTTTGACACTCATCTCAGTGGCCTTTCCACTCACAATAAGCACAAGTGACAGAGTTTGTGAATGCTACATTTCTTTGATAACTCACAAAGGGTAAAGTATTAACAGAGGCCACACTTTACAAGGGCTGCCAAGAGCCACAGCCTTGTGGCACAGATCAAGGGATCTGTGTGAGTTCAGTACTGTTCAAATTGCACAGTAACGCTACTATTCATCATGAGGAAGGACGTGATTTGAAAAACTTTAAACCACCTGCTCTCCAAGCTCAGTAGGTTTTGAACCTGTGAATTTTGTTCTACTTGGTAACAACAAGCAGACATTTTTCTGTAGGTCTGAAATTTCAAATGACTGAAAGAGCCAAAGCTTTGGTGTCTGCTGACTGCTCTTGCCTTCAAAAGGCTTGTGCTCACTTCTCTGTTTAAGAAGTGACAGCTGCACTGACTTTACAAAAACAATCAATGCAACTTAATAACAAAGAATTTAACAAAATATATTCGTCAGGAGCCTCACATTCACCCCATAATATTTCTCATTAAAAAAAACAATACACTTCTTAGCAAAATTCAGATATGAGATGCAATGAATTTTTCACCTGATGTAAAGTTCAGAGGGAGTGAAAAACCATTTGTCCTGGTATGAACAAGTAAAATTTTACCACTTGTGAGATACGTAAGCTCTTCGTGTCCAAGACATGTTCCCCATATTGGGAAATAATCTCCTTTATCGTTAGCCTACAAAATAAAAGCAACAACATAAGGGAATAGTAATGAAAATGTGCAGAAAAGAGACTGACAAGAACTTCTGACCTTTTACTTTCTTTTGTGTAGGTGAGAAGTACAACTACCACAGTAGTATGAATTGCTACCACAGGAATTAAGTTTCAGTTCAACTGCAATTGAAAAAAGCACAGATTCCCCTAGAGTGTCTCCTAAAATATGAAGGCTAAAGGATATATATGTGTTTTGAAGCTGCAAACTGAGCCTGATGTGGATACTGATTTGACTGTTCTGTTCTACAAGTAACGTTGAGAGTGGCCTGAACAGAAACCACAAAATGGCAACATTTCTCTTAAAAAAAAGCAGTCATCAGAAGGGACACAGAAGAGCCTGTCACCATTTTGAGGGAAAGCACACTCATTAAAATTCATACTTTTCTATGAAGGATGCTATGATGACACAGCAAGGGACCTTTGCAATGTCTGTGCCCACCCAACTGTATTAAGAAAACATGTATCCTACTACCTCCATAGCTATGGTCTTATGTGACATACCTATATGATTGCTTAACTAGCAGGTTTAGATCTGTGTTCCAAAAAGAGAAAATGTACATTTAAGCAAGAGTAAAAAACGGCAATCATTTTCAAAAGAATAAAAGTTGGGAGGTCGGTGTGAAAATAATCGGGAAAAAAAGCAAAAATAAGAAAAAGAAGGCAAATAACCAAGAACACAACTAGTTTGTTGTGACCTATAGTGCATATATGCAGTGGAAGTCCTCATTTTTAAATGGTTTGCACCTGATAGTAAGCATATGCTGGAGACTGGGCTGTTTCAGAACTGCTGTTTTTGTGAAATCTGACTAGTTTTTCTTAACTTTTTTCTAGACATTTTAAAGTTATGCATACCACAACACACACATCACCCCCAAAGAGCTGCAGCTCAAAGCCATTTCTGAGAAAGCTAAAATGACAGGGTCAGAATAATAATGTTCCCCCCTACATTACTGACAGTATGGCAATAAAAGCCCACAGAGCTACTTCTTCTCACAGCAAAACAAGGAAAATGTACAGAAAGAAGGCTGATAGGACTGCAGAGTCTTCATGACCAATCATAATTATATATATATATTATATATATAATAAGGCACAGAACTTATATGAAAGACAGTTGCAAGTGAAGACTAAAACTACTGAAGGCAAAAAAAACACCACAGTTTAAAACCAATTACAACTAAAACACAGATTTTGTTCCCTGCCCACTGCCCCCCCTTCTTTCCCTTCTATTTTTTTTAATAAACTGGAGCCTGGAAGCTAAGCATGTATTAAACAACACTCAACACATCACATTTTAAAAACTAATTTAAGAGCTGGAAAAGAGTATTTCATTTAGATTTTTGCTTAACTAGTAAGATTCTACTGACTTGAATGGGGATTAGCATTTCATATCCTCTATTCCCATTAAAGCAGAGACAGATCAAAAAGTAATTTCTCGTTGTCAACATTTGCAAATGAAAAGGACCCCTTGTTTTAGATAAAATTCTATACTTTTAAAGATACTCTTGACTGCTGTAGCTTGCCTCACAAAAGAAAAACCAGCAACATTTTATAGTGCTAATTAAGATTTGAAAGATGAAAATCAAAACACAACATTATCACAAACAGCAAAGAAAAAAAACTCTCCTTTGTTAGAAAGGGTTACCTAAGATGAACTGAATATTATTTTCTGCCTTTCTGTCACTGGTAGTACACATCTCAGCTAATAAACCTGTCTCTGTGATCATAAAGTGACACAGGCAATTCAGTTCATCATTGTGAAATGTCAACATAATTCCATAATCCTACAACAAATCACAAGAAACCCATGCCCCAGTGCTGAATGCCAAGGCACAGGCTGCAGTTCACACAGCGAGCAGTTCCAGAGAGGCAAATGAAATTGTCTCACATCGAAGTGAGACAGTCTTTGCAAGACTCACCACAAATAAAGACAGACAAAAGAATAAAAACATTGGTGCCACAGGGACTGAAGAGTAGAGGCAGCTCAATTACTGAACTGCAGCAGCTGACTGGTCCTGTGAATGCCGCTGCCTGCGCTTTCCTTGCCCGCTCTTGGAAAGTCAGAAGCAAAGGTAGGAGGAGAGCAATTCCTCATTGCCAAGTTCACAAAGAGCCATAAAGCCTCACGTAGAATGAATAAACACTACCGTTCTCACCTGAAGAACTTTGGAGTTTTAGACCATAACACAACATATAGCAGGAGTGGGTGTCACAAATCTGAATCTTAAGCTATTAGTGCAGAAGTTTTATGCAGAAGCAAGAAATAAGCTACCTATTTTTCAGGTCTACAGTTAACCCACCAAATGACAGTGGAACAGGAAAAACATGAACTTGTCATTTTGATCTCTGAATAGTGATAATAAAAAGAACCAACTGCTCCTTAGTATTTACCTCCAAGGCCTTGTGGTAAAATATCTTAGCAACCCTTGAATACTCCGAAGTCTTAAGATCCACACCACCTCCTGGAAGAAGTACCCTGAAATGAAACATCCAGTAACACGATTAGCAACAGTGATCAACCCAAAACTCAGACAATGTACACAGAGAAATGTCTGATAGCAGTTTTAAGGGTACAACGTGGGTCTTTAACTTAATCATAGTGTTCTTAGTGCTCTCCTACTTCAAAATGGTTACTCTATCACAAAGAATAGATCAAGCCTAATGCAACAGATGGAAGGAGAAAGTAAACAGAAAATACATAATATACACAGATTGCAGCTGGCATACAAAAGGGCTGCAAGCCATGACTGTCATTTCCTATCCTGACTCTCAGCTGGCTCCCACTACCACTTTAAAATTCCAGCCCAAATCTCAATTCACTCTGCTCAGTTTCAGAAAAATAGAATTGTGGTCCTGGTATAGTAATTTTCTTATTGGAGACAACAAAGATCAAAAAGTTCCTATCAAAAAGGAAGAAAAGTACATTTGACCATAACCTTTGGTGATACAGGGTCCCACAGAGTGAATTTCAGGGACAATTTCACAGAAAGAGTGCATAAGCTTTTTCCATCACAAAATTTAGTCAGGAATGGAAGTTTCCTGTGTGGCTCCTCAAACCCTAAAAAGCACCGCAGAAGAAAAAGATTCAGCACAGTCTAGCAGAGAATTCACATGGACACATGATGACACAGTAAATAATCAAGTACCATCAGAAACAGTAACATGAAATAAAGGAAGTCTCTTCTGGCTGTAACTGGAACAGTGCCTGCACAACCAACAAAACTGGATGTCTGAGCATTCCTTAACCCACCACTGCAGAACCTCAACTGGATTTACTCAAGTCACATCCATTAGTTGGTGATTCTTTACTGAAATGGGTGTAGGATTTCCTCTACATTTCTGTGTTCTGAAAATGGCATTTTGTATCAGTGAGATATTAACAAGCAGTTAGAAACAAATAACATCTCAAACGATCCCAAGCATTTGCAGAGCAAACATCCATTTAAACCCTTGTGACTGGGTTTTTTGGCAAACTTAATAATGCACAGGCTCATGTAAAAAGCCATCAAGCATTTGCTGGAAAAGTAGTATTCACAAAAATATAAAAAACTTTGCTTCCCAATGTCAACACTGAAAATTAATACAGCTGAAGGTATTTTTGAAATAGGCCAGATTATAGGTTTCTTCAGAGATCTAATTAGACAAATAAAGTGATCTTTACCTGGAAGTGGTAGAAAATTCACTCCACCTGTTCAAACAAAAACCTGGACTATACTAATTAGGAAAACTGATCATCATTTTTGCTAATGCAAAAAGGAAATAACCCATTAAGTAGCAATGATAATGGCTTGACATTGTCATAAGCAGATTGAAATGCAACTACGTGTATCCCAGTATCACTCCCTGGTTAGAGCTGATGATTTCCACTGGGCATTTCAATGGCTACCTCAGGAGTACATTCATAAAATGATGTCTCTTACTATAGTAAATTTCATGATTTTAAGAAGGGAGCATTTAATAGTAAGTAATTTCCAACTTCAAAGAACAATATGAAAGATAGTGTATTATCTCTTCCTTATCCTGAATCTCCACAGAATAGATGTCATTCCCTCCAGAGCTCCTTTTTGATATTTACACAGTTTTACCGTGGAAGCCAACAGGTGACAGTGGAGAGAAGGAAATAGAGATCATCCTCACCCCCCTAGATAACACAGACACAACTGACTTCTGACTGCAAGAACAGAAGGATAAAGAAAGTGGATCTACTTGCCAAACACTTTCCTCTGCATTGACACAGGTGGTGAGGCAGAAACAGTGAGAGACCCCAGTGGTGGAAAGACCTTTTGGCAACCAAAGCGAAGCTGGTAGCCATGAGAAAGGGAGGAGATGATCCATTTTGTCTCCAGCAGCACACAGCAGAGGAAAGCATCAACTGTCTTACATTTGCTTATAGCCCAAGATTGCAAAGACCCGTGTCTTAGTGTCCAGGGCATGTTGATGTAGGAGGACAACACACTCCCCAGACAGCCAAAGGTCTAAATCTGCAAGGTCTACATATGCTGATTAACATTCTTGTTATATGCATAAGCTTAACAAATGTATTTGCAGCCTAGGATGCTCATCTCATGACTACAAGTAGCCCAATCACATGCTCTGGCCTCACACACCATCCTGGCTGTGAAGTGTAGCATCAGCTGATTTTACTCTTCTGAAGCACACTTTCAGCACAGGGCTAAAAAAATACAAAAGGTCTTGACCTTGTTTAGTCCACAATAAAATCTGTTAGGCAAGAGCACATTATCCCACATATGACAAGGAAGAACAGAGGGGTGGCCAGTTGCCAAAGATCCCCTGAAAATCAGGAAGTTTTTCTCACAAAGACAAAATCACAAAATCACAACTGGCAAGACATACCATTCAAGTAGCAAGAAAGAGAGCACACATGGGGAAAAGAGTAGAAGAGACTGGAAATCAGAAACTTTTATAGCAGAGGAGGTACAAAAAGGACTGAAAAAGGGAAGAAAGGGTAGAAACAGGGGTGAAGCACCAAGGAAGTGCAATTAAACATCAAAATGAAGGTGATAGCTCAAATGAGAAAGACACAAAAAATAACAAAGAGGAAGTTGAGTATCTCACTTGCAAAACTGCTCATAACTATAACACAACTTCTCCCTGTCTGCAGACAAACACAAGGGAATGCTAAGATGAGCCTCGGCACTGTTGCAGATTATCTGATGTGTTCCTCAAGGCAGGAAAGGCAGTACACCAATACTGGAGGAAATAATGCATTCTGTGTCTTGGAATATATTTTCATGTCTGCAGTGCCCAGCACAACCTCCCAAGAGAGAAGGAAGACAGTGTTCTTGAGAGCACAGCAGAGCTCAAAAACAGAACCATCATGCCTTTCAACAGAAAATCAGTGCTCAAGACTTACCCATTAATAGAGTGGAATATTTTATCATATTCTTCATCTGTAAGATTTAATCTGAAACATCAAAAAATAGTTATAGGATACATATGATGTACATATATTTGACCATGATAATATAATCTCTATTGAACAGAAATGTCTGACACAGAAAATATGTAGAAGGCATGCTTTAAACAGACTAAAATGGACACAAATCAAATGAAACATTTCACTTGAAACAGATCAATCAAGACTGAAAACAGGGCCCTGTCAGGTAGAGCTCCTGATGAGGTGCTCTGAGACCCTTTTGCAATACACTTGAAAAATTTACTATTTACACGAATGGCATGGTTATTATTTCCTGCAGACCGGCAACTCCGGTTTCCAATTGACTCCAAGAAGGGCAGAGCTGCAAACAGTGGGTCACACCCATGCACCCCCAGCCTCCCTGCCAGCGTGGCAGCACGAAAAGCAGAAAAGGCCTTGGCTCTGTTGTAAGCCCTGCTCAGCAATAACAAAAACATCTTTATATTATCAACCCTGAGCTCAAGCACAAATCCAAAACACACTCCCACACCAGCTACTGTGAAGAAAATTAACTCTACCCCAGCCAAAAGCAGCACAGATGGCCACACTTGGGCAAAACTGATATGCTGGGTGTAAGTAAAAGCATTCAGCTTTGCTGCAAGTAACTTAATTGCCAGAATTAGAAGCGTCCACTCATCGGTGAAGCTTCTGGTCAGCAAACATTCTGAAAGCTCCAGCAGCCACATGAGGAATGCTGGCTTCGAAATTCGGGCACTTAAGTGGTGCTCTTACTGGACTGTGAACATACATCCTATTTTATTTTTCTGCAGCTGAATTAGTATTGTATTTAAGTACCGAAATTTATAATTTTGTCATCTAGTTTCAGCGCACTTAATATTTTATAGCTAAGCATCAGTACAAAGTACTGTTAGCTGTCACTTACTCTGCTACTTTTTACCAAACAACCAAAATACAAGGAGATAGTGACACATACTTTGAACAGAACTCTATTTTCTGAAAGGAGCACTGATAGCCTTCCTTGATTCCCTGAATTCCAGGACTACAAAATGTGAAAAAAACATGCAGATATTTATGTATCTAGATATCTATGTGTGTTTGTGGGGCACTACACTGTGCACTGAATATAGCTAACTTTAAAAACCATGCATGCAAACTACAGAAGGCAATTTTACTGGTTAAAAAAACCCCAAACTTTTCAAAGAAAGACTAATTTATTCCAATTTCTGAAACTCTATGAGATTTATGGCATCTTCAAATGGTTTTTGAAGATCAAGCAGCGTAACTACTTTACATGCCCCTAAAATGGTACATAGCTTACATAATGCAATTATTATCCACTCCTAAGGATCAAAAAAACAAAAAAAATGTACCTTATTGGCACAGCTCGAGCACCGGCAGATTCCACAAATTTCACATATGAAGCTGCAATGTAAGATCTTCCAAATCGCTGGTACTCATCAAAGTGACATTCCTGTGACAATATCCCTGAAGGGTCCTTTGAAGAGAATTATAGCACCACACAAATGGCAATGCTACATGCTACACATTGGAAGAAAAGTCACAAAATCACTGAATCAATTAGGTTGGAAAAGACCTCTGAGGTCATCAAATCCAACCCTCGAATGAACACGGACTAGACATGTTCCATGTCGACTAGACCATGAAACATGTGCCATGTCCAGTCTTTTCTTAAACGCCTCCAGGGACGGTGACTCCAGCACCCCACCCGGAGCAGTCCATTACAGTACCTAATCACCCCTTCTGTGAGGAAATTCTTCCTGCTGTCCAACCTTAACCTCCCCTAGGTAGCCGAAGACTCTGTGCTCTCGTCCTGTTGCTAGCTGCCGAGGAGAGACCGAACCCCACCCGGCTCTTACCTCCTTTCGGGCAATGGCAAAGAACGCTTCATGTCACCCCTGAGCCTTCTCTCCTCCGGCCCGAACCGCCCCAGCTTCCTCAGCCGCTCCTCCTAACTAACACTCGTGCTCCTATTAATTAATTAAGCCCCATTTCCTATATGCCAGCGTGCCGTGATACATTTACCGCCCCGAGGAACTGCAGGCACCGAGACCACGGGGCATCAATGACGGCGTGCCCCGTCACAAGGCGCCACACAAACACCAACGACCTGACGACCAAGGCTCGGCTTCCCTGCTGCGACCGCTCGGCGCTCCAACCTCCCTCAAGCAGGCTGGGTTTTTAGAGAAGGCACGCGTAGCCTAGCGCTGCTCATCACAGCCACAGCCCGCTGCGGCAGCCGCTTCCCCGCCCGCAGNCCGGGGCCCGGCCCGCTCACGCAGCCGCGCGGGCCGCTGGGAAATGCAGTCCCGCCCGCCGCCTCCGCCCGCCCGGGAAAGCGGCGCCGACACGGCAGGATGGTGCGAGCAGAAAGGGTTTATTAATTAAAACACCTGCTAGTACACTGTTGTAAAAAGAGAGTTGTTTTGTTGTTGTTGTTGTTTTAATTGTGCATTACACCACATGTAATCACATGCTTACAGACAGTAGGAAATTATATTCGCACCGCTTAACAGNTCACCGATGATGGGTCTGTCATTGCGCCCCGCCGCCAGGTCGCGCCTCGCCAGCGAGGCGGCGGAGCCGCAGCGCAGCAGCACCAGCAGGAGCGCGGCCGCCCTCAGGGCACCGAACCCCGCCAGGCGCCCCATGGTCAGCGCCGGGCACAGCGAAGGGTTCTGAGCACGGCTCGGCTGAGGGCTGGGCTGGCCTCGCCTCCGGGCACGGCTGGCGGCTGGGCTGGGCC
>VWZN01022063.1:174017-190536 GCA_013396955.1 Regulus satrapa | reverse complement strand
TGGGCTGGGCCCGGGGCCCGGCCCGCTCACGCAGCCGCGCGGGCCGCTGGGAAATGCAGTCCCGCCCGCCGCCTCCGCCCGCCCGGGAAAGCGGCGCCGACACGGCAGGATGGGGCGAGCAGAAAGGGTTTATTAAATAAAACACCTGCTAGTACACTGTTGCAAAAAGAGAGTTGTTGTGTTGTTGTTGTTGTTTTAATTGTGCATTACACCACATGTAATCACATGCTTACAGACAGTAGGAAATTATATTCGCACCGCTTAACAGGAACTTTATTATTTTTTAGAGGCACTCCCGATGTTTATAAAGAATAACGCACTTAGGGATCTTTGTTTTGTTGACTTCTGCTCAAAGCTGCAACACCACCACGCATCATGCCAATATCTCCACTATTCATTATGTAAATGTTCCAATTATCTTGTGTCCTTATTATTAGCAGCAATGGCAATTAAGTGTTCCCACCTTCTCTATAATATGTAAACACTAAAAAAATAATTAACAGTTCAAGAAAAAATAACTGCACTCAGTGCTCAGTGTTGAGCTATGCAAACACACGATTACTTAATAACAGGATCAGGGTATTTTTGAAGATATTTAGGGCTTTAGATGCATAAAGCTGGTGAAGTTCAAATAAGGTTTTAAAAGCCCCAGTTAAATATGCATATACATATGCAATCAAATGAGGTTTCTGCTACATAAACCAGCAGTAATCAGAGATTGGTTTCATAGGAGAAGTTAAATTTTCTTGTTCACTGAAACATGGTTCATTCCTTTGTGCAGTTTACATTCATGGATTAAAATTGAAGGCCTGTAATATTAAGACAATAGCTTCGGTTCTCCAGCTGGTAAATTACTTGGAACTTGAATTACCCACTTGAACAATTGCCAGATACCTGACTACTTAGCCTATTTTCTTATAAAGAATTCACAGTTCATCAAACTCCTCTATTTAAGGAGCTTTTGTATCCCAAAATAATTCAATCTGAGAAAAAAATAATTATATATGAAATACATTTTCATAGAATCATTTATCTCAAAAACGTTTCTTTAAATTGAGGCCCCATATCAAAAATATTTTGACAAGAGAAAAATGAAAAAGGCACTTGAAGAATTTTGGAAATTGGTAGGAAAAAAAAAAGTTGTTGTCAGTTTTGAAAGAATTTCTGGCGTTGATCTTACCACAGCAAAAGAAATTACAACCAACAAGTACTCTAATGGGAGTACATTCCTAGATGTTCCCCTTGCTAATAAAGAATAGTTTCCAATGACTCTTGCAATAATGCCTTATTATAATTAATCTAAAGTAAGACATTTCTAATATAAAAGGATAGTTTAATTTCTGTCCCCTATGCCTATATATCATCCCAATGTCCTAACAATTACAAAATATCTGAAGTTATAATTTCTAGCTGCCTGAGATAAAAGCATTTTTATGGATTTATATATAGGAAAATTCATATGGAATGCTTAAATATATACTGCTTATGCAAAAACAAAACAGAGTTAAGAACTGAGTAAATGAACTCTAGCAGTTGATGTACTAACAGAGATTTTAGGAAAAAGCTGAGAGAGAAGTAAAATAATGGTTGAGATTACTATTTTAAATACAGGGGACTGCAGCATGATACTGCTGTGTAGTGTGGTAACTTTTACACGTGCAGTATTCATATGCCAACAATGCTCCTTCAAAAAAAAACCCCTGCTTTCAGTAAGTGTGGCAATTTTTTTTTACCTCTACAGAAATTAAGATGTAATCTCAATGGAAATTAATAATAATTTCTTTCAGTGCCCAGCAGCAAATAGACTAGAAAGTTGTCAATTACTCTACAGAAAATAAAATGACAACACCAAGCAAGCATCTTCTGTGCTGAGGTCCAAAGTGACCTCAAAGCACCCTCAAAACATACAACAAATATTTCTGAAGTTCAGATCCCTAAAGGATAACCTACTTTACCACCCCACCCCCACACAAAGAGATCATGCAAACAGCTGAAAACTTTTGACCTCCGTAGTTCTCTACCCTAGGGATTAAAGGATAATCATCTGTGTTGCTTATAGTTGTCCATAGACAGTATCCCTTTAAAGAAAGAAAATAAGAATTTTCAAGGTTGTTTTGACTATTTTATCAGTTCCTCCCCCCGATTCACACTGTCCTTTGAAGAAAACCTACGTGGTGTTTTCGCTATAAAACTCAAAGATCATTCTTAATTGGCACAAAAAGAGGAACTGCACAAGCAGCAGGAAGAATAACACATATGTCTCTCACTATTGCTGACTAATTTTCAATTTGACACAAACTAACAAAACATCATTTTTTCCCTGAGAATCAATCCAGAAAGCAGCTCACTCATTGTAAATTAGTCCTGTAGTCTTACTTCTGCAACAAACTACTCTGCTATATTCACTGTCTGATCTTTCTTTTGTATCCTATTGTCTTGACAAGCCAAGAGACAAGAGCTAAGTGAAAGGTTCTGGACTGCATTATTACAGATGAATTGTCTCCAAAGACAGCAGCAGCAATCTGATATCCAGTGCACTCTTCACCTTCCTGGCATGCGAGTTACCCAATTACAAACAGTGCAACGAATATGTAAAATTCATTAATCTCTTCAGACATACAAACTGATAGACTCCAGTCAGTATAAAAGTGCATCCAATATAACATTCAGTGAGTGCCCTGCAAAGACATACTGTTTTCATTCACAATGGAAGTTTTCGTATTAAACTTATTTCTAATTCCAGTGCTCAAGAATTGATAAAATACTGTATTAAGGTTATTCCTAGGCAACCAGAGAAATGCTCTGAAGATAATCTGAAGATGCCATTATGAAGTCAGTCCATTCCTTGGCCAGCTCCTCAATGGAGACTTCCTCCCCTCCATATTCCTGTGGGAGAATGCTGACGGGGAAGTGTTCGGTCAGACTCTGCAGATAGTTATTTCCATGCATGTACACCTAAACCAAAACATTAAAAGCATTTACTTGGGTATGAATGCTAGACTATTGAATGAGAACAGGCAGCATCTCAGTGCAAGAGCTGAACCCACCAGCTTGGTTTAACTAAGTGTATTTGTTCACAACAAATTCCTTAAAAGGAGGAGCTACCCTTGTGAGTCTCCCTCCCTTAGGTGCTCAAACTCTGTCCTGCCCTGAATCTGAAGGATGGACTACAACCTGAAAACTGCATTTTCTGTAGCTCTGAGCATGGCAGCCAAAGCTAACTACACACTTGCTCCAGACTAGCTTAGCAATGCTTATGAGAGTACACACTATAGCTGAACTGCTAAACTGATCTAAACCATGGGAAGACTGGTGATTTGTTTTGTCATGATACCTTGTACTTACCCTTCAGTCATTTCCAAGAAAAGAGCCATGTCTGGCTCATGGCCATTACTATCTTGTCCTGCCTCATGTATTTAAAAACAAGATTATGGCATACATACGTAGGTTCAGACAGGTGTCAAGGAAGATACCCAACAGAATCTATGTATCAGTCCTTATCTTTCAGTTCCAACTGGAATTAGATTCTGGTCTACTTCTCCTTTAGTAGTCTCTGGACTACTTTAAGCCTTGCAGTACTGTAGGTTGGGTTCTTCTCCTCTTGCTTTATTGTAGCTATTTTGAAGCCTTCTTCATTACTTCCAGTCTGATACTTTTCTAGGATCTAGTGTCCCAGCATGCAGTAGCTATTGCAAATGCCCAAGATCCATGTGCTGAGAAAAGAAGGCTTCAGAATGAGAAAACAATAGGCAGGGCTGCTTATTTTGTACCTTAGTCCTGCTGTTACCACTACACTTTTGTGCCAACTGAAAGCTCCAATATTTTTCCTGTGCTGCAATGAACCATAGTCCTTGGAAGCTTTTGCATCCAAACACAAATCTATTTGCAGATCTATAACTGCAAAACTATTTAAAGCAACTAAGGAGCTATTTGAAAAAAAATCTTAGAAATTAAGTCTGACCAATTTTTGATGCACAAATCCCTCTGAAGGTCTGTCAAAGCTAAACAGCAGGCTTCTACTAATTCTGCACAACGTGGACCATAAAACACTGTTCAGTGACATTTTTTCTCTATCATTTATAGGCAGAGTACTGGGAAATCCAGGACCTATTTCTTTCTAGTTCTGCAGAAGAATTATTATGTGACCTCAAGCAAATGATTTAACCTCTTTGTGTCACAGTGTTTATCTTTAGAGAAGTGATAACAGCACCACTTGCGACTCTCTTGCTATTAATAACTGCAAATGCTTTACTGTTATGCTCTGGAGGTCTGTATGGCACTAACAAACAAAAATTATTTATGTTCTTCAGTACTCAGGAGTAACAGAGCCTAAGGAAAGCGCTGCAGATTGTCGTGGTAAGGGTTTTGTGGCAGAAAGAAACATTTGCGTGCACTCACCCGTTGCTTTATTTTTTCAGTGAGAAAAGGCTTAATTAGAGCGAAGACTGGGTGGAAGAATAAAGGCTCATTAATCAAGTGGATACCTCGAACTTTCAGTGGAAAGGAATCCTGTCAGCATACATGGAAAACAGAATAAGAAAATGTTACTGAAACACCTCTATTAAGAAGGACAAGCCTGTAAAAACTGTCTAGTCCATAGGTTAAAGTATACCTTCTGACCTTGCCAATTCCTGCATTTTGTAGTGTTCTAGAAGTGTAAATTAAGAAAACATTTTAAAAAATCACATCTCGTTCTTCCCATTAGAGGGAAAAACCTCACCATTTTTTTCATCTCAGTATGAGGTGAGATTGACTATTAAAAACAAACAAACAAACAAAAAAAAAATCCAAAACTGCACATAAATATTTTACACAAACTTGTACTCAGCCTTTCTTCTAAATTACAATTTTTCACAAGATTCTGCTCCTAATTTTAAAAAAGCTATTTACTTTTATCGGTAATTTATAGCTTGAAGAATAATATGTAAATATATATAAACTATTGAAGATACTACTTTAAGATAAATAAGTTACATTTATAATTTTGAGATAAGCCTTGAAATTACTAGGAATTTGGCCAATTCAGAAGTTCAGCTTTACAACAAGATTACTGTTTTAATGAAATTTTAGAAATATCCTATTTGCATTCATTGAAAAGTTCCAGTTCTTTAAAATTTAAAAGAAAATACAGCAGTGCTCAAAGCAAGCTTTGTGCAATGGGGAAAATACAGTTTCCCTTCATATCCCACCTGATACTACCTCTGAAACAGAAGTTATCTGCTTATAGAAATGCTACTTTCACCAACATATCTCCTCACTAGTTCAATAGCTCTAAGGAAGAAAAAACCCAAAGCAAACACTTTTTTTTCGTGTTTAGATTAAAATCTAAACAAACAAAAGATTTTAATATATGATAAAGACCTTAAAATTATCAGCTTGTATGTTTACCTAATGTTATTATGGGTTATCATATACTTAAAGTCTACTATCATGACTTTTTAAAACAATTTTCTGCCTGGGATAACAGATTTTTCAAGATCTTGAATACTGTGTGCAGCTTGGGGGACCATAACACAAAAAAGGCACTAAGCTATTAGAGAGCTTCAAATGAGGGCCAGGAGGATGGTGAAGATTCTGGAGGTGAAGTTGTGTGAGGAGTGGCTGAGGTCACTTGATCTGTTCAGCCTGAAGAAGACAGGACTGAGGAGAAACCTCCATCACAGTGTGCAATTTCCTTGTGAGGGGAAGAGGAGGGACAGATCTCTTCACTCTCCTCACCAGAGACAGGATCCAAGGGAATGGCCTGAAGTGGTGGAGGCTTATATTGGATATGAGGAAAAGGTTTTTCACCCAGAGGTTGGTTGTGCACTGGAACGGGCTCCCCAGGGAAGTGGTCACAGCACCAGCCTGACAGAGCTCAAGAAATGTTTGGACAACACTCTCAGGCACATGGTGTGACTCTTGGGGTGTCCTGTATAGGGCCAGGAGTTGGTCTTGATTATTCTGATGAGTTCCTTCCAACTTAACATATTCAATGATTCTACAATGTTGAACCACACTAACATAATTTCTGGATAAAATTTACAAACCCAGTTTAAAGTGAGGAAAGGAATCAGGGGACAAAAAAAAAATTATCTTCTTAGAAAAGAACACTGGAATAAAACAACTTTTAATGTTTTTTTTCCTTAGCTAGATAAGCATTTAGAAGTTTGATAAATATTGAATTAATCGGAAATAGGTCAAGATAGAAACACAGTCAAAGAATTTCCTGCTTTGAGATAATGGACTGAAACCTTTGGGTATACTTGCAAATCTTATTCTGCTTCCTTTCTGCTCTATTTCAAGGTTAAAAAAATTACCAGCAATGTGTTTACTACCTCAGAAATCAACTGAAACACTCTCACTAGTCCTGTTTGCATGAGATCTGGCCCAAGACTGCATAATACCAAGAGTTCTTATTCTAGATGTGAAAAATTTGGAATACCTAATGGTTTCAATAACGTTTTACAGTAGATACCAGAAAGGAAGTACATCTGAAGTTCTGATGATATTAATTAAATGGCTAAGCTTTGATTGAATCTGAGATATGAAATCATATCAGAGCAAGATATTATCTCTTTGGCTCATTTCCACATCACAGGCTAACAGTTTTATTATTACTGACTTTCAGTAACATTTCAACGTAACTTCTGAAGGAAAATAAGATTATAGGACTACACTGTAACTTGTCTGTCAATTCTCTGTCCCCTTTTTTCTTTATTTTTTTTTCTCCTCCTCAAATCCAGTGGCAAAGTTCAACTGAATTTGGCAAGAAGGAATAAGCTCTGAAGACATTAAAGGCCTGAGAAGTTTTGTGAAAAGTAGGAGATGAGGCAGCAGTGATTTGCACAAAACAATGCTCATGTTGTGGGGAAGAAAGCAAGCAGAACATAAATCTTATACTTTCTGTTGTTAGCAGATGGAAGATGACATAAGCATCATCCATACTGGTAACAAGTTAGAAATGTCTTGCTCTTAATTGTTCACAGTACATGCTATTTTTAGAGCCAGGAATAAATGCTTCCACTATTGAGATAATGCACAAAAGAATGGAAGAGATGGAACAGGATAACAAAGAGATCCTTCCAAAACTGGGGTTCATCTGCTCCTCCAGTTATGAAATTCTTGTGTTGTAACAGGTTGGTGGAGTTCTTACAAAATACCAGAAGTTAGAGGGCACTTACTGCTATGGAAAAATAAACTTCAAGTAAAATTAAGCACAATTTGTAATGGATTTAAGATTTTGTTCTTTTTAGTTGCACAGTCTGAGAAGGCCTACAGAAGGAAAATTTACTATAGCTTGGAAGAGATGAAAAATTTGAAGTCATAGCAATGAAGCTGCATAAAGCATTATGTCATACTTACTGTGAGAACAGCAGCAATTTTCTTGGCCACTGCTGGACTGATTTGAAAAGCATGAGCAAATCTCCACCCTTGAAGGTCAAAGATGGCCTTGACTCCATTTCGCTGAGTCTCAATCTCCTTTACAATGAGTTCAGATGTGATGAGACTTACACGAAACACATCATATGCTGTAAATAAACTGGGATCCCATTGTCCTGAAGAGAAGATAGATTACCCTGCATTACCATGAGAAAACCCCATACACCCGCACTTTTTCTCCCTATGGCTTCTAATGGGCTTCTCAGGAACAAGAATTAACCAGCAAGAACAAAGTTCCCGAAATACACTGTTTTGCCAGTGCATAAGTTCTTTTGTGTGCCTGCCCTCTCCCTCATCTTTGATGCTCTTTTAGTAGATGTCCCCACGTAATGTAGCATGTTCTACATTACATGGGAACATATACTGAGACCACAGACCCAGTACAGGGTACAATTCAGTAAGTGCCATGCTAGCAGAAGCTGCAGATCATCAAACCAATCAATTAATATTGTTTTTCACCACTGCAATTCCAGCATAGTTCAGTGAATGTCACTTCCCCCCCCAAAGGTCTGAGCAAAAAATTTCATGGGATGAGCCTTAACCCTAGATGAAAGCTTTAGAGGGCACAACTGTCTACCAGACCAGCTGATAATAAGACAGTTCTTCGAAAGTTTCCAACAATAAAGCCTCTGCCCAAAACAAGCATGAAGAGATATGGTGTTCATTTACCTATGTACTTTTTTGGGGAGCTACATCAAGCATTTTCCAAGCACTGTTAGCTAGAGCTCTTTGGCTACAAGCAAAGAGTGAAAACTTGGTGAACTGCTCATCCAAGCCTAAACTGAACATTGAGGCACGACCAGGTGTGCACCTTTGCTTGTGTTCTTCCTGCTCTGTGCTGCTTCTGCACAGTACCACAGTCTTAGCCCACAGTTTTGACAAGTTATAGGAAGTCAAGTGATTGTTGAGACCAAAAAAAACAACACAATATTACAAGTTTTAACCTTCAAGGACCTTTTGATGCAACAAGAATATCACTACAAGGAAAATTAGGTTCTTCATAAAGGATTGTACAGCTTTAGCCATACCAATAAATAAGTAATATGATTTAACTTTTATAGCTCAGTAAACTCACCTTTATATTAATGTAAATATGTTTCTAGCAAGAAACATAAATACATTACTTTTGTAATTGAGATATTCTGATATAATTTAATTTTATCAACCTCTGCAGTTGTACCCATCAAATATTTTTGGCTTGTTGCTGAAATAGTGATAATTAAAAAAAAAAAAAACAAAACAAAAACAAAAACAAAAAAAACCCAAACAAATCACAAAACAAAGCAAACAAACAAAATCCAAAAAACTTCAGTGTCAGAATCAGGTGTTCCAAGCAATTTTGTCACTCACCAATTCTGTATATTAAAACTTTGCTTCCATGTGGGTCTCTTGACCTTAGGACTCCATGATAGCCAGCTTGCAAAAGACCAAGAACAGAAGATGGTTGTAAATCTGCACTTATTTCTGGACATTCAATTCTCCACTTCTGATAATTCTTCAGTAACTGGGAAAAAAAATTCACGGGGATGTCAGGTAAGCTCAGCTATTATAGGAAGAGCACAGTTTAAAATACGTTTTTGGAATGTGCTCACAGTCAGGTTCATTAAATTAGCTATAATTTAATTGTATCTTTTAATCAAATCACTCCTAGAAACAGAGGGTTGCTATACTGGATCAAGTAAGTGCGTAAACTGCCACGATGAATTTGGAGCCCAGTCAAATCCCTAATGGACTGCAGTTGTAATTTTGGGTCAGGAAAGAAAACTGAATGTACACTAAGTGTGTAGCTCCTATGTAAAATGAATCTAAACCCCATTTTTTTCTGCTCAGGTTACCTTTAATGTTCATTTTGTTACTGCATCAGACTCATTCAGGATTTTTTTAAAATTTAGATGTGCAAAATTTTATGGAGGAACATTCTCCTTCACTCCCTCCCTCCCTGTCTATTTTTTACGCAGTCATCAATAATTCCAGTTTACTATTTGAAACAGGTATGCTCCTCAGCATATCTGAAAACATTTTTTAGGTCCCTTCTACCCCTCTGAAATGAGAGAATGTAACACATTAGTGGGTCTGTTACACATTCGACGATTTCCCTCCCACTGAGTGGAAATAATGAGAACCTGTTTGGCTAAAACAGAGATCCCATGTTGTCAGGCACTTGGTCACCCCAGTTCCCAAGGCTGGGAGGCAGCACCATAACCAGTATTTCTAAGGCACAGGAGGTGTGTTGAAAGGCCAGGGACTAATGCAAAGGAAGAGACAATTAAAGGTGCTCCTTTGTGAGGTCATACCTGTGCTGGGGAATTACAGGCAGCACTGCGAAAGGTCATCTTAGAGATGGATGGTGAAAAATTAAGTTGGTGATGCTGCAGTTCTAACTTCCAAGTCTAATTACTGTTTTTCCTTTAATATTCATTCAGTGGTTGTGGGGAACATGAAATATGCAACTAAAATTTATTTAATACATTTTACATAAGTAGGAAGTTGTGCAAGACTGTCTTCTTCTAAAATGCTTCCTCTCAGCTCATCAACTAAAATTTGCCTCTGCTGCATCACCTCTGCTAAGTTCTCCAAGTTTGGAAAGTAGAGAGATAACTATTACAGGTAATTCACATTTTGTTTTAATTTCCTCAATGGCTATGACTTAGAGGTCTAACCCAAGACCTTCAAAGTTGCCAAGAGAATCAGAATTTTTCAGTACTTTGTTTCACAACAAACCAAAATGTAGCTTTAAATCTTAAAGGTAGCATGCACGGCATCGCTTTCAAAATTGTTTCAGTATTTCATCAAACAGGAAAATCCAATCTGATCCTCAGGACAGCTTCACAAATTGTGTTCCCTGCACTAAAAGCATCCACCAAAAGTATTTTATTTCCTATAATTTGTATTAACAGAAATTAATTTTTTTCCTTTCTCAATAACTCCATATTTCACAACAGAAATACTAAAGTTACAAGAGCTGTCAGGTCCAACTAATAGAATATAACCTCTAAAAATGCACAAATTTCTTATATCTATGCAAGTATAATTTTCCTCAGCAATTTCATTGGAAGAATGACCAGAAGGAACTTCAGTAAAATTGAATTAATCCCTACAGATTCTTAGAGGGAGACCTTATGTAGCTCACAGCATGCTCATGTCAGATAATTAGTCTTATCTCTTACCCTTCCCTCCACTTTCAAGCTTTTTGTATCATTTTCCATAAAACATACTTTTCTTCAGCTTAATGCTTTTCTGCTCAGAACAAGATCTTGAATGATTTTGAAGGTCTCTCAAATGAATTGCTATAAGGAAACTATGAAACATTCTTTATCAAAAAATTTACATTAAAATAGATGGCACACTGCTCAGAATATATATATATATAGAGAGAGAGAGAGAGAGAGAGCGCTATATTTTTTATGAAAATAGAGCCTATGTTTTTAGATCCAAAAATTTGTAAAAATCAATATACCATGCTAGAATACCACTTCATTTGGCAGTGAAAAACAATAAAAGCCTAATCCTAAACCATCAGCACAGAAAGAAACATTTAACCATTAGCCGAATTTTATCAGAAGTCTCTTGACTGCATTCAATCAGTTTTTATCCTAGGTGAATTTGAAAACTAGCAAACATGGCAAGGGAAAGAGGGAAGACGTAGTGAAAGCGAGTTGATTTGTGGAACAGAAGTTCACTATAATTGCAAATAAAGGTCTGTTGAGGTACTCTGATTATCTCACTCTGGCAGTACTTGACTGTCTACAAAGGGCACTGTTTGAGCAATCCCAACTGCTTTGTGCCAGACAGCAATGTCAACATGTTTTTTCCTTGCTCTTTCCAAAACAGACTCTGAAACAGCAGCAAAATACAAAACCACCCCGAAAACAACTATGCAAACATCTGTAGCTTTGTCATTTATCACTTTTCTTCTAGAATCTGTGGTACCACAGCTTCATGAACATATATATTTTAAACACCTCTTTGAAGAGCTCCCTGCTAAAACTAAGATGAGAATAAAAATGGCACATTAATGCAATAGCCTAAATAATTCTGACTAGTCAATACAGTTAGTTACTCATTCTCATTATATTTACATTTTCCAAGTTGGAAAAAACAAGGATGTAAGTTGCTGGACTTTGGAAGGAAGAGAGAGAGTGGTCTTTTCAGGTTGTGATGCACTCAAGATCCCTACAGAAGACACAGTTAACTTTTACTAGCACATCCACTAAGGAGTAAATATACGGTTGAAATACTTCTGACACTTTCCGTGACACAAGTAACTGGTGCACCTTTCAGACACATAACTTGGCTAAGCCTAAAATACACTTCCCTTGGCAAGAAAATCACAAAGTGCTGAGGAGTTCTCAGATTTTGAAAACCTAATCTAATTACCTCAAATTATTTTAGATCTGAAGTAAAGGTTAGCATTAGAGAATCTTCCACAAAATCTACAGCTAGTTTTGGCAGATAGTCTGTTAATTTATGTAAGCATCCTCTTTCTAACAGCTGCACATAGTCAAGTCTCATAGGGTCACTTAAAAGAGCAATCGTTAAACATGTAAAGGAATTCAAATACTAGCAGTGATTTAGAGGTTTTCTAGTTTTACACTGTTATAGCACAGAAATTCATGTGAAATTTTTTTCAAGTATGAATTTTTCAGCAGGGAAAAACATAAATGTTGCATACAACAACCAGTTTGGATACAGATGAAACAACCTAATCTCAGGAAAAACAGACACATTCATTACCCAGTATAAAAAATGGCTCATGCACTTAACAACACAAGAAAAACAATTCAATGTATAATTATCTGTGTTTACAAACTGAATAACCTACTTAGCATCTGTTCAGCATCTGAAAATAGATGCAAGATAACTTAATAAAGGGGGGGAAAGCTGGATGAAAACCTCCAGTGTCTGGAGTTAAGCATTAATTAGAAGTTTTCTTCCATGATGTCTGTTGGGGATAGTTCCAGATTTCTGAACATTAGAGATTACAAAGTTACCAATTAAACCAAGATTCCTGTCCTACAAACCAAAGTGAACTTAGTACTCTACTTAAAAGCAAATGAACTAGAAAACACTGTGCTTGTTAGAGAAACTAATTCGTCTGCAGACTGTAAATTAATTGTATCTTTCTATATTAATATCTATTTATTTATATTAATTTATTTATATTATCATTTGTGGATGATAGGCAGAATTAGGTTCTTGGTTGTATCAGAAGTTGTACCAATGCATATAACTCTTGGGAAAAAAATGCTTTCTACTGGCATTCTTTGCAGGAGAAACCACAGCTCAAATTCCAGAATAGAAACCTTTGTTCATATGTATTTTATACTTCTTTTTATAAAGGTGTGTACAAATGTAGCTAGAATTTAAAGATACAGTATACACAAAGAATTTAAGATTTTTTTTAATAGAGACAAAATTTTCCCAGTTCCTCGTGCATTTTCTGTCATTGGAAAAAGATTGGCACATGCTGGCTTAGCACAAAGGGAAGCCTGGCTGACTGATTTGTGTTTCCTCAAGAGTCAGCTCAGAGAGCTAATAAGGGCTCTTCCATCCTTTTCAAGGAATTCCTCAGTATTGACTGAGGAAGAAAAGCAGCCAAGTAACCGATTTTAACTTAGCATTAATGTTTCAACGATGTGAAGATCCTCAGAGGTAATGTCTGAGACTCGACAGTGTGTTTGACACTGCAGAAAACAACACTTGAACGGCATAATTGTCCTAAATGACTTACTTGCAGCAGAACACACTAGGAAATCCTCATTCCTCCATAAGTCAAATGCAGAGCAAAACCAAAGTCTGGCCACATACCTTGGTATCAACCAGAACTCCTAAAAGCATCCTAGATATTTAGATTTTTCAGAGCCACAAAAGCGATGCTTACAATAGTATGTTATCAAAACCCTTTGCGTAGAGTTTCGATGCCAGACATTTTCCTTCTGTTCCCCAGAGTATAATCTATTTCAGGTACAAAAAGATGCATTCCAAAGCCACTGAGAGTCAGTCCTATACAAGAGTTATAGGATGCAATACATAATAAAACAGGAAGAAATATCTATGCCCAAATAGAGATGCTACTTCTCCAGATTTCACATATCATTAGTGAATCCAAGCGACAGTGGTTTTGGCGAGAACAACGAAGTCAAACATAAACTCATAGCTGGTACATTCAAAAAGGGGCAGACACTGATCTCTGCGGTGACCAGTGACAAAACCCAAGGGAATGGCCTGAAGCTGTTTCAGGGGGAGTTTAGGTCAGGACCATTAGAAAAAGGTTCTTCAGCCAGAGGGTGGCTGGGCACTGCAGCAGGCTCCTCAGGGACGTGGTCACAGCCCCAGGCTGGCAGAGCTCAAGAGTTCATGTGGACAATGCTGTCAGGCACATGGGGTGACTCTTGGTGTGTCTGTGCAGGACCAGGAGGAGCTGTGTTTCAGTGACCTCTGGGGCTCCTTTCCAACTCAGTATATTCTGAGATTCTGTGAGAATAGTCTTGTTACCGAGTTTAACTGAATAATCACCATCTTCAAGAAATTAAGGTTTTATATATTCTTTGAGTCCTTCAATTGCAGATACCTGTTTCAGTGCTAGATTTTATTCTAACATGAGAGATATCAAACTATCAGTAGTTAAAAGCAAGTCTGGAATTGCCATTGGAAAAATGCAAAAATTTGCTGTTATGAGTCACCATAAAAGATTTAGAAATGGAATGTCTTGACAAAATCTACCTGATTATTCTTTTCTGAATCATTTCCAAATGTTGGTAGCTGGCATCAGACAAATCTGTATCAATTATTAACCAGAAATGCATCAATAAAAAGGTCTGGTCAGCTGCCAGACTCTTGATTCATAGTTAAGGCTAAGTATAAGCCCATACTAAGATACTGGACAACCTTTGTTTATATGCATTGACATGGCCATGAACTTTGATTATCCCTCAGCAGCTCCACAAATACTAAGCAGCCTAGTGGGTAATGGGAGTCTTATCAGCCTGAACTCCAAATTTGCCAAGAGGCAACATCAAATCAGGACAGGAGGAAAGAGCCACTCTCTGGACTGATGGCAGGAGGGCTCTGTCTGGGACGAAGCACTAACATAACTTCTGCATGAAGTCACTCTTGGGTTAGATGGATATACAACTTATGACCACAACAGATTTTTGCACAATTATTCTCTTTGGCCTTGATATACCAATTGCAATAAACACATTCCTGGGGGAGAGGGGGGAGGTGGAATAATAAATTCTTGCCGTACTATAAGAGAAATATTCTAGAAAATTATGTTAGCTGGTATGTAGAAGATTAAGTGCAAGTGGCTAGAGCACACAGAGAAATTCTAAACAGAAATATTTTAAAAGGTTGGTTTTGAACATCAGAATCTCCTAATTCAGAGGAAGGTTTGAAATTCAGAAACTTAGCAGCCTGTGGAGACCCAGAAAATCTAAAGAGGTTTTAAAAAGAGCATTTTTCAAAGCAGGTCCCCAGTGTAGAGGGCCAATTCTCAAGAGGAACATAGAAAATTTGCTACTTCATAGACTCTCATCTCTAAACCTAGTCTAGATTCTACACTCCCAAAGATTAGTCCTACCTACAACACACCTCACAATCCCATCAAAGTGCAAAAACATGTGGGCCAAATTCAGAAGTGCCACTGTCCTGTCTACAGGATTACCAGTAACAACCAACTGCAATGCAATTAGGAGTGGATATTCCAGAGTCCATATGTCCTCATTAAGCCCTGCATTTTGGAACCAAGGAACACGGGAAAATAAAATGGCTTCTGTTGAGAAAGAAAAAATAAATTAAAAAAAAAAAGGCATGGCTCTACAATTGTTAGTGCATAGCTTTGATATAAACAATCTCACAAACTCCAACTAAAAAAGTAAGATACATAAAACCCAAAAGAACCTGACTTGACTCCTTGGTTCTTCTGCTGATGAGTAAAGGTTTAAAGCTATGGTGCAAATCTCATGAGTCAAATGAAAATAACAAAAATATCATTTTTAAAACTACTTATGATTAAGGGCCCAATTCAATTTCTTATTTTCCTTTTTTAGCTACCTTGATCGTTCAATACATCTATATGCAAACAGTCTTCTCGTAGGGTGAGAAAACTTGTAAAATGTACAGTCCAGAGAAGTCAGAAACTAACAGGTGATATCTGTTGGGCAATGTTGCGCAATCAACCTAAAATTTCATGGAAACACAGCTTTCACTTGGCACACGGGAATTGATGCTTTTGGCCTGGGAGGATTTGAAAATACTTTCTACTCCAAAGGTTTAATGGCTGTCAATCTTTTATTAAAAAAAAACAAAAAAAAACCCCAAAACAACAAAAACCAAAATAACAAGAAAAGCACCAAAACTGATAACAACCTGTGCCTTTGGATATTAAAAATATGCGTGCTCTGTGGCACAAAGGCATACAAAGAGCCAGGAAAATACAACGACTTACCAAAGCCTGCAAGGAGTGCTGTAAATGACTAAACTCCAAGAATAAAGTAGAGTAATTATAAGTCGGCATCGAAACCAGTACGGCTGCTAGTAACCTTAGCCGGATAATCAGGACAAGGGTGTCCTTTGAAAGACTCTGTTTCCTAATCGCAGCCGTGGCCTTACCACACTCACCGTACAGGCGAGTGACTGTAGCGCGCTCTACCACAGAGCGCCCTTTATGTTGTTACCGCACCGATACCGCGACACGGCGCATTGAATCGGAGCCGCTCCGGAGACACGAGGGGCGGACAAGCCATGAGCTGCTACACCCTGCAAGCCGCGGCTCGGCCTCGCCCGACCCCGGAGCGCCGGGCGCTAACCCACCGCCCACAGCCCCAGCGTCCCGGGCTGGGGCCCCGCCCCCCCCGCCGCTCCTCACCCTCCAGGCCAGCTCCAGGTGGAAGTCTCGGGCGCGTAGGAAGCGCACCAGGAAGGCATCGGAGAGGGGCTGCGGCCAGCGCTGGCCGGGCTCTGCCTCCGCCCGTTGCCGCAGCTCGGACACGGCGGCGCGCACCCGCGGAGAGTGGTCGGGCAGCTCATTGAGCTGCGCCGCGCCCGCCGGAGCCTGCGACATGTCCGCGGCTCGGCCGGGCTCAGCTCCGCTCGG
>VWZN01022063.1:153543-173852 GCA_013396955.1 Regulus satrapa | reverse complement strand
AGCGGCCAGGTGTGCCGCGGCCCTGCCTCTCTTTCTTCCCGCGGTTTCTTACACTTTTATGGACTTGTCCGGCTTTATGAATTTGACGTTGTAAGCCCATATTTTTCGCTTCCCATTTTTTTCGCTTCCCATTTTTTTCGCTGTACCGGCTCCCTGTGGAGGGCGAGGGGCGGCGCCGGCAGGCAGGGTACCCACGGTGCCCACCGCAGGAGGGGCATCCCGGACCCCCGGGACGGGCTAAGGGTGCTGGCCTCCCTCTTTTGGCGAAAATAATCCATCTCTAGATACTAAACCGCATTGCAGCTGGGAAATGAATGGCAAAGTGGGGATCGCTGCTAGGGCAAAATTGCCTTGGAGTTCCTCATCCTTAACATGGATATGCAGTAAAGAGAATATATTCACTCTGCCAGGAGAAATGGTGGTGAAATTTAATTCAGCCTTAGCCTATCTTTGCTGCGCAGCAGTGAGTTCGATTAGGAAACGTAAAGAGTTCATTGCTGTTACTAGTATTTTTTTAGTATAATCTTTTCCTTGTATTAGGTTTCCTTTGAGATCTCTCTGGCCTACTTAGGCTAAAAGTCTTATTTCATTTAATGTACAATTAATAAGGCATACTTAGGCCTAGGTTTGTAAACCTAAAAAGGTTTAAAAAACTTTGATCCAGATTACTTTCCCCTTTTCTGGCTTTCTACAGTTAATACTTACTTCTTGATCAGACAGTTGTACTGTCTTAAATGCCTACAGGTATCCCCCTCAGCTTTACAAATGTAAAAAAAACCCCACCAAACTCTGCCTGGCTAAATGCAGATAGGTAAAGAGTGGGAGGAGGGGGTTTTTGGGGGAAAAAAACCAAACCAAACCAAAGCCAAAACCCCCACAAACAAAAAAAACAAAACAAAAAACCCGACAAAATAAAAACAAAACAAAAAACCCCAAACAAAAAACCACAAGGGACTGAAGAGGGAATACAAACTTTCAGAGAATAAATATTGAAGGAGAGGATAAAAATTGGGAAACAGGTGTGGAGTCAAGAGTATTTAGATGTAGATCTGGGCAAGGAGGTGTGAGGAAGTGTGGACTTATCCTGGATGATGAAAAAAAAAGCAAGTTGGAAATACAGCAAGAAACAGAGAGAACAGAATGTGGAGGGGACACTATCAACAGGTTTTCAAAAGCAACTTTTGTTTCTGGACAGTTTCAATTCTGGAAAGAATGGCATGCAAATGTGTAACCCAACCATGGTTGGTAGGACAAACAAAGCACTATGGCAGAAAGTTTATGTTGTGATTTTAAAAGCAACTTTGTAATTTTTGAGCACTTACTTTTGTCACCTCAGAATTCTTCCAACTTAGTACTTCGTCTGTGAAAACAAAAAGGACACAAAAATGCTGATACTTTTCATTAGACTGATCAGCTGAGTAACTCATAGCTTCTAACTAGCTTTTCTACAAAATTCCTTTTTTGGTTTTGGCTTCATGTTTGAACTAAGTTAGTTATACAAGCAGTTTCACTGATTTCCCTCCGGACTCAAAAATATCTGTAAATTTGAGGGTTTTGTTAAAAATTCTGAAAATTAGGCTGTATTTATAAGACTAAGGAGAACTCCTCTCTCTGAAAATGGAGATGTGATATCATCAAGGCTTCCTTCAAAGGCACCAACATGTTGTACACTTGACCCTTCCCCAACTAAGGAACTGAGACCTGTTGCAAGATGAAGCTTGTAAGTAAACATTTTGTTTTGTTTAATTACATCTGGAAAAGAGCTCAAGTGTCTGAAAACTCTGTCTAAATAATTCATGCGTGTTTGTAAACTTTGCCTTGTTTGTGTCCTTGGACCAGGATGATTACTCTTATAAAACAAACTTGGAACGGTGACAGCAGCTCTTTGATGTTTCCTTTTGGCATATTCCTGTAAAAAACCAGACTTTTAACAGATAGCTGGGATTTGCAGTCCTTCTGAGTCCTTGTACTCAGATGTAAAGGACTTTACATCTGAGTAAAACCCAGATAATGCTTTAACAGGCCTGTGACAAGTGCTCAAAGAGGTGTGGAGGCCACTATCTTAGACTGATGGTAACATATGCATGGCATGAACTTGTGTTTCTTTCTTTTACCAGATTCTATGAAAACTGTAAAAAGTTTTTGAGTTTCAACCCTACAGTAGAAGTTGTATGTTTTTTCTGTGAATGATATGGATAAATAGAGGGACCTTGTCTTACATACACTGAAGTTAACATTAATATACAAGTTTCATTAGGATCAAGATTAAGAGTTTAAGTTGCATAAATGTTGAACACTTAATTCCAGACACTGATCACTGCAGGAGATTAGCATCTCTATAAATTCTAGTTAACTTGCTTTAACTTGTGTAGAGAACACAGACCATCATGGAATGTTTAATTTTCAGGTCTTTGAAATTTTTTTTTACTAAGAACTCACATATTTAAAACATGTGAATGCAGAGTGAGTCAGGAAATCAAGATAATTATTGGGAGAGTTGACTTATGGTGCCAAACAGCTTGCTCTTTCCTCTTGCCTATCTAGTCAAAGAAGTGCACACCAGCTAAAGCAAAGTAACCAACCCTACCCTCCCAATAGAATACAAGTATTAATTCTTCAATATTATCACTTATTCCAGTGTGAACAGGCATTTGGTAGGAATTTCAATAACATTTATTAAATAGACATGACATTCCATGCACATGAAAAAAGGTATTATCAATCAGTCTGGTATTTATTATGCACAGGTAAAAAAATCCAAAATCCTTCCAAACCAAGGGAATCTGTACAAGCAAACTCCTGTATAAAAGCAAACTTCCAGTGAAATCCAAAGCAGACAGTCATATGGACTCCAAGCTTGTCATGGGAATCTGTTCATGTAAAGTACTTTGGAATTGGAATATTATTGTTAAAGAAATCTTTCAAGCTAAGCTAAATTGAATTGAGAGCTCATGACTGTATCTGAAGGGTGACCATTTTGTAGAGCAAAAAGGAGTGTAGATCGTTGTCACTCTTCTCTGATTGCCTTCTCTAGAAATACTTCCGTACAGCAGTGCTGAAGATGTGAGCCTTTCTCTGAAACTCTTAAGGCGTAGCAGGTCTGGCTGCAGTCTGATTTTCGTCTGAGTTTCTCCATGACCCATCCTCCTGTTGTCTGTCTACTTACTGGTGCTGATAACATTGCTTGAAACTATGTCAAACCCTTTGCTTTTGTACTGGACCAAAAGCTTATAATACACTGTGTAGCAAGGTTGGTCGGTGACTCCGTGACCTAGTAACTGCCTTATAAAATCTTACTCTGTAATATAATTCAGCAGTCTCAGCAGACAGTTTATGGTACGTACGTACATGCTGGGGATTTGTCTTTTGTTTTACGCCACAGTAGACTATTTGCAAAAGCATCTTGGTGTAAAAATCATTTTTTTAAAGGGTGTAATATAAGCACAGCCCAAGCTTCTACTTGAATTAAACCTACTTTGTTCTGCAAGACACTGCAGTCCTCAGCGGGTGATGAGATAATGAGAAACATTCAAGGCCAGGAGCTAGCAGGGTCACTCAAAGACTGACAGAGTTATGAAGACTTTGATCCTGCTGTCTTGCCATAGCAAAAGTATGAATCATCTCCACCAAACTGCTTCCAGTAGTGATGCTTATTCACTGACAGGTTTATGGACATCCCCTCAAAGTCTGAGCATGTTCTGAAAGCAATAAGGACTGGGCAGACCCAGCACTGTCACATGGCTGTATATATAGGGGGAGCAAAGACTCGTGTAGGTTCCTTAATTCTCATCTCTTCCTCCACTGTGCTATCATAATTTTCCTTTCACATATGAATTAAAAACGGATCTTTGCTGCCTCCAGTTTGTATAGTCTTAACACACAGAAAACTTTAAGATGAGTCATTGAAAACTTTAAGATGAGTCACTGACAACTTAATTTCATTAAACACCAGCTTCTCTGTTTCCAGCTGAAGGCCAATTATCTCCACTGAATTTGCTAATGTACTTTTATTAGCATGTAAAAGCATCATCCACTGCCTTGATGGCATAAAGCTTCACAGGCTTGGGCATCAATATTTTATTTACAAAAGAGCCCAAGTGTGAGAAGTCACGTTAGAACCCTAGCCTGTGGATAGATTTTCATTCTTCCTGAAATGGTACCCATTCTCTTTGCTGATCACCTGGGATCATGATGAGGTAAACCCGGGGGATTAGAAATACTATCCAGTGTGAATTAAAATTGGATTATAATGTGTCTGCGGCTGGTGGCACGTCACAGAGTCAGTCTAGACTGGAGAACTTTCTGCAGGGTAGGCTTTAATGTCAGCTCTTCAGCATGGCTGCTGGCACTGGGACACGTCAAGATTTTTTTCCCTTCACAAGACAGCAAAGTTGTGGAGGTCCAGAGAACAACTACTTTTAAATAAAGTCTCTTGATGTAATTTCAGAAGAAATGTGTGGTGTTCAAGAGTGCTTTTCCAGAAACTGTGTTGGGAGGCGACTGTCCATTGTTGGCGATTGCAAGTTAACAAGAGATGAAATGAATGATGAAATGATGATGAAATCAATGTGGCCTAGTTTCCAGTGGAGCAGTGTTTCAAGTTCCTTCACCATCCTCGGCAGATGGCGGAGGCCAGCTGCCTTCTCTGTGCGGGCTGTTCCTGGAGCCGGGGTAGGATCCTCTGCCCGACGGACAGCGGTGCTGTGCTGGCTGTGACCAAGGCGCAGGCTGACCCTAAGCCTGTGTGAGCAGGAGAGAGGTGAGGGCAGTGCTGCACATAGCCCTTCTCCAAGCATGATACTTTGTAAGGACTTAACACCTTTGGACCCTCGCCTTTCTGTCTGTAGTCAACATTAGCTCTTGGGTTCAAAAGTTATGACAAGGAGAGAAACTGGTCACAGACTGACTGACAGACAGACAGAAAGAGGGCCAGGCAATGTGATCCCATTTATTTCCTTGAGAATAAATTAAATCATGCACAAAACTGTAGATTGTATGTCAGAGGCTGGACTTTTCAAAAGCTCCTAGACCCAGAGAGGTAAATTTATTTATGCACCTCATCTTAACTCAGATTAAAGGAGAATTAGGAACCTAAGTAACAGTTAAAGTCTAACCTAAATGACTTAAATAGGATTTGCTGTATCAATTGATTAACCTTAATCCCATTTTCTGTATTTAAAATTACAGATGATAAGAGTTTTGGCACTGATTTTGATGAGTCTACCATTTTATAAAGCTTACAGAAAAACCTTTGAAAAATGCACAGTCACAACATTCGGTGTCCTAATGCACACCTTGGTAAAAACATCACTGGGGAAGCAAAGTGTCAACATTGAAGCAATCTCGGTGCAAGTTTCTGCAGTGGTAAAAAGAAATAAAATAAATATTGGATAAGAGATCTCCCATTTTCTATAGCCAGTTAAAACACACAGTGTGTCAGAGAAGATCGCCAGCAAAATGTTCTAAATACACAATCAAGGCAGGTCTTCATCTGGTTTGCATTACTTCCAGGTGCAGGGTGTGCAGCAAAGAGCCATATGTTGTGGTAGATAAGGTGCATTGACACTGTCAGGACCTGTGAGCAAATTCTGGCTGATGGCTGTTTGCAGCAAGGATTGCAGATGAAAGTAAGCAGAGTGACGAGAAGGAGAGATGTAATACCTTTGTCTGCTGGGCATTGTAAAACTAAGTCTGGTATGCCTCACTATCAAAATTGATTTCTACTAGTCAAATGAAAAGCAGATTTCATCATTATTTCACTCTATTTTTTTTTCACAGGAAAGTTGCTTTTTAAGAAAAAGACTAATTAGTTTTAAAATGCTGTAATTTTTTTTAGCTGTGAATAAGGACTTTTCTGTATGTTTTTCAAATAGCAAGTTATTTACCATAAATGTAAATAAATCTGTCCACAGGACAACCATCAATTTACTGCATTCCAAGATTACAAAATTTGCTTTCATTTTATACTGTAAACCCCCAAACCTATGAGACCATTCTGTGTCAAAATATTTGTATTTGAATTTAAAATGTCAGATGGATATTTAGATACTGTACTTGCAGTGACTAGACCACCAGCATTGGATATTTCAGGACAAAAATTCAATCCAAACTGGCAGATCTCTGTACAAGCAGATTGGTAATTCTCTGTGAAAGTTTTGAGATTAAATGAGGAATATCTTCTGCAAATACATGATTCTGAGCAGCTTTATTGCAAAACCTAGATGAGTGGCTTGATTTCCAAAAGTGCTTAAATTTGCACAAAATATCAAAGGAGGATATAGGACTTCTCAAAATTATGTCTGTCTAGAAGCTTAACTCTAGGAACTTTTAAAGGAACTGGGCAGAGTCTAAGCAGTACAAATAGTTTGACCCATTTAAATTCTAAGCATTAGGGTATTATTTGCCCATCTCCTTGACAGTAAAACCAAAGGTAATAAATAACCACATTGCATCATAATTTTTTGCTACCTTCAGGGAAATCCTGTTTACTTCGACCCTTGCCTGCCAAGTGAAACAATATTTGAGTCCTTCAGTGAGATATAAACTTCAGTCCAGGTGGGCAATCACTGGGTATTAACTGACTAAGATGAGTTAATAAATGAATTAGGTATTTTTATTTTTGTTTTCCTTTACTTTCTTCAGTAAGTTTAACTAGAAAAGAATGCTTTCTGTATTGCTGATAATAACCATATTCATAATCTCAATGAAGCACCATTGAAGGAAGCATACATGAGCCATTTCTATCTTCTGTCAATGTTCTCCTTTCTTTTAGAGCATGAAGGTAGCCAGAGGACAGACCTGTCCCTAGGCAATGAAATAAGTCTTCTCTGTGATGCCCTTTCAGCTGTTCAGGCAGAGGAACTACGCATCGTATCGGTGAAATTCGATAAAAGGCATGAGCACAGAAGGACTTAAAATGTAGCTCTGTGATGTGGTTAGCCCCAAAAGTAATTTCTGTGATTCCAAGAAAACCATGCAAGATTAATTATATGTATTGATGGTACTACTACTAGGGTTGATGTTGCTCTATTCTCTTAGGTTCTGTGCAGATGCAGAAGGAGTTGGTCTCTGGCCTCCGATAGCCTACACCTACATATAAGAAAGACACAAAAAGACAGAATTAGACAGAGGACAAGAAAACAGTGGAATCATACTGGTCAAAATAAGAAGCCTAAATTATGGCATGCCTTCTGCCTAGTTCTAGAGAAGCCTAGAAATGGCCTAGATAAGAGCTTCAAGGAGGGGCTGAAAGCAGCAGAGTCCTTTTGAAGAGCTTTTCCCAACAATGAGGCATAAAGTGGCCTGCACCTGTTTCTAACTCTGCTGAAGAAAAGCTGATGCCACAGTTAAATGGCCACAGTAAAAAGTGCTTTGATTTGAGGATAAACATCTTAGATTTGATGTGACTGATAAATTGGAGTATCCAGAAACACACAGAGAGCTAACACTTGCAGATGTGCACAAAACCCCAGTCTTTACACCAGCCATGTAGATGGGTGTGAGCAGGGCAAGACTGACTTTGACAAAACTGGAAAAAGGTTCCAATAAATAAGACAACCATAATGTGAATGAAAAATTCAATTTATGAGTAGATAAAGAGAATTCAACCCTGGACACAATATACAGAGTAAATTTTTAAAAATAAATTTAAAAAAAAAAAAAAAAAAAAAAAAGATGTATGATCTATAGATGAAGATGTAGAGGAGCCTGATGTTATAAGTATAGCCAGAATAACAGGCAGAAAAATGACATCTGCCACAGCAGCAAGGAGGAGGCAGAGAAGGGTTATGCTATGAGGGTGAGGCTGTTGGCTAATCATCCATCAGAGGACACCTGGAAGCCATACAAATACATTAGCTGCCAGATAAATGTTTGGGAAGTGAGAAGTAGATGTGATAACCCCAGAAAAGCATGACCAATTGTATAGAAATAAATGGTATTTGATATATATCTGATGGCAATACAAGCACAAAAGAGATCACATACTGCAGTCTATCTCAGGAGTGTTATTAGTCATCTCTGCCCTGTGCAAAGCAGTAAGGTATCTCATCTTTGATTTCTAACAGTTATTTCCATCTCATACTAAACTATTTTTAGACTCAGAGGGTAAAAAGCTTTGCTTCCAAACAAACATAATATGATCTTAAAGCATATATCTGGTACGGCCTGTTCCTAACCTCCTTTTATCTGGAGAAACAGTCATTCGCTCCAGCTTTTTGTTTGTTTGTTTGTTCATTTCCCTTACATATTCAATGTTTAATTCATCGCAAACACCTTGATTATTCATCCTCTTTCATCATCTTCATTCTGTGAGAGAGCCTGGTAAAAAAGTACAGAAACTATAGTTTTAGGACATCTTTACCTGCTATTTCTCTAGGTTTTAAAATGCTAAACAAAGCACTTTTTTTTTCACCTTTGCAAAGGCTGTGCGGCCTGGCTTTCAATCAAGGCCTATTTCTGCAGTTCTGTCTTCAGACTGACTTATTTGTAAACTTATAATTTTCTGTCTTACAGGTCACCCCAGAAAACATTTCTAAAACACCAACACCACTCAATTATGTAGATTTACACTGAAAATTAATGTGACCTGGTTTAAAACTAATAGCAGTTTCAGAAAATGGCAGGGAAAAAATTATTTATTTAACCTGAACAAATTTCCAGTTATCATGCATTGGAAAATTTACAAAACAACTGAAGAAAACATAATTTTTCCTTTTCTTAGCATTAAATACAAAAATATCCATATAGTCTTATATTGATCCTGAAACTGACTTGATTGCTTTTAATAATTTTACACTACATGATGATTAAATCACTCGTTTAAAAAAGTGAAAATCCAGATAATGTTATGTCAAGGATTCAGAAATTAAGTCTTTCCTGTTCCTAGCTGAGCTCTTGCCAAAGTGATCTATTTTCAGCTGTTGAACCTGAATGCTTTCCTTTCAAATAACATTACAGGTCGTAACTGTAAGGGCAATTTAAAAGCACAGTCATCAGAATACGCTCCTTCTGCATCTTGATTTGAAGATGGTCTATCCTGAGACTGGCACAGGGAGTAGCTCCCCCCCTGCTTTGAAGACTCACAGAGCCAAGGGCTTCTTTCTTGGCTCTCTGCTGAGATGGCAAACTACTGTTCAGGCCCTGACTATGCAGCAGACTCACACTGCCATGAACAAAGATTTTATCAGCCCCCTCACAAGAAAATGAAACAGAAGTGGTAAAATAAGAACTAAGTTGTTAAAACTCACAACAAAATTCGTGAATAAAGAAGCTAAATAAAGAATAAAATCTACAAGTTGATCTACCCAAATGTGACTTCTGGTTTTAAAGAAAGGCTTTGATTTTTGGCAGTTTGGCATAATGAGAAAAGAAGGCACTTGGGTACAAAACTAAAACTGGCGTTAAACTTTAGCAGCAACAACAAACTGAAGAAAGAAAATAGTGTCTTTATAAAACCTGTATATCCATTTCAGATCTACAATACCAAAGAAAATGAGAAGCAGGAAGCTTTTGAAAAATTAACTTTATATTAATTAAGGGCTGCACTAATATTTTCTAATTTGTATATTTCTGATTACGAATATCATCATTATTCCAAGATACAATGCAGATAACTAAGTCTACATTTTCATGTCTTGTAAACTATCTTTTCACAAAATACTGAGTTTCTGATTAATTTCTTCTCTATAGCTTTCCAGTGACCCAAATCCTTAATTTTCTTTAAGATCAATAGTCTTAGGCTGTTTCTTCATAGACTACCTTTTAAACATGGAAACTTCAGCATAGGCAAGGAAAAAGGATAAAGACAAGCTAAGTGTGTTTCCTCCCTCTTGTCCATCTATCCTCACCTTACCATATGAATTACAGGAGTTTGTTCTCCTGGAGTCTGCAAGAAACAGAGAAATGCCTTTTGAGAGGCCCTTCCCTCAAAAGTACATGCCAAGGGAGGCCTGGATCAGCAGCATTTCACCTTCAAGGCAGAGGGAGAGGAAAATGGAGTACCCAGAAGGCTACAGATGTCACAGCTTCTCCTGAAAGCTGGAGGGACTTCAGAATTCCCACTGGGGCACTGTACAGCAGTTTGACAGTCTCTTTAATAGAGAAGCAGTGTTAGGAACTAATAATTTTGCCAGAAGCTTTTATTGCAAGGTCGATTACAATAAAACAGATAGGTCAGATTGCAAGGTAGGAGAATTATTGGGCAATTGACTGGTGCAGAGCTGACCAGGAAGGCAGCTGTACATTTTTGACAGCTCCAAAGAAGCTGGTTTACATTAGGATGAGTGATTGCACAGCACATGGTTAAATAATAACTTGAGAAAACAAGCCTTGGTCTCCACAAGGAAATTGGAATAGTGTCCATAATTCATACCTGCATAACTGGCCATAGGGGCCTTCCTGCCCCTTCCCCTGGCCATGTGCTGTTGTGTGGAACATCACAACAGTCTTCCTGCATTCCTTACTGGAAGTTAAACTTCTCTTCTGAGTGATAAAGCACACAGGCAATGCCAAGATTTGTCTTTATTTAATGTATTTAAAGAACTTATCCAAATCCCTTTGAGTCTGGACACAAATCTTTTATTCAAATGCCAAAAATACTAATGGAAAACAATCTATTCTGAGGGTACCAAAGGTGAAGAACTGAAATTTGTAACAGAGAGCAGTACATCTCCATAATGGGGAACATCTAGTTTTACCTCTGAAACAGAAAACTCAGTTCTGGAAAAGGAGGAGCCCAAGCATTTGGATAGCAATCTCATTCCTGTTGCCAAGAATGTTCCTGTTAGAGTGTTGACTAAGGAATTATAATTTCATATTTCTTAGTCACAATGATTTCCAGTTGCCCCTGTATTTCAAGCACCACCTAGTGGACCAATTTAAAAGCAACCAAAACAAAAGCAAGGAGCAGAATATTTTTCCTTTTCAAGGTATGAATGGCAGCTGTCTCCCCTCTTTAAAACTTGCTATTTGATTGCTTGATCATAGCAATTCACAAGAGCTCTGAAAAACACTAAGTTAATATAGGTGAACAAGTAATGCTTAGTATGCAGAAAATTTGGCTCTTACTGAACCTCAGTGTAGGACATTGTCTGCCCAACTCATTATGCCCAGAACATTAAGATGGATAGGTCTTTTAATTTTCAGAATTTCCTGAGTAAAGAAAAATAAACTTCTTCTTCTTCTAAATGAAAACAAGTGAGAAAGACTGAGTAGTCTTTATTTTATTACTGGAAAATAACTAACCAAAGAAAGAAGGTATTTCTAATCTTGTTCACCGGACAGTCAAATGTGGCCATATAATTAAATAAGCATATAATTCAAAAAATGTAGTATATTAAGCTTAGAGACACTTTATAGGTGTCCTCTCTAAGTAGTTCTAAAATAAATATAACATAACATTAATCAATACACTGTTTGTTAATATTTTTATTCTTCTTGCTGATTTAATTTAATCATAGAGAGATGGTTACTTATTTAAAATTCTGTACTTGATCTGAGCAGGGCATCTTAATGTATAGAACTCATGCATTACATATTATCAATGAAGAACATTTTTCAGCAAGACTTCAGAATCATTGTTGCAAAAAACTGAGATTTGATTGAAAATAATAAATACTGGGATCTTTAAAGTGATGGGTGATCAGCTTTAAGTAAATTAAGTTTACCATGACACAGGACTGGGACCAAACCTTGAGTGCCTTGTCTAATTAGGGGGTTTAATTTCAGACCTTGGAGTTAAGATTAGGTAATAGAAATGGCCATGACTAGTCAACCAAAATAGAAAGAATACTGTGAAGTGTCACAATAAGAGAAAGCACTGTCCTGCCAGAATCAGCATGAGTGTTTATGAGATGCAGATACTGATCTGAAAGATTAAAACGACTACACACAGAAATCAGTGAAGTAACTGAAAGTAAAAGCCACTGCTTAGAAAAAAAAAAAATAAATCCTGAGCTGTCTTCCCTGTAAACACTTCTGAGTGGACTAGAATTAATGGTGTTGATCCAGCAGCTGATCAGACGTTTGGTTACATAATTAAAAATGTCTGGAATGAAACATAATAAGGATTGTACATCTCTCTTTGATGAGGATTTTAAAATATAAATGGATTCACAATAGCCAATGGCTTATGGTCTCCATCATCTAATTAGCTATTTCAGCTGTATTTTTATATTTACAAATTCGATTAATCTATATTTAGGAAAAAAAAAGGGTCTTAGTTCTAAATTTTGTATATTGAAAGTATTTTTTATGCATTTTACACTGAACTAAGAGTCTAGACTTGCTATTTTACAGGAAGGCATGACAGGAAATAAATAAATCCATTCTTGTAAATAGCACAGAGCTACAAGCTGAGATAAAGAACAGACATTTGTCATTAGTGAGGAAATGTAGTTACTATTGGTTGACTGAATGTGTATGATGAATGCACTGTCTACCAATCAACATGATTTTATCTTTATTTTGATAATACCTAAGCTGGTTTGGTCTGTATGTAGTACATTACAAGATATCTCTGCTTTAAAACAGAATTCAAGTTGTAATCTTCCTACATATACTAATGGGGGAGTCCCACTTTGGTGACTATTTGTTCATGGTATTCTTTTGTAAATATTCAGATATAAAAATATAAATAAAGCATATTTGTTTTGTGCTTAAATAATGTGCAATAAATACCTAATCCTGGGGATGCTGAGTGGCTATGCTGACAAAGTACATGGAAGGCTTACACATTTCGAAGAAAACAAAACTTCTTCCTTTCCCAGATTGGTATTATTTTAGAGTGGTGAAAATACAAAATATCAAATGTTCCGATTCATAGGTCTCCTTCTAAGAACTTTAACCTTGAACTCGTCTTGCATAGACATCCCTTTCTAGACAGCAGGATCTAGACAGAGGGTTTGGAGAGAGGGATTAGTTAAATTCTCTCCAGATCTGTCAGAGATAGTGAGCTTGGAGCTAGGGCTGGAGATAACCTTCCAGTTCCTCCTCTTCTGGTTAGGAGCTAACATCTACAGCATTATGCTGCGCAACTCCTAAATCTAACCACTAAGTAAACTATACAGCAAAAAAGCGTCCAGGAAAAAATGCAAGCATCACTGAGAGAAGGACTTTAGAAAGTTCTCTAAGGTTATGAAATTGATGAAAATTTCCAAAGTTGAGAAATCAGATCAATGGAATGGGATGTGGTATGGGCACTGGGAGCAGAGCCAAACCGCTAATTTTACCAAAGACAAAAGTTGCAGAACTTCTTGAGCAAGAATGAAAACCAAAGAATCCTGTGAAAAAGACACAGCTTTCTGCCATTTCTGGGGAAAAAAGAAAAAAAAAAAAAAAGGTACAACTTTAGGGGAAAAAAGAAATAGGACCCTGCTGTGACATGAAGAGCCAGACAGTAAAAATATTTCATTTATCTAATGAAATAATCAAGAGTGCAGGAATCAGAATGCTGCAGTCACATGCAGAATATGACTTCAGAGAAGTTTACAGGTATTTTCCACCATGGCAAACAAAAAATCACAAATAAGTTGGTAAAATCGTGCACCCTTTCTGTGATGTATTTAATACTTCTTTTCCAAAATAAGTGCCAAAGCAAATTTATGGAACAGGTGACTATCTCAGCAAATGCATACCATGTCTCTTTGATACAGTAGACTTTGTTTTAAGTACAAAGATTATTCTTTAATTGAATGTCTGTGGTGGAAATGACAGAGTTTTTCTTTGGAATAATAATAATGAAATTATTCCTGACAATTTTCTTTGCACATCAGAAAATTATAAAGTTTAACTTAAATTAGAGAATAGCAGTCTGTGCATATTCTTAGGTAAGCAGGCTAGCTAGCATGTGAGACTCCTAAAATACTAACTTTGTGTATATTTACCTATATCTCATCAAAGCCAAATCTTGAGACAGGAATGAAATGCATAAGCAGCTGTGCTGGTGTAAAAACATCACAGCCTAAATGGAACGATAGAAACTTTTCTTACCACAGGTCACCTAAAACTACTTTGACAAACAGGGACTTTGTAGCAGTGTCTACAATAGTTCCATGCTTTTTCTGATCTGTCATATGGAATATCTCAAGACAGGAACAGGCCAGCCATGGGCTGCTTGCTAATGGATTGAGAAAAGGACAGCCTAAGTAGTGCTAGGATGCAGAGCCAAAGTAACCCAGCCATATAAACTGGGAATCTTCTGCGGCCCTCAGGCTGTAGTCAGGATGGTGGCAGAGCCCAGCTTCAAGCAGGCAATAATGCTGAGCAATTTTTACATCAAAAGATGTATTGCTCTAAGGGATTAGGAGCAAAGGCAGCAAGAGACATTTCATTTTACACAAAATATGAGTGATATTTAAACTAAAAAATAGACTGATGGACAGGAAGGTTTCACAGAGAGGCTGTAAGTAATAAAAGGCATATATATTTAATTTTTAAGACTGTCTTTCATAAGAACTAACAAGAGAAGATCTGTCAGTAACTAATCATTGTTGTAGACACAGCCTGCTGTGATATGTCTATATGTTCCCTTAAGCCAAACACCTAGCACACACTGGCACCAAATATATCAACACTTTAGTACACATCTGTGGAGAAGAGTTTGCCAGTGTGAAAAGCTTCCGTCTTGCCTCATGCTCCCAGATACTGGAGCCCACTAAAAATAACACACTGCATAACATAATAAAATCAAAGTATCTAGGAGGTGAAATCATTGTTGGTTAAATGCAGTAATTCTATTTTGAAGACAATTAATAGTAATTTCTATTAATAGTAATTTCAATTAATAGTAATTTCTATTTTGAAGACAGCATATACTAATTTAGCTGCTTTACTTTGTCACAGTGCTAGTTTAGAGCTATTACATTCTATTTAACTGTCCGTCAATTGTAATTTTTTTCCTACGATGATTTACAGTCTATCATACCATTTTGCAGTCCTTTCATACAATCTTTTACTTCAAATTCTTTCCTTAGCGAATGAAATGCAAACTTGCATTTCCTCATTCCCAAAAAGTGCATTGACAACATTAACACAATGTATAACTTTATCACTCTTTTATGATCAGTGTGTTCTCCAGAATGCCTGTTGCATATTTTGAAATACCCTGCTATGTAGATGCTATTGTACATTCAGAACTGTTCAAATCTTGTAAAAGAATGCTTCATGGAATCTGAGACCTGGCCTGTACTTCAACATAGAAATGAATTTCTCACCGGGGGCAGGACATCTAGCTAATAGCTACTGAGTAAATGATATATTAACAAGTTCTTTATTTATTTCTGTATTTAATAGCTCAGAACTATTAGGTCTCACACACAGAGAGGGTAATTATTTATCTGCAGCTGAGCTCTATTTGCCACTCCCTTGTGACATGTTTTAAGGACTACCATTAATGCAGTGATCCTTAATGCCAGATGAAGATGGGCATCCCAATCTCTTGACCCCAGCTAAAGCCAAGGGGTAGCTGGACGAGTGCTAATTACTGGGACATTCCGGAAGGCATCTTCATCAGTAGTCACCAACACCTGAGCTTTGACTTTATCTCATGAAATATTCTCCGATTCTCTCAATCACAGAAAATAATAATAGTATTGGTTAGTGGGGATGTCTGAAGGCCACATAGTCCAGCTTGCTGTTTGGAGATGGTTCTATCACGAGGACTAGATCATAATGCACTGATGTATTTTTTTGTATTTTTTGAGACAGGTGAAACAGAAGAATACTAGTAGCATGTATTTTCTACTTATTTAACAAATATTTTCATAATTCTTTTGAGCTACAGTTTGGCTACACTGAGAAACAAAAGCAGCAAGCTATTTACAGTTTGTCAGTTGTCAAGTATTAGTTTTTAAGATTCTTGGAGCCAACTTTTGTGTGTAATGAAGACTTGACAAAGCACATTTAAAGTCCTGTGACAACCTTGGAGATATATGAGAAAACCAATATGGTTTTTTACATTTTAATGGCTAAAAAGAGAAACTTCAGTGCAGTTTCTGAACACTTCAGAACTTGTGTATTAAATCTCAATCATGCCCAAAGAAATTGTTACCATAAAGTTTTCCACACTTTTTAAAATATGTATGTTCTTCTGGTTTTGTCAAGTGAAACTAAAGGGAATAAGGTATCTCAAAATGGTAAACACAGTTATCCTTTAAGTTTGGTTTTAAGTTGGCACAATAACTATTCTAAAAGCAGTAATAGGAAAATCCAAAAGGTTTTGCTGAATGCAACAGGGAAGACTTTGATAAGCACCTACTGATTTCAAGGTTAAACAAAGAAAGAAAACTGTCCTCCTGAGCACTGTTACAGTCTAGAGCTACACTTCTAGAAGGGCCCCAAGCCCTTTCCGGGGTCATGAGCACATGTCCATTTGATATGCATTTCAAAGAACCATGAGGAAATGGAGCCCTGATGAGAATACTCCTGTTGGTTGGCACTCCCTGTCCAATTAAGTCAATTCAGAAAACTGCCAGCAGAGTGGCCTAGAAATGGCTCCACTGGCACCAGCTCTGCAAGTCATGCACACAGATGACGCAGACCTTCAGTACCATAACCTGATGGCAAAGGGTGGTGTTATCAAACCATCCTAGTTCAGATCACAAACAATATTCCTGAACGTAACTACTGGACGATGGAAAATTAGAGGGGATAAAAAAGAGGTCTAAAAGCATTTTGAAAAATGAACCATATATATTTCCAAAGTCTCTAGAGCCACATAAGGCCGGAACTTGAACTATAATATTACAGAACTAATTGCCACAGAGCATTCCTGCAAGTCCTCAGAGGCTTGCATTATTCCCCATCAAAAAGGTTCATTTGAGCCTAAGCTTGCAATGCAGACTGGAATCCTGCTGAACTTGCACTTTCTGTAAGGATAATTTTCACTCTACCACATTCCTAATGGTATAGATAAGGACAATGTAGAACCACTCGCAAGCACAGACATCAACATTATCAAAAACTGGAAATATTTGCAGCATATTGGATTTTTGTCGTACAAATCACAGCAATAATGATAAACTGAACAACAAAACCATAGTGCTTTTATTTATTCCCCTATTACATTGAACATTTAACTAAATAGATGTTATCAAGTCATTAGGGACCAGCACTATCTGAGAGGCAAGACAGTACTTCTACAAAAGAAGCAGCATTTAAAAATAAGCACCACAACAAATATTCAAAAACAACTGTCAGCCTCAAAAAATAAATGGCCTTGGGTCAAAGCCAATGAGATGTTAAGTAATAAATTTGAGTTCTCCTTTCCTGATGCCCATTTTTAAATTTTTTGGCTGCTTTCTTTCCAGACTTATTTGTCTAATCAGGAGGACCAATACAATTTAAAACACTGGCATTTGAATATAATTTTATTATTCCAAAAACAGAGGATTAAGCTACATTTCCTGGATCACAGGATAAAATCTTGAGAACTGGCAATTTGCTGTGAACCAGATGGTTCAAAGGCTGTTGTTTCACTGGACCAGATTCCCTAATGAACTTCTGTGGCTGATGCTTTTTGAGTGTTACTGATGTCAAATTTAAGATCTCTAAGATTGCAACTGGAATTTTCAATGCCATATTCACCATGTAACTTGGTGGGATGTACCCATGTACCCATGGCCAGTAGACCCCATGGCCTAAGAAAATCTGAGATCTGAATTCTCTCATCACTGGGAAGAGATTAGAAGGCACATTTCTCACAGCAGTATTTTCATCACCACACCAAAATGTGTTCCAATACTGAAGTTATTTCACTGTGGTTAAATGAAATAAAGATAGATGTCAGGAAAACCAACAAAAACCCCCAACAAACTAATGGCAGAAATGAATGCCTAGCCTATCAGTAAGGAGACTGTCTAATGTGGGCACTCCTTCCATATTTCTTCTGCCGATTCAATCTTTTTCTACCTATAACACTTCACTAAGAAGTGAAAATCCCCTCATGCTGTACCTGCCCATGGATTACAAAAACTGTAAAAAAAGAAAGAAATATGACTTGAAAGACTGAATCTAAGGGTTCCACCTGCTTTTTAACTGTTGCGCTAGAGGCAGCAGTGCAGTCTTACTTGGGGATAGTGTTTTAAGGGTCTTATCTAAAGTTAGATTTGCAGATCTATTAAAGGTCAACTAGCTCATCTAGGTGTCATAAAAGGTCAACTTTAACCTTGCCAGCTCCAATTTAAATCCATGATATTTTATCCTTGCCTTTGATGTTTCAAATGCATAAAAATATTTGATTACTTTCTTCCCATGATATCCCAGCCTCATTCTTTTCCTTCTAACCCAATCAAGACAATTTCTTTCAATTTTTTCTTTTAGAACCTATTTTCCACATACAGACGTACATCATCCTAGTTGCTTCCCTCTGTACTGTAGGGTGTTCTCTCATGAATAGTGGCCAAAATTACAGACTGTGCTGCAACAGAGTAAATGAGCATTCTGCACACCTTACATACACAAACTCTGGGTAACTTCCCAGAGTATAATATTCACTTTTTCCACAGTTTAAAGAAATTATTTACCACTCTAAACTGATTCTTCATCCGGAAGTGTTACTTCCCCAAGATCACTTTGTGCAATTAAGAAAAAAAAAAAGAAAAACCCTGAAACAGAACAAGAACACATTGAGAAGAAAAAAAGCACATGCACCAAGTTTTAAAAGGGACTTGGACACAGGGTCATGAGGGATTGCACCGTCCCATTGCCCTGACAGTTACGTTTACACAATTGTATTGGATTTAAGGCATTTTTGCCTCCAGACTCTTAGCAGTACATTAATTATAACGGTGACTTTTCTGATGCAAGTTCATAAATACTAAATTCTCCTCTGAGGCATTGTTGAAGCCGTCTTGGATTTTACTGACAGCTGCTCAGGAAGCCCCTGTACAATTGCTGAACTTTTCCAATCACTTAAGAATGATGTAATTCATTAAATTCTGCAGACAGCCCGGGCTCGGACCCTGCTTACAGCGGGCAGGCTCGGGGAAGAGCTACACAGCTGATCAAGGGTCTGCAGCGTCTCTTTCCCAAGGAAAGGCTCACAGCGCTGGGCCTGTTCAGGGCCTCATCAATGTGTACAAGTTTCTCAAGGGAGGCTGTCAAGAGGAGGGATCCAGGCTCTTCACGGAGATGCCAAGCAACAAGAGGCAGCTGACAGGAACTGATACACGTAACATCCACTTGAATATAAAGAAAAACCTATTTATTGTGTGGGTGACCATGCCCTGGAACGGACTGCCCCTCTCAAAGACATTCCAGAACGGTGTGGATTACAATCCTGCGCCACGTGCTCCGAGGTGACCCTGCCTGAGCAGGGGAGCTTGGACCAGACGGGCCCACTGTGGTCCCNGTTACTTCCCCAAGATCACTTTGTGCAATTAAGAAAAAAAAAAAGAAAAACCCTGAAACAGAACAAGAACACATTGAGAAGAAAAAAAGCACATGCACCAAGTTTTAAAAGGGACTTGGACACAGGGTCATGAGGGATTGCACCGTCCCATTGCCCTGACAGTTACGTTTACACAATTGTATTGGATTTAAGGCATTTTTGCCTCCAGACTCTTAGCAGTACATTAATTATAACGGTGACTTTTCTGATGCAAGTTCATAAATACTAAATTCTCCTCTGAGGCATTGTTGAAGCCGTCTTGGATTTTACTGACAGCTGCTCAGGAAGCCCCTGTACAATTGCTGAACTTTTCCAATCACTTAAGAATGATGTAATTCATTAAATTCTGCAGACAGCCCGGGCTCGGACCCTGCTTACAGCGGGCAGGCTCGGGGAAGAGCTACACAGCTGATCAAGGGTCTGCAGCGTCTCTTTCCCAAGGAAAGGCTCACAGCGCTGGGCCTGTTCAGGGCCTCATCAATGTGTACAAGTTTCTCAAGGGAGGCTGTCAAGAGGAGGGATCCAGGCTCTTCACGGAGATGCCAAGCAACAAGAGGCAGCTGACAGGAACTGATACACGTAACATCCACTTGAATATAAAGAAAAACCTATTTATTGTGTGGGTGACCATGCCCTGGAACGGACTGCCCCTCTCAAAGACATTCCAGAACGGTGTGGATTACAATCCTGCGCCACGTGCTCCGAGGTGACCCTGCCTGAGCAGGGGAGCTTGGACCAGACGGGCCCACTGTGGTCCCTTCCAACCGGACCCATTCCGTGATTCCGTGACCCAGGAGAGGATGGGCGACAGGAGCGCCCGCGGCAAGGCCGCCCGGGCCCTGGGCAGGCAGCAAGAGCCGCTCGGGGCAGAGCCCCTCAGGGCCCCGCGGCCGCCTGCCCGCCGCCCTCGCCACAGCGTCCT
>VWZN01022063.1:101287-153016 GCA_013396955.1 Regulus satrapa | reverse complement strand
TTCGCGGCCTCCTCCCCGCCCGCCGCCATGGGGAGCGGCTGCCCATCGCCGCCGGGATGGCGGGCCTGTTTCCCGGCACGGCCGCCCCTATTTATAACCGCGGAGCCGCTCCGCCTCCAGCCCGAGCGCCGCCGGCCCGGCCCGCGGCCCCTTTGTGTGTGACCTCCTCGGCAGCCGGCCCTTCCTTCCCGGCCCTTCCCGGCCCGACTCCCCTCCTCTCCTTGCGCGCCCCGATCTGCCCCGGGCTCCTCGTTAACCGCATCCTTTCTCTTCCTGCTTTTCGCTCTCCTCGCCCACCTTTTCTCCCTTCGGGCCTCTGGCTTCTCCTTTTCCCCCGGCCTCCGCTTCTTCCAGCACTTCTCAGTTTTTCTCCTTGCGCTGTGCAGCACTTTTTTTTAAACTCGGTCCTTCACGGAGCTCGGGGTTTCTTGGTTTTTTTTTTACCTTTGCTAGGCCTCTGCTGGTCTGTCTTTCTGGCTGGAGGCAGTTCAGTCCTGATCTCTGCTTCGTCCGTGGGTTTCTGCCACTCCCCGAAAGTTTTAGCCCTGCAATCTCTTCCCCCCTTTATTTTCTCTCTGTGCCTTTAATGTTTTGTTTCTTTTGTCTCTGTGCATGCTCTTCAGTTTCCTTTAAGCTTTTATTTCTTGCTCGGTGATCTCTTAGCTTTTCATTGTTCTGTCTTTCATGAAGGCTGCTTCTTCCCAACTTTTTCTGCTTCTGTGTCTCTCGTTGGCCTTTGCATGCCTTTGTGTCTGGATTAGATTCATCCCAAAAGATGAGGTGGTTGGGGTTTTTCAGGTTACAGAGATTTTCCGCGTTTTGGGAGAGGGCACTGTGTAACCAGCGCGCCTCTAAATGAAGCAGCGTTGAGCAGTGTTGTGGTAACTCTGAGACAAACGCGCACCAAAGTAACTTGGAGGTGATGGTTGCCTCCTAAACTTCTGAACCTCTGAGTACTGAGCTCTTCAAGACTAAAAATTGTTAAAAGAGTGATGGAGCCTGGAGACCCACTCCTGCTTAGTTGAAAGTAATATTAGAAGGTGAATTAGATTTTCATGGACTAGCATTTGGGTTTTTTTGAGTTATTTTATGTTGCTGCAGAGGAATTAAGGATATTGTAACTTGTAATGTTACGTTGATTCTTAGTGCATGACAGATTAACAGTGTTTTGTAATGACTAATCCAAAAAAAAAAAAAAACCTCCTTAAGGAATTATTTCCTTGTGTGAAAGCTTTGTACAGACTATATAATTTTCTCATTATAATTGCCTAGGTGAGGAATGCACAACTCGAAGTTCAGCATATGATACAACTCTATATTCTTTTGTATATATAAAAAGGATTGTATGTTATTCTCTGATAAGTACCTGTCAGTCAATTTATAAGATGACATATCATAATGAAATGGGGGTATTAACTTTTAAGATTTGGCAGTAATCTTCAAGTAATTTTTTTTTTTACACTCTGTGGGTTTTTTGTTTATTGCTTATGTTTTTTTCAGACCTAGGGGTAATTAAAATTTACTTGTTCAGCTTTTCAGCACCATTCAAGCTTCTCATGCTATTGCATCCTAAATTATTTCAATATTTTTAATAAAATTCAATCAGGTTTTGGTTTTGTAGTATTTTATGATGTTGTTTTAAGTAATGTCACAACATTTTTATAATAACATTGTTTAGTAATATTTTAAAGTGATATTTAGGTTGAAAAGGGCAGAATTGGCAAATAAATAGGATTACACTGAAGTTGATACTGGAGGATTCTAACTGAACTTGTTTTGCTTCCCTCCCTTCCCCCCACTTTCCTATATACAGAGACCTAAAGGACAGGGAAATAAAGGTAAGTTAATATCTTGTATTTCAGTATAAATCTGTGATATTGCTTTTGTGGGAGGATCATGTCTGACAGTCGTAGCTAGAGGTTGTAGCTGTAGGATGTCTTTTGTTTTTGCTTTTTGTTTTTTTTTTCAGAGCAGGATGACAGCAAATTGTATGCCAAAATATTACTTCCCAGCACTTTTACAGTGGCACAGCAGTACATCAGTTTGTAGTGTGTTATTTTGCTAAAGATTAATGTCAGAAGTCAGGCAGGTAAATAGTTATTTCTTTTTAGCTGCCTTTGTGATATGCTTGTATAATTTGTAACAGTACACCTTGGGCCTTTCTGTGTAGTGAGTAGAATAATCAGGAAGAATCCTTTGAACAGCTTCCTTAGTTTGCTAGACAGCCACCATGTGACTAGTTACTCATGTCTGTGAGCAGAAAGCATCACCTTCCTTATTCTCAGAATTTTTGTAGTCTTGCTCCATTTTAGCACCAGTAACTGATCTTTTTGTTTGTAGGCCTTCTGCTTTTCTGCTTTTTTCATGTTTCTGTCAAGGTCTTAGTTTTTAAATACCATACTCAGTGGTATTTAAGGAGGAAGGAAGGAGCTGCTAACTACTTAATATTCTTCTCTCTAAAATTCTTGGCAAGTCAGCTGTAAACAGTATTTCAGATTATATCTTGCAGTATTTTGTTGGGAATTTGTTTTCTCACTAATATTCTGTTTGGAATTTCTTTCTGCCTAAACAGTCCACTTGTGCCTGTTTAATTCTTAGCTGCTCAGCAAACTGAGCTATAGAATAACATGCACACGGCTACCTCTGTGTTTTAATATGATTATTATACTTATGCAAATAAATAACTTTTTTTTTTAGCTCAGGTACTCTTTGCCCCTCTTAGTTAATTATCTCAACTAATCTGATTGTTCTCAGTGAGCTGTCATTTAATGTTATCCACAGCATACTTATTCTGTTTTTCTGTCTACCTGCAGATTATCTGCTTCTTCTTACATACACCTCACCTTGCTTGTGAGGTGGCACATGGTTCCCAGATCTCATTGAATTTGGCCTGTTCTTTTTAATTTCTCTGCATTCAGAGAAAAATGAGCACGTTTACTTCATCAGATATTCTTAGTTTGGTCATTCTTGTATGCTAGTTCTCTCATATTCTTTTTTTTTTTCCCTCCAAAGTGCACTTATTAACTACTTCATGTTTGTGAAATAGTTTGTTCTTATTACCTTCCGTGTTGCCCTTAAATGAGAAGTCAGACTCAAATTGTAGCAAGTCGTTTGTGGCTTCACATTCTTTGAGTTACCATTTCTCAGTTTTAGTGAGGTTCATTAGATGCATCTTTTAGAGACTCACACAGGTAGTTTTTGAACTCTACTCTGTATATATGTGAATTGGACTGGAAGGATTAAGCATTCCTGTTTGGATGTTATGTTTCAGTGTGTGAAAATGCCCTAGTCAGCTTTACTTTGGCTTATTTATGTTAGCATATTTTTGTGTTCTATAATTTGTCACTGCTGTGGAATGTTTGAATCAAAACACATTTTGTTTGCTATGTAAGGAAGAGATTTTTGCATTTCTGAACTTGGATTTTTAATTTATTTTTTTTTTACGGAGTGCATCCTTTTAAATAATGAATACTCATGATGTATTTGAGAGTATGACCTAAGTGAAAACTATAGTGAGGCAGAACAATTAGTCTCTGTTCTGTTAAATTATTTGACGTAATGTCTGTTTAGTGAAACTAACTTATGACTTAGCATTAGATTAAAGGTCTAGAAGATTGTGCTAACATCTTCAGTGTAGCACAAGTTATTGGCTTTGGGCTAGAGGTTTTTTCAAGTGGTTGAATTCAGTTGGTGTCAGCAGTCCTCACTGACCGCATGTTAGCAGACAGTCTTTCAGTTGTCACGACAGGCCTCAGCTTAGGGGAGGGAAGATGTGATACTGAGTTAACAGACCAATCTGAAGTTGATTCTATGCATGAGAGTAGCAGTGTTAAGGAGGATGGCACAAGCTGTCCACATGGGAAAAGGAGTGAGCAAAAAAAGGGATATATATATATTTTGTATTGAAATGAGAAATACTAGACCTGCCTAGTGATGTTTGGCAGGTGGCTGATTTTATTGTCTAGTAAAATGCCTTGGTTGTGTTATAATGTGCTGTTTCCTGCGACCACAGTTTCTGCATCTGGAGCTCTAGTATGTAGAGCAGTATTATCTGTCTCTTGTTGTCAGATATTTGTGGTGGTGTTTCAGAGACTTGAATTAGTAAATGATCCCATCATGAAGCTTTTTTTATTTTAGTTGTCAACTACTGTACAGTTGACATAAAATATCAGAACTGACATCCATCAAATCATGACTTATAGGGGCGTGAAGAAAATAGGCATTCCTAGAACTCCTCTCCCCCCACCCCTTTTGTTTATTTGCCAGTGTATCAAATCTGTCATAGGAAGGTGCTGACTTATTTTTACACTTGTGTGTACAACAGGTTTTTTTTGTTTTGTAGGAGGCTTAAATGTAATTATTAGGTTCAAAACAAGAATTAAATGTTTCATGTTTCTTCTAGTGTTTATTCTTCACATTAAGGTGTGATGACTTCTAATGAAAAAGTTATTCTTGTGCCTTTGGCTATCATTTTTTGTGAGTGGCTATTCCAAGGATAGTAGCAGTTAAAAGAATATTAGTTTTAAATTTCTCTATTTGATGAGTTGCTTCTTCCCAATATCTAATTACACTGTATGTTTTCACAGTGTTTGCAGAAACATATGGTATTTTTAGCGTTGTATTGATACAGATATTTTTAGTATCTCTAGATTAGTTTCAATTAGTGCTCTTCATCACTGCCCTGTTCAGTTGGAACACTTAACATGAGATTTTGGGAATGAGGCATTCATTTGCTCTAGTTAAATGTCTGTGTGGGCTACATACTTCACTATTAGCACATTATGTAAAGTTAGAATGAAAAGCTAAAAGCAACATGCTTCCTATTTCACTGGGAAATGTATATATTTCACTAGAAAAAAGTCAGTGTAGAAATTAGAAATATTTTGTGTCACTGACTTAATATTTCAGTACATAACAAATAAGAAAATATATATACAAGATTATTTTTTGTTAGTTGTAATGTCGAACTAAAAATAATTCTCTCTTCAGTGACCTTTAGGTACCTGTGGAACAATAAACACAGCAGATGCACGTTTTATGAAGATTAGCTGTCAGTATGAAGAGATTAATTGTGATGGGATACTAACCTTGACATACATCTGTTTATTCCTTTACTTGTGGTTGCATGCTTTTAAGAAACTTGTATGCTTCTGCCCATGTTTTTTACTTTATTAGAATTGTGTTAGAGAGTTGTGCTGTCTGTACTATTTGGCTAAGTTTAAGCAGTGCAGGTGTCATAGACAAAATGTTTTGAGGCTCATCCTGTGTGTAACTGGGCCAGATATAAAGAGGAATTCCAGCTCATTAATATGTTACCTTTGTTTGTAAATTCAGGGTGATGCATAACCTTAACTGAAACTCTTTATGGGGAGAAAAACCCCCATATTATTTATTTTAAATGTGGAGTTTAATTAGGAGTATTGTTCTATCTGGTTCTAAACTGCATTGTGCTCAGCATTGCTGGTCACACTTGACTGTTGCTAGTGGAGAAATGCAGTGTGCCACTTTGCTATAACTGAAATGCCTGGTGTTCTTATAAAACTTCAAAAAGGTATTCAAAACACAGGTTGCTTTCTTCCCAGATAATTGCTTTGAAAAAAACTGCTGTGTTAAATGATGAATTTTTACCCTTTTTTTACTGCTGTCAGAAGTTAATAAAATTTTCCAGAATTTTGATTATTCCTCATGATTATATTTATTGCTTTGTAATTTCTTTCAGCTAGTTTCATTCACTGAAGACAGTTTTGTCTTAGGGATGTTGAAGTCGAATGTGGAAAAAAAAAATTAAAGCCCCACTTGGCTTACAATGTGAGTTTTGGGTGGCAAGCCCCCTACTCCCAATCAAGCAAGAAAAAACCCCTGACTCTTAAACAGTAATTTCAGCAAAGTTGAATATTTAATTACATGTTTGTATATGCTTTTCAGAAGCTTTTACTAAAAGAGGGAAACCATCAAGTTGGCGCCTAACTGTGTTTAAAGTTTCAGAAAATCTACTGTTTCCTTGTAACTTCTGCAGTTGTGTTTTTTCAGTGCACCTTCCTGATCCATCCTGAGACTTTTCTTTTTTTCCCCGCACTGAACCTATTTGACAAAAAAAAAAAAAGTTGCATTTGGATAACAAGTAATGTATTTTTGAGAACAGATTTTTCATCCTCAGGTTGTGTGATTGAAAGTGCTGGTTTAAGTCCCTGTTCTGCTTTGCACCATGGGAAACAGTGAAACTTAGCAGAGATTTGTGCAGTGTGGCTTGGTTTGAATAGTAGCCTGAGGGATGGTAGAGAGACACTTGAAGTAATTTGGGCAGCTGGAGAATCTCAGGTAGGTGTAATGCCTTAGATGAAATGAAAGGTAATAGGAGACCAAGAAGAGCAGGTAGGAAGAGATTCCAGCATATAGTGGCATTTATGTTGGGAAAGGCTTATAATCACCCTTTGGGATGTAAGCTTTTATTTCTGCCTTGCTTTGTCACCTCAGAGGTGTCACTAATGTAGTACTGTTATGTAGGAAATACAGGATTAAATAGTTAAATTGTGGCGTCCTTCATGGTTGTCTTGGTGGGTTCTCCCAGCAGGAGAAAGCTGTAGGTTGCAACTTTCCCTGAACCTATTGAATACGTCTATAGATGGGGTTGGTCTGCGCATTTGCACTTGATCTGGTACTTCTGGAAATGCTGGATTTACTGCCTGTGCAAATAAGGTGTGCCTGTAGTTCTTCATCTGTCTGTGGATCTCAGGAAAGAACAGTCAGGAGTAGTCTGTTCTAGCTGCCATCTTCGTAGACCTCTCCCGAGATCTGATCCTCGTGATCAGTAGAATGAGCTTTTTTGTTTAAATTGGAACGGTGCTTAACAGTAATATGTATGTCAATGTATGGGTGATTAAGAAGTGTTAACTAGATTGAAAGTGCAGCATAGATTTCCTACAGATTATTCTAATACAGATTTATTTTTAGTTTCAGTACAAAACGGTTCGATTCATCAAAAGGATGCAGTAAATGATGATGATTTTGAGCCATACCTAAGTAGTCAGACAAATCAGGTAAGTGGATATTGGTTACTACCTTGAAGTTAACTTTGATGTTCAGCTCACTTCCAGACTTAATTTTTGGATATTTCTTACCATTACTGACTTGCCTGAATATACACAGAAATATAATTTTATATCATATTTTGTCTTGTCATATGATATTTTAAGCAGATGAAGTATTCTTAAGAATTTCTGGAAAAGCTCCAGTTAAAAAGCATGCTTTGATGTCTCTTGCTCTTGTGCTTCTGCTCTAGCTTCAGAATGATGCAGTTACAAGAAACTTGAGCTAAAAAAACAAACCTCCAACCCTTACATTTAAAACAAAATCATCATTTTGGATGCAGTCCAAAACAACAGTTTTAATGGCTCTGAGAATATATTAACTGCTTGGACATGATTTCCCTCAAAGATGGTAGAAGTAGCTCACAGCTGATGGCATAATAGATGGAAGCTTAATATCACTACAGCTTGGTACAGCTCTTCTGCCAAGAAGCTAATGGCTTGACTTCCAGAGATCTGAATTGCCTCTGTAGTTGAAAGTAAATATGAGTTATGTTAAGTTTGTAAACTGGAGTGATCTTGAGAGAGAGTGATAAAAGACTAAGAATTTTGCTTGCCTTCACTTTTTTTTTTTTTTTAACCCCAAATAATACAACATTAAGGAAGCATTAGCTAGAGGATGATATGTGCAATTTTTTCTACAAAACAGCAGCAGAAATCTTATGGGAGTAGTCCTTCAAATGTGTCAAGAAGTAAATTGTGTGATTTCCCAGGAGTCTATCTGGTAGTACTGATTTAATGCCCATTCTCTGTAGCGTGGATATGTTACCTTTTTTTTTTTTTTGTTGCTACTCCTGAAACAAACAGGCACTTTTGCATCCATTTCACTGTAATATTCTGTTGGAGTTTCCAATTAGAAGTGAGAAATATGACAAAATCTAACAATGTCACAACTTTAAATCACAGTTACAGCTATTTTTCTTTAGTTATGAAGGTACAGTTATGACTTGTTTCAGAGTAGCTTATTTTCATACTGTTGGCATGGAGGCATTTAAAACCTAGCTTAGTAGCTAAAAACGAGGATAGTGTTCCAGAGAAAAAGGAGACCCTTTAGTGCTTTGAGAAGGTCTCTTGAAGAAATGGCCATATCTGACTGATACCTCACTCGTCTCTTCGGCGGTGTGACGAATGGTAGAAGTTATAAATATATTCATATAACCCTTAAAAATGTTTTGGATTGTATTACAGGTTGTTTTTTTTTTTCCCCTGAGCATAATTGTCAATATTGCTGATTTTTAAAATTCTATTTTCTTGCAGAGTAACAGCTATCCACCAATGTCAGACCCATATATGCCTAGCTATTATGCTCCATCCATTGGATTTCCATACTCTTTAGGTGAAGCAGCATGGTCAACTGCAGGTGACCCTCCAATGCCATATTTGACAACCTATGGACAGATGAGCAATGGTGAACACCATTACATACCTGATGGTGTCTTTAGTCAACCCGGGGCATTAGGAAATACCCCTCCATTTCTTGGGCAGCATGGATTTAATTTTTTTCCTGGGAATGCAGACTTCTCTACATGGGGGACAAGTGGATCTCAGGGACAATCAACGCAAAGCTCTGCTTACAGCAGCAGCTATGGCTATCCACCTAGTTCTCTCGGGAGAGCCATAGCAGATGGACAGGCTGGATTTGGCAGTGATACTCTGAGCAAGGTGCCTGGGATTAGCAGCATTGAGCAAGGCATGACTGGACTGAAAATCGGTGGAGATATGACGGCTGCTGTAACAAAAACTGTAGGTTCAGCTCTGAGCAGTACAGGTATGACAAGCATTGCAGCTAACAGCGTGCCCCCAGTTAGCAGTTCAGCACCTAAACCAACCTCATGGGCTGCAATTGCAAGGAAACCTGCTAAACCTCAGCCGAAACTCAAGCCTAAAGGTAACGTGGGCATCGGGGGCCCCGCTGTACCGCCGCCACCTATAAAACACAACATGAATATTGGAACTTGGGATGACAAAGGGTCAGTGGTAAAAGCACCCCCAGCTCAACCAGTACTGCCTCCTCAGACTATAATCCAGCAGCCTCAGCCATTAATTCAACCACCACCACTGGTGCAAAGCCAACTGCCTCAACAGCAGCCTCAGCCACAGCAACCGCAACAGCAACAAGGACCTCAGCAGCAGGCCCAGCCTCACCAGTTGCAGCAGCAACAGCTGCAAAACCGCTGGGTAGCTCCTCGTAACAGGGGTGTGGGCTTCAGCCAGAACAATGGAGCTGGTAGCGAGAACTTTGGTTTAGGTGTTGTATCCGTCAGCTCCTCACCTTCTGGTGTGGAAGTGCACCCAGTGCTGGAGAAACTAAAGGCCATAAACAACTACAATCCCAAAGACTTCGATTGGAATCTGAAGAATGGACGTGTGTTTATAATCAAAAGTTATTCAGAGGACGATATCCATCGTTCCATTAAGTACTCTATCTGGTGTAGTACTGAGCATGGGAATAAGCGCTTGGATGCTGCTTACCGGTCCCTGAATGGAAAAGGCCCACTCTATTTACTCTTCAGTGTGAATGGCAGTGGACACTTTTGTGGAGTGGCTGAGATGAAGTCTGTTGTGGACTACAATGCATATGCTGGTGTCTGGTCTCAGGATAAGTGGAAGGGGAAGTTTGATGTCAAATGGATCTTTGTCAAAGACGTTCCCAATAACCAACTGCGACATATTCGCTTGGAAAACAACGACAACAAACCGGTTACCAATTCGAGGGACACTCAAGAGGTACCCCTAGAAAAAGCCAAGCAAGTGCTTAAAATAATTGCAACTTTCAAGCATACCACCTCAATCTTTGATGACTTTGCACATTATGAGAAGCGTCAAGAGGAGGAGGAAGCCATGCGTAGGGTAAGAAATCAGTGTCATTGCAGTAGCTCTCTTTGTTTTTCTGCTTTTGGAAACCTTGGTTTTCATTCATCTGGAATTTCTGTCTGCAAGTGTTAAATCACAAAGTGGTACTTCTTACTTAAGGTGTCTTCTTAATGAAAAAAATTCTTAATGAAAAAAATTAAGTTCCTGTAACCTGTTTGTTAGTTCAGTCATCTAATCACAATGCTAAGGTAGGCCTGTATTAGCAGACATCTGACATGTTCTACTTCTTCAATGCACATGAAAACTGAATTGTGTCCATTATCCATAACTGAAGTCTTCTTGCTTAGATTTTTACGGTTTCTGGATATCACAAAAAGGACTAGAAATTAGAGAAGAAGTGTACTTTATTTGACATAACATTTCAATTCAAATTCTGCTTTAATGAAATCTTAACAGCCTGATTAGTGTGAAAAGCAGGTTTTCTCCTTTATTCAATTTGTCTTTTGTGGAACTGTGAAACACAGAAGTGATTCGGTGATGGCTTGTATAGTGTTGAAATATTTTTTTGACATTTCTGATGGTAGAAAAAAAATATCATAATTCATTTCTGCAACGAAGAGTAAATGTGATAACTCTGTAGAGAAACTTTTAGTTTTGGAGGCATGTCAAGAAACCAGCCAAGAAAAAAGCATTTAATTCAAGCAGTTTTATAGTACTTGTTTACTTTGTCTTGTGTACTCTCCCTAATCATAACACTTGTGCTCACCATTGGCCACAATATTTACTTTTCTTGTATTTACTTTCTTTCCAGACTTGCCAGTAACTGTAAATGTATGATTTGTCTCATGGTTAGAAACATTCCAGGAACTATTTTTACCAGTTAGATGATATGCAAGTATTCAAAAAATGGGAGTTGTCATCAGTGTGCTAATGATCTCTGTTCATCATGTCACACCACTCGCTGAATAAAAACCCCCAGAAGTTCAGGGTTTGTGCTAACTAAGGGCCTTGAGACCTGTGAAGTTGAGAATTTCTTCACTAGAAGTAAATACATAAAGAAGCTGCAAAGCAGGTGAAATGTTCACTTCTCTTAGGTTTCTAGTACTGTGGTGGTTTCACCCCAGTTGTACATTCCTAATCCTTCAATGTGTGTGTTGCATCTCCTGTAGAACACTGTCAGGCATACCCCAGATCAGTTCTGTAGTTCCACATGACTCTGCAATAAGTTGTTCTCTACAAAGCTGTTTCTGTTGTTGGGAGGCTGGATAAGCATCCCTGTTAGGTATGTAACGCCTTTTTGGATTTTTTTCCTAAAAAGAAAGTAGGTTATGCCCTGAATGAGTATCATTACTTTCATGGTGTCTCGATGATGGGGTGAGGGACTGCTTTCTTAACTAATATTCAGTATAAAGGGCAAACTTTGACTTTTTTCAGGAGGTGATTGTCCCACTCTACCCTGTGCTAGCGAAGCCCCACCTCGAGTCCTGTGTGCAGTTTTCAGTGCCACAATATAAGAAAGACATAAAACGATTAGAGAGCATCCAGAGGGGCTGCAAAGATGGTGAAGGTGGGGAAGCTATGTGGGAAGAACCTGTGGACACTTGGTTTGTTCAGCCTGGAGGAGACTGAGAGGGAGACTTCACTGTGGTCTCATGAAGGGAACGGAGAGGCAGGCGCCGGGTTCTTCGCTCTAGTGACCAACGACAAGTTTTGAGGGAATGGCCTGAAGCTGCATCAGGGAAGATGCAGATCAGTCAGACAGAAGGAAAAGAGGGTGGTTGGGCACTGGAAAAGGCTCCTCAGGGAAACGGTGGCAGCTCCAAGCCTGACAGAGTTCACAAAGTGTTTGGACAATCCTCTCAGGTAGATGGTACAGCTGTGGGCTGTCCTGCACAGAGCCAAGAGTTGAACTTGGGCGGCCCTCGTGGGCTCTTTCCAGACATTCTGATTCTGTGATTGGTTGTGGTTTTGTAATGTTTCAGGAGGACTAAGAATATAATGTATCTCTGTGGCCTTCATGTTTCAGTGTATATTCTAAATTTTCAAAACTTTGAGCTATTTCACAAATAACTGGTTTGCTTAAAAAAAAATCCCTTCTTTGGAAAAAAAACAACAACTTCACAAACAAGTCATAATTCCAACATACCCTAGCAACTCTGGAAGATTGTTTTATTTGTGGTTTTCTTTCTTCAGGAGTAGGTAAAAGCCACAAAATGTAATGAAGAGGAGGAATGTAGATTAGTGGAAGTGTTTCTCTGTGTGCTAAATTTAAAATTCAAAGTATTAAGTTCAGCATTTAGTAGGTCTTGAACTAGATAACCGTGATGATGGGTATTTGAGTAATAAAGTAGCATTGCTATTTGAATAATATCTTCAGAGAAACATAGAGTATCTGTATTACTCAAGTACTGACCCCTTTGTTTCTTTGGAAATAGTTACCTTTCCCAGCACTATTGAGGATTGTCAGGGTACTTGCAATAGTGCCCACTGACTTCTGCAGCATTGTACAAATTGGTTTTATAACCAATTATGAAAATTGCTTTAGAACTGTGTAGGTTAGTTGTGAGGTTTTCTTTTTGTAGATGGATTTGAGGTGTGCCTTAAGCAAGTTAATATAGAATTAAAATATAGGAAGTTCAAATTTAACTAATAACATCTACTGAGAGTATCTTTAGGATTCTCTTATGATTGAATGTTGTGTTTTTCCTTTATCACACCAGTGTACAAGCAATCTGTCTTTAAATTGTAAACATGCAGTTGTTAACTCTAATGATTCAAGTTTTTAAATGCACCAGTTAGTCTTGTAAGCTCTGGTTTATGGTTAATTGAATAATTCTTTATTACCTAGGTGCCAGCTAAGCTTTCATGAAGCTGTATTTAAATATGTGCACTTTCTACTGCCAGTAGAACAGCGTAAATTAAGTTGGTGTTCATTTTCTTTGGCAGCTGTGGCAATCACTTTGTTTCTAGTGTTTTGGTCATGAAAAATATGCTTATAACTGTTAATAAAATATTAAATGCATCAGGCAGCAGTAGGTCCCCTTCCATATTCCTTGAAATTCAGTTAATATTTTGTTATTGCATAGGTGGTTACAGACTTTTATACAGCCAGCAATCTAAATATCGTAAACAGCAAATGATTTAGGGATTTAATTTACTTTATAACTGTTCATCATTACAGCTAATTTATCTTAAAATAATTGGTTGTAAAAGTTTAATCTTAGCAACTCAGGGGGATCAATAATTCATTTCCAATATGGCCTAGCAGTATGTTTTATTAAAATATGGCAATATACTTCTGAAAGTGCAAGGGAATAGTCTCTGATAAACATGAGACTTCAGTAACTTTGCCATTTGATAAAGGTTACTTGAAAATGACGAAGAATAGTCTCCTCAGGTATAAATATTAGAACTGTGGTGTCTGCCACTGTTTGATGTAACCCTGGTGCGGGTCAGGTGTCTACAGCTGGGCTTGTGCAGTAATCATTCCCTTTCTCTTACAGCTCAGGTTCCAGACTCCCATTTTAAACATACAAGTGCTGTGATCTTTTACCAAAGGATCAGAGAAATGAGCGATGCTTTGCATGAGTTCTGTCAGACATGCATTGAAATAATCTGGAATTCCATTTGTCCTTAGTTAACTGCTGCTTTGTGGTGTAAATGTGCTGATATGTATGCATATTATTTAAAAAAGATGTTTTATTGTCTTTCACCAGAAAGCTGTAATATCTAAATGAATTAAACAAATCTGAAAATACACCTTTTAAGGTGACAGAATTACATTTTAGAAAATAAAAGGTATTGTAAAGATCTGTAGTAGTAGCTTTGGATCTGATCTTCACTAGGTATAAGAGTGAAAATAAAACATGGCTCTGACTAAAAGTGCAGTTGTTGGCAGGTTACAACGTCCTTGCCCTCAGATGGTGGCTTATTACCTGTTGTCCTAGGACTTCTTTAGGTGCTTTGTGATGGAAATTCTACTTTTGTAGCATACAGTGGGGAAAAAAAAGTCATGGTTTCATGTAATTGTAGAATGCTTTAGACGGTTTTCTTAGCGTGATAATCTAGAAAAGTAATTAATTTTTATTCATGAGGTAAGATAGAAGCATTTAGTATATATTTGTGTTCATCGAATTTGCATTTGGATTTTTTTTTACTTTTCAGGAAGCCTTTAAATGGCAGATAAATAAGCATTTAAAATTTTAGCTTTTTTTCCTGTTGTATTACATACCCCGTAATAGGAATGCTGACATAGCTAGAACTTCTTGACTCTCAAAAGGAGTAATTTTTTCCCCTTCATTCTGATACCAATGTAACTTTTGTTTCTCTGATAATTGGGTCATTATCAGGCTGCAGTATTAAGCAGTGTAATTACTTTCCTTTCTAGGACATTGCTGACATTGTGCTTGATTTGATATTTCTTTGAAATACCTTGAAGGGAGAAAGCATCTATTAAGAGTGAACTGTAGCTACTTCTTCCTCCTCTTAACCCCCAACCATCAATCACTATATTATAATGTCAAAATCAGATACAGATCCATTGACACATTTTCAGTTAAGGAAGACAGGTGATTGACAAAAATTTTTAATGCAGTTAAATGATATTTGTACTAAACAACTTTTAAAATTTTGTGTATTTCCATCTAAAAGAGGTTTATGTAATAAACTTGAAACTATCTGGAAGAGGGTTATATAATTAATACCTTCTGAGAAACGTGTTCATTTCCTGTGTGCTTTTGATGAAGTTTCAAGGGACGCTATTTTGCAATTTCCTTGAACTTCATATTTATCAAGAGTGTCATCTTCATAATTGGAAGTGAGAAAGTTGAAACAGGAAACACTTTTTTTTTCCCTCCCTAGATAATCATTAGATTAATACGTACCCCTGGTCATGGGAGAAGATTATTTGCAGCTAGAATAATTTTGAACATACTGCTCCAGAATTTCCTTTCCATGATGGTGTGCTTATTTGCTGTGTCTTCATTTGCTTTTGCATCCTTAGTGTTTCTGAAAAACTTTTAAAAGTGACCTTCACATTCTTGTGCTACAGACACAGGGATTTCAAACGTCCCTGTTTCCAGTGCATTTGGTCGAGTCAGTTGTTCTGTTCCAAGGTATGGTTCAGAATCCAGTAGAGGATGGGATAGATGTTATATTGTGGTCTCCTAGAGAGTGACCACATAAGAGTTTGGGCAGTGGTGTTGCCTGTGTTTTTCTGGTGATGATGCAAGAGGGAAGGTGCAATATTGGACTGTTGAATAAAGGAGGTGGAAAATAAACTCACAGGCAGTCTTAGTTCCTGGCAACACTTGTACGGATCTTGTAATGTTTTTGTTTGCTTGTTTTATTTGAAATCCCTACCTGAAAATCAAGCCTGCAAAGTCCTTTTATAGAGTGGATTCAACTTCTCTCGCTGTGGGAGCGAAGAGACCAATTTCTCCTGTAAAATAGGGACCCCTATTGGAAAAGTTAGGAATATCAACCAAATGGTTTACTTCAAAGCCTAAGAGGCCAGTCACTTTTTGGAATCTAATACTTTATGTTCTTAAATATCAAGGCAGCTACCTGAAAGTTGTACGTTTCATCATTGCTGCGTCTTTTAAGTTGAGATTTTTAAAGCAAAGGAGAAATTCTGAATCTCTTGTTCCAGAGCAGAAGCAGGATCTTAAGTATACACAGATAGCTGTGAAAATTCATGAGGCAGCCTTCTGCTTCCTGCTACATCTCCTCGGATTTCAGTGCTCTATTAAGAACAAATTGTCTAGAACAGTGATGCTTTTCCTGCAGTTTGCAGGGAAGAAACATGCCTGTGTATTGCAAGAAAGACCCAACCTATCTGACTCTTCAGAACCTTCCTTCATTGATTCCTACTGCTGATGGGCTAACTAGGAGAAACTCGGGGGAGACTCCTGGAAGCGGTTTGCTGGAAAAAAGGGGGCTTTAAAACACACAGCTCTCACATCTGTTAAAGCTGTTCCTGTAGATTCAGTCAAACTAGCATTGTTTGTTTTGTATCAAAACTGATTCACTTAAAACTTCATCTAGCTGAAAGGAAACATTACAAAACTTAGCAGATGATAGGTTTTATGAGCCCAGTTCTCTGTCAGTTTTTCAGAGGTTTGGTAGTGCAATTAATATTGATGAGCAATTGTTTTCTTCTGTACCCTATGAATTATAGCCCGTTGTAAAGAGTAAATGTAAATTTCCATGTTCACTGCATTTTCATATAAATAGGAAACCAAGTGAGTTCATTTTTCCTCATGGTAGATTGGAATTTGAGTTACACTCATTCAAAGAGTACCAACGGTGAGGCTTAAAGAAAAACTGTCTGAGAAATTCTTCCTCAGTGTATTTTGTAAGCCTTGCAGTGAATGTATTTCACTTACAGGGCTACCATAAATTCCACAGCAGAGCAATTAAATAATGTGTTCTTGTTGCCTGTGGGCATCTGAGGAAAAACCAGCCCACGTGATGGAGTAATTTTTCTGCTGATTTTGCTGGGACAGAGGCCATCACTAAATGGAATTTTTATAGATTTGGTAAGAAGCTATCTCTTGTCAGTCTTCAAAAGCCAATGTCATGCTCTGAGCATTTTTAACAAATAATAGGGAGGATCTAGAGGCTAGGGTTTTTTTTTCCTCTTTTTAATCATCTTGCTGAAATGGCTGTCTTGTAGATAATTAAAGTCTGATATTTCCATGTATAATGATGTACAGCGCTTGAGCAAAGCAATTGCTACTTGTAGTTAGAATTGGCTGATCCATCACTGAAAGTATCCACCTGGGAAGACAGGTCTGGAAGGGCTTTTTGGGCTCATGGAGTTCCAGCTTGGTTTCTGAAGAGCTTTTCCTTGCTGGGCGTTATCATATGGTGTCTTTAAGTAGTTTGGTTTCTTTTTCTACCTCTGCCTTCTGAATGGTTGTACCCTGTGGGATTTCAGATTGGCATAATATATTAGTTTTTTACCAACGGTGCATGAGTTTGATCAAATTTAAATTTTTTACCTTTTAATAGTAAAAATTTCACATTTTTTCATATAGTATGGAAATATACTTACAAATATGTTTCAGTGACTAAGTAAAATGCCATCAAAACTAGTAGGAAGAATAAATAAATTAGAAGTCTAGGTCTTCTGGCTTTTGCAGAGTTTCTTAATATTTATCTTAATATTTATCTTAATATTCTTAATATGTGCTTGAGAACCTTATATACTATCTGCAGCACCAGGGTCTCAGCTGAGTATTAATTTGTAAAGTTTACTGGGAGAAGGAGCTGGTCTAAAGTTGTAAAACCTTATCTGACTTTGTATGTTAACTTTGATTTTTAATTTGTCTTGTGATTTTCATGCTGGGTCAAGGAATAGAAGAAAATTAGTGTTTAGGGAGGCAATGGCATCTGGAAATATTTCTAGGTTCATTTAAGACTTCTAGAGACCCTTCTAATCTATTTCTTCCCTCCCTTCTTCCCAGAATTCCCACAAGCGCTTCTCAGAGAAATGTATTTCAATGTTTATCTGTTTCTGATGTAGTTTCTGTGTTGAGATGTGCCTTCTTTAGTTGGGAGTTCAAGAGTGAAAAGTTAAAAAGGACCAATGTTTTATACAGCTTTAAAATGTCACTAATCTAGTTTTTGTTAATAGCCAGTGATATAAATGGAGTAAACAATTTCTGGCCCTTTACACTTTTCTAGTAATCTGTTTTTCATTGTGGTTCTCAAGCACTAAGGTCAATGCTTATGCTGTCCTTGCTTTAATGGTACACTGGAGCGAAATAAATTGCAGATTATGGCTGGTGCCATTAGTAAATGAGATTTCATGAACTTTGCTGTGGCTTCTTTTCACCACCTCTACAGCTGCCTGCTCTGCCTCTGCCAGGTGTTTCTGCCCACGCAGCACAGTTGGCAGAGCAGATGAGAGCCCGCCTCACTTCACAGAATGCAGTCTGACATGTTAGCTTACATTGCAGATGAGCGGGGCTTCTGAGTTGAGGATTAAATCGCAGTTTGCAGTAAAGCAGCTTCTGAAGCTGTTGTGAGAATGCTCCCTCTTGGGAGAGGGGCAGAGTAGACAGCTCCGGGCATGAATGCTTTAAACATTGCAGTAAGAGGCAGAGGTTTGGCAAAATTCTAGAATTTAGTTTGTTTTGGTTTGGGGTTTTTTTGTTTTGTTTTTTTGTTTGGTTTCTTGGTTTTGTTTTTTGGGTTTTTTTTTTTTTTTTTTTTGTTTTTGTTTTGTTTTTGTTTGGTTTTTTTTGCAATTACAGCTGATAGTGCTGGAGAGTGTGTGCGAACCCTGCAGTTGACCTGTGAAAGTTTGTAAGGCCCTGGATAGCTTCCAAATTGACACCTTGAAATGCTTGCACTTGAAACTACTGTAAAAATCAGCCAAAGTAATTCTTTCAGATCTGCCTTTCCTGACCTTGAGCTTCAGTTTGTGGGACCTTGGGAAAAAAATACAGCCAAAGACTGTAGTAGCTTCTTGTTCTTGTTGGGCTGCATTTGCATTTACACGTACACTACTTGAAACGAGGCTTTTTTATTTGCCTTCTTTGTGGCAAAGAAATCCCAGAGTCAGGGTTGTGTTTGTCTCAGTAGTTTCCTTCAAATCAGATCAGGAAATGTTCTTGTTGCTTTGAATTTTGAAGTTTTGTTAGCAGAGAGATTTCATTATATCTGAGGAGAAATTACATTGCAGCTACTTCGCAGCATAGTAGAATAGAATTAATGCTCTGAATTGATTCAGACAGCTAAAATTTGGAAGTAAGTCATCTTCGCAGTTCAGACCAAGTTAATATCATAGTTGTGGCTGTAGCAGATTGATGCACACTTCTAAGGCCTAAGTGGTTTTTAGATTCACATTTTTACTTGTTTTGTGCAGCAAGTTATTTGCATGTGTGAAATCTGCTCAGCATATGGTCTGCAGCTGACAGCACCTTTAACCAACCAATATGTTCCCACATTGTCCTATTTGAATGGTACTTAATTTCCATGTCCTTTTCATAAACTCCCCTTAAAGCTGAGTAACCTGACCATGGTGGGTTCTGAAGTAAAGTTTGCCTTTGTCAGGAAACTTAAATGTACGGGATGCTCGTCAAGGGCATTTCAAGAGGCGTGACAAGTTTTGCTTATCTGGCTATAAGGCATGGAATTAATTGGGTAAAAGAGAAGTGGTTATGCTGGAAACTTCTACCCTGGTGCTGGAAGCCTTCTGGAGGTAAAGTCCTGTGTTAGTTTGTCTGTAATCACAAAAAAACACCAAAGAAACTGAAAAACCCAAACAAAAACCGAACCACCAAAAAACCCAGAAAAATGACTTTTTGAGGTAGGAAAAGATAGTGGTCCAGGAGTGTGTTCTGACTTGAAGCTGGGGAGGGGTTTGGTTTTGAGTGGAGTACCACTGCCTGTGTTTTGAGTAAGTCAGGTCTTTCTCTCTGTTTTCAACAGAGTGTCAAATGTTACCAGAACCAGTATTTGAAGAATGTACTGTTCCCTTGCATTGAAAAAATGTCATACTTGTATGTCTGCTTTAAGTATTTAAATATAAATGTAGTAATGTGTAATTTTGAGACTACAGGAAAGTTGTGCTGATATTTTGAAGCTTTTTTTTAACTGTAGAATTCAAAGCAGAGGTAGAATTTACAACACTTATTTCATCAGGTGGAAGTAGGTAGTCAGGATAGCATTCCTTTTCTGCTTTGAATTTTTATGAACTTAAATATATTTTGAGTTGAGGGCTTTACAAAGCTCACTGTTGGTCAGTTTATAGTACAGCAGTTTGAAATGCAGAGATTCTTTCTAGACAGCCTGAGTCAGTGCTTATGTATGTAATGCTTGCAAATGAACAGGAACTGATGATTTTAGTTGTATACAGAATATATTTAAAATTGTTGTGTATTTTAACGTTGCAATTTCATAGGCTCCTACTTACTACCACAGGATTGTTTTTCAATGCTTTGTGTGTGGTTCTGGCAGCTGAAGTCTGCTAATATTAGAGGAATAATCTGAGATGTGCCTGAGCAGGCTATTTTTGCATGCCTTACATGCATAGTGAGGCATGAGGCCAGTCATCATCTGTTTTCAGCCAAGAGTGCATTGTTAAGATAACAGCTTGGATTAATGGCTGATACTATCAATCTTAAAAAGCAGTATCTTACTATGAAAATATCAGTTACGTGTTTTTGAACTAGGACAAATAATTTTCTAGCAGAATAATGCAAGTATTGCTTTCACTTCAAATATACTGAAATTCTGCTCTAGCAAATGTCCAGTCTTAGACAGCTGCTGGGACTATGAGATGCTCATTGTGACCAAGACTGGGCTTTACTGTTTTGGTTTTCATCTTGAAGCAACTTGGAGATCTGTCTTGGAAGGGACTATATCACCAGTAATAACCAGTATAAATGCTACATACCACCTTCTTTCTCTTTGGGAGAATCTCTGTGGGGTCGTATGTTCATTTGCAATTTTCTTAAATAGTTTCTAGCACAATAAAGTTTCAATTTGGTGTTGGAGAGAGTGGTTTTGAAATAATTATTCAAATGCCTCCTGGGTTATTTTTTTTTTCTCTGCTATATTATTGTTACATTTATAATATGCAGTAGTAATGAAAATATGGAGAGGTATTTTATACTTTTTATTCTCTTTTAATGGGGATGGGAAACTACCCCTGTTCCATGCAGGCATTTGTATATTTCTTTAAAGTGCTTGGTTGTATATAGAAAGGTATTATGGAAAATGCTATTGAAGGATAAGGTCTTAGTTTTTTTACACTGACCAGTGTCTTTTTACAGGCTAGAAGATGTATTATGAAGGCAACAATATACAGGTTGTTGATCAGTTTGGGGTTTTTTCCTGGAAGTAGTATGCCTAAGTGTATGTTTATCTTAAAGTAGAGAGCACAGGGGATGATGCTAAAGCCCTGAAAGTGTAATATATTCCTTTAAACCTGTACTACAGAATAGGGATTTGTTAGTCTCAGATAGTTACAGCACCGTTAGCCCTACATGTTTTAGCCCTGAATGCCAAATGTGGCATCAGATCCCTGCCGTGAGGGCTCTCTCGTTAACCTGGTCCTTACTGTGCCTCAGGCTCACACGGGAGGGGAGGCTTCACTGTAGCCATTCCTCTTCCACTTTTCATGTTATTATTTGAAGTAACTTCTAAAATAGGTATGGGTGGCCTTCGTGAAAGAAATGGTTTTTTCTTGCCACTTGAGCATTTCTGTGGAGGATGAGGTGTTGGGCCAACTAGTTACTTTACCTTTTGATCTTAAGCATTTTGGAACATTTTATTATGTGGGGCTTTGAGGGTGATAACCTGGGAATACCATATTTTTTCGGGTTATAATGGATGGAGAGTAGAAAAATTTTTGACAAGCTAAGCAGAAGATTCAGGGTGCATCTTGTGTTCTTTGTAGATGCCTTGTTCTCCTTGCTCAGTTCAATTAGAGCAATATATTTTACTGCAAGAGAATTAAAACTGACATTGTAAGTCCTTTTTTGATAGCAGTTTCTTAGAACATGTTTGCCTTTTAGTTCGACGTATTACTTCTGTGTTTCTCTTTAAGAAGTTGACTTAAATGGTGTAACTTCATATTCCTGGAAATAATTGAAGCTTTTTCCTTGAAAGCATGTTACCTGATTAAGCTAAATTGCAAGCAATGAAAATGCTGTAATGAAAGAAAAGCAGATAATGTTGATCTGTGTGTATTAACATGATTGTCCTTTTTTTGTTTTTGTTTTTTCAGGAGAGAAATAGAAACAAACAATAACTATATGGAGATGTCCTGCTAGAATACAACACTAATGATGTAGACTCTGGAAATGCCTAATATGTCTAAGAAGACGTTATTAAAGCTTTTTTCTGCTTAAGGTGACATCTTTGAACACTTTAACACGAAATTGACTCTTCTTGTAATGGTTCTCATCAGTGCATCTGCCCTTATACTCTCTCACCAAACACACTTGAGAACTGTACCTTCGTCAAGCACTTTCTGTCCTGAAGCTTTTACCAGTATCTGCTGTCTTTTGTATTTATGCATCCTAGCTAAGGCACAGGAGACCGAACGAATGCAAGGATTCATTAACTCTTTGAATTTGTTAAATACTAACATTTAACCATTAGAAGTGGTTCAATGATGTGAGATTCACATTGCTTCAACTTAATTTTTTTCTTTGTTGTAGTTTTTTTAATTGTCAGTTTTTAGCTATTCAACAGATTAAAAGCAAATCATGCCATATTTAGTCCTGGAGTAAAACTCAAGTCTAAATGTTCATGTGAAAATTATTGTAGTAATCTTTTAATATGGCAAAGCAACTTTAAGCTGCAGTTTAGCCAAATGAATCGTAACATGAAATTATAATAGAATGACATTTCCCTTGTTTCAAACTGTTTGGTGTAAGAGAATATTAATATGCAGCTTGGTGGACACCACCAGTTAATGCACATTTCTTTATTTTTTTTCTGTAACATGTATACTGAAAAAAAGTGCATTTGTCTGAGGAACTGTTTGTTTGCTACCACTCAATGAATCTCAGTTTTGAGTAAATGTACCTCAGTCTAAATCAGACTTTTTATGACCTTTATAACTACATTTAAAATAATCTTTAATTCCTATTTCTGGGTGTTTGCAAGCCTGACAGATTGCTATCATGGAAGTGAAAATTTACTCCTCTAGGTGATTCACTAGCTAAATAAACATAATTCTTGTTTAGCAAGCATATACTGTTTCTCAAATTTTTTGTTTCATTGTGCCAACGTCAAGGTGTTTTTTTCCCCCATTTGAAAATACTTTGAGAAAAATGCTTTGGTCCATGGAGTAAACATATTCATAACCCCGTTAAGATGATTTTTGTTAGAGCCATGCAACAAGAATTTTAGAATACGTATTCAACAAGCCAGTTCTGTACTAGCTTTTAACCTCTAAAGAGTATATCTTCTGTTTCAGTTCATACAACAACACATTCTATCTGCTGGAAGAGAATATTGAAAAACTGTTAAGCGGGTGTATTGACTGTGCGAATTACTGAACAACCTGTACCAAACTCCAGGGATAGCTTTCCCTTTTTAGAACGGCGATGCAGAAGTCAGATATCTTATAGCTTAAAATAGCAGTAGCACATATTATTTGAACATGTTTCATGTTTTACTGTCCAACACAGATGTTTATATTGTGTTTCAAGTCCTTCTTTTACAGATTTTGGCAGTTAAAGTTCTGGAGTTTAAGTAGCAAAGGTTTGTTTTTAATGCAGATGATTTTGCTGCCTTTTGCTTTCTCACTTCTTAAGCCCTTTGCACCCTTAAAACCCCAAGAAGTTCACTTCTTGCTCATTATTTCAAATACTGTTAGGGACTGCAGAGTAGCAGATATTAATCTTAATTTTTACTGCCAGTTATCTGTAAGCTCAGAAGGGAAGCTGCTCCTGTTTTTTGGAGTAAAGAAGCAATGTCACTTAGATGTGTCATAAATAGCAAGTGGGATAAGGGATAAGCAAAGTGCATATTGTAAGAGGAGACAAGGAGACAAAGGTTTCAAGCCCAGTCCCTATGAAATTTGGCTTCAGCCCAAAAACTACTGCTTCCATGCATATCTATTTCTCTCTAACAGGTTTTGTAGCTATTTGTTTCCCTCTGTGGGCTGATTTATTCCCACTGTCATTGATCAACTAAAGTGGCAAAGGTCAGTGTTGTGAGTCCAAAGAATGTCCTTGGTCTGTGATCCCTCAAGGTATCAGCATGTTTCTGCTTCTTTGTTACAAAAGTGTATTATGAAAACTCCCACAAGTTTCCAGTTACCAGAAAGCCAGTGTTGGAGTCAAGCATTCAAGAACAGATTGCATGTGCAACCCTAGTTTGCTTTCACTGCAGTATTCATGTTTTTGCAGGCTTTGTTAGTATTTCCTGCCTCACCCCATGCCTTTTTTTTATTCCAATAGCATGAGCATTGCTCTTATATTGAATCAGGTTTAGTATCAAGTGGGTTCATCACTCTGTTGCAGGCTTTGAAAGCTGAGAGGATGAGACAGGATTGTGAGAGAAGGGGGTGCTCACATTTAGAGGGCTGTGACAGTTCTTACACTGTTCCGGGATTGTTAACAAATCTACAAATAGAAGAGTTTGATTGCTGATGGTGTTAGTCATGTTGCGACCGATTTGCTGGCTGTTGAGAGTTTAGTATGTGCAGCTGAAATTAAAAGGAATTTTATGTGCATATAAAGTACTGTAAAAATAGTATATAACATTGTAACATCAGCTGTGGAGTGCTGTATTAGTTAATGGACATGTGAAGCTTCTAGCCTTCAGCTTCCTTATGCACAAGTTCTTTTCCTCCAGAAAGAAAAGGAATGGTGCTTATTATCTCAAATAAATGTAGAAATGCCTTTTTTGGTCTGATTTTTCAATATGCTGAAGATAATGCAATGGTTGCTTTCTAACTTGCTAATGGAGGAGTCAGTGGAACCCCTTTTCTCTTCCTGATGCCTCCTGCTTTGTTTTCCTGTGATCCCAACTGAGCCAGTCCAAGCCATTTTCTGCTGCTGTAACGGTTGGCCAGTTCTGTGTGATGTTAGATGTTTAGAAGGGAGGTGGTGGGAGGGTAGGAAGGAGGTTTGTTCTTTCAGTAGCAGGTACCCACTGTGGGACAGGCTTACCTGCATTACAGCTACACACCTGGGCTTGGTGAGCCAGAGATGCAGCAGAATATTTAAAAGTGGGAAAGGCTCCCCAGGGGAAAAAAAACCAAAACCAATTCTCTTTCCAGTGTAAGATTTTGGTATTGTATGAGTGAGATACAATGTTGTCACACATTTAGTGATATGAGGAAGAGGGAGGAAATGCTGAGCATTCTCCATTTTGATTACTTTTTCCAGTCTCAGGAGGCCTAAGAATCGTCATAGAAAGTTGCTGTGGAAAAGCTTGTCCTACCAACACGAGTGTGACAAGCTAAGATTGTTAGAGTTTTGTTCACCTTTGAGCGTCTTTGACTTTGCAAGATCAGCATCTTTCATGTAGTTTTTTTGATATTTTTGACAGGAATAATTTCTGTCAGTTGAACGCACACATTGCTTGCTGGCTTTAGGAAAACCTGAGCACTGCTTTATTTTGAGGGACTTGGTTTTAGGAAAAAAGTGGGTATTCGCAACTAGACAATTTCATTTCTTCAGGTATTTTGTTATTCCGTGCCTAATTTATGAAGTACTTCTCTACATTCTCTGGTGTTTTGTTTTGTTTTTTTTTTTCTTTTTGGCTACTTTGGCAGTTTCAGTGTACACTGTCTGCAAAATTTAGATGCAGAAGCCCCTTGCCAAAATTATTCCAGGCAGATCTATGGCACCAAACAAAAGGTAATGTTGAGCTCAAGTGCAAATAATGTAATATTTAGGAGAAAGCATCTTAAATATTTTTCACTGTTTAGTCCAAGTTCTGTTTTGAAGTTGCTTTCTGTTTTGCAGGAGAATTTTCACACTCGAATTGTATTCAGAGAATCAGTAGTGTTGGAAGGGACCACAGTGGGGTCACCTGGTCCAACCTCCCTGTGCAAGCAGGGTCATCTTAGAAAATTCCTAACCAAATCAGTGCATTTTTCCTAGCTGAACCTGAGTTGAAGCTACAGTGTTTTGAATTCTGTAAGTAGCAGTTACCTTAATTTTTCAAAATTACCTGTGACTTTAAACAGAAAAATTTTTACACACTTCATCTGATTCTAGTGCAATGAAAACCCAGTGGAGACAGTCTTTGAATTTTGTCCAGCACTATTTTTAAAATGAGAAATTCTAGGCATTCAAATGCAAACCACCCTTTAGGAGTGGCTTTCCAAAGCCATTTGTAGTCATTTTCCCTACTATTTAGTTAAGGAAATACGCAAAGATTTTCAGTGTCTTGTTTACCCTTTTGTTTGGTATCCATATAATTTAATATTCGAAGATCCATATAATTTACTGATAAATTAAGAGATTAAGAGAGTGGTTTTTTTCCATCTAAGTGTAGCAAACCTGGTTTCAATTTTGTGGGGTTTTTTGTTCAGTTTTGTTTGTACCATTACAGTGTGGTGACTTAGATGAGAATTCTTTTAATATGAGAGTTGACCATTGGATCATATTTGTTTGAAAGTTTCCTCAGAAGCAACCTGTTCACATCCTTAGTTGTTCTATTTTCCACCTGATGCATTCAGTGCAGTTCAGTGTGGGAGAGGAAAGAATTTCTCTATGGGTCATAGGAATTCTAAGTAAATTAGTTTGGTCTCATATACGAATACTAGTGTACAGCTGGCAGGCTTTCCTCAAAGCATCTGTTCTATACTGTCTGTTCTACTTTACATATTTTAATAAAGTGCATTTTAATATGATGAATATGAAACCTTTCAGTTCACAAATTTTAATTTGTATCTAGTCCAGACTTTCAACAGTATTTCTCTTCTCGTAATAATCATGAAGCATTCTTATTAATGATACTGTCAGTGTCCAGGGTTCTCTAAGCAAAATATTAATAATAAAATTTGCTGCTTATTAATATTAGGAGATGCCTAATGTTTGTGTTATTTGTTCTTTTCTGACCTTGTCCTTCCTGCAAATGAAAATGCAACGAACAGGAGTCAATGACCAGTTGGATGTCTTCTCCAATCAATTTACCTATGTATTTCACAATAAACTTGTTCTGCCACACTGCAGGCAGAGTGCAGATGGGTGGGTCTTCTCGTTATCTTCCTCCCAAAGTCTCTTCTTAGTTAAATGCTCAAGAGACTATGAATTTCTTGCCCCCGTCTAAGTAAACATTCCTTTCCACTTTCCTACCCTTTCTGTGAAAATAACTCCAGTGGGTATGTCTGCCAGCTGTTCCCTTTGGATGCTCGTAAGGGAAGCCTGGCTTTGGATGCTGTTTTCACAATCTACAAAGAAGTTCCTGACTTCTCTTATTTCCTTCCCTGGAGAGTGGAAGTCTTCTGACTGAGTTTAGCTTGTCTCAGTCTGCCTTGTCTGCCACAATGTCAGTAGAGTAATTCTGCTTTTATAACTGGATGAATTCAGTCTCATATTTGGTGTATGCCATTTTTTTAAAGTTAACTCTGTGGCACTTTCATTCAGAAGGTGGAAACAGAAGCAGTATTTCATTGGAATTTAAGGACACACTAATTAAATCCAAGGGTCCACTTTTAAGTGTTGTTCTGAATTTTAGTGCTGGTGATAACGAAAGTGTTAACCGTGAGAGTTTATAAGCTGTTTGCATATCCTGTGTGCGTTTGCACTTGTCATCTTAATACTAAATTAACATCCTTTGCCTGTAAAATTAGTTTGTAACTCTTACGAAACTTTTTTTAATTGTTGCTTTGAATTTCATCCACTCTGGGATACCATAACTTTTTATCTGCCTGCACAAGTTTACGTGAACCTTGAGAATGATGTTCATGTAAAATGAAACAAGATACTCTAGATTGGTGACTGTATTTTAGTTGAGCTTGTGGACTTCCAAATGCACAAGCTGTCCTGATTTGTGCCCTCTTATGTGAAGCATTTTACTTTCATCTTTAGCTCTGAATTTACACATCCTTTCTTTCCTGTCGTACAAACATCTGAAAGAATGTCAGATGTTAAATAATGAAATCCTCCCTTTATGCTTAGTTCAGGAATGAAAATTTTCAAACTAAGCATATGAGCAAGCTAAATGGTGATTTAGCTTCAGTTTCAGCTGAGCTATTACATTTCAGCAAAGGGGTGAGATTAAAGGTTGTGGATCATTCATTACCTACTGTAATTGTATATCTACTGTTAAAAAAACCTGAAATTTTATTTTGCAAGCATTAATAGATGCAGCTGCTGTTCAGTGTCACCCAAGTATTTGCATCAGTTCAGATTAGCAGCTTTTGAAATAGGTGGTGAGAGGACTGAGATCTCTTCTTCCAGAAAAAAAAAAAAAATGTTAAATTGATTAAAATTCAGATGTTTGTATCAGATGTGTGACTGGAATACATTGGATGTTAAATCTGTCCCTCTTCTGATAGTTGCCTGGAAAACATGGCAACTAAATTCTTAGCATAAGTTTTTTTTAAAAAAAAAAACCCTTAAGTTGGCTGCTGTTTGTTTTCAGCTGCTTAACTGATTTGCAGCTCAGTTCTCATGAGATGCTTCACTGGGTCTTGCGAGTGTGGTGCTTCATCAGAAAATGTGTAAAACTGTATTTAATTTATTCAAGTTAATGTAATGTAATTGCTATTAACTTGATGTGTATTCCATTCAACTTCATATTTGATGAGAATGCTTAGTCTTTCAGTTGTATTGATCTTTAATTTCAAGAATACCACATGCCAAACAATTCAGAGAATTTTTTAGTTACTGAAATTTATGCTTATTTTAAATGTTAATAAATAATTATCATTATCTGCTCTCTGGGTTGCTAGTGAGTATTGATGTTGGTTTTTTTGGTTTTTATTAAACTGAAAGTCAAAGATGGAGACAGGAATGCTTATCTTGGGAAGTAGGTGAAATGCTGGAATACTGAAGAGAACTCGCAGCTGTATAAGATAAAAGATATTAAACAGCCACGAGAGTGTTGTGAAGTTGGGTCTTCATTATTGTTTCAGTGTAGCTTTTCAGATGCTGGAAGAATCTTTTGAACAAAGAGTTAAAATTAAATTAAGTACGTTCACATGGTCCACTTGAACTCCTAAATTGGTCTGCATGCAGCGGATATTTTATTTTGTTCCCCCCCCCATTTATCTCACTTCTCTTCTGCTTTTTACTTCATGTTGTGATTTTGCTCTTGGTCTTACATCAGTTTACAGTCTTAATTTGCTTTCCAGTGAGAAGTTCCCTGTTTCATCCTTTCAGTGAGCTGTACATTCTGCAATGCTTGGAATGGTGGCTGTGTCCAGAGCATTGGCTGTTCCCCTGTCCCAGGTCATTGCTGCTGCACTGGGCTGGTCCCACCGTCGGTGACATTTCTATTCCCACTCAGCGTTGGTTATCTGAAGAAGTTACTCAGTTACAAGTTTACTTCTGAGAATAATAGTTGGAGCAGGCCATAGTGATGAGTTGCATCCTTTTCATTCTCATACTGATTAAATGACAAGACAATGAAATATGAGCTTTGCATTAAAAAAAATACTGAAGTTTTCCCACACAAGCTGTGTTTTGAACTCTTGGCAGCTTAACTTTTTTGCACATTCTATTTAGTTTTCTCTGTGCCAAATCTGTCTCAGTGGTGTTCAAGATGACTTAGGCAGGCTGAAAAAGTTTGTTAAACACTTGGCTTTTCTGCAGCGTTACCCCATGATGGAGTTTCTCATTTAGTGTCTGTCTTTATATCAAAATAAGGTTGCAGCCAAAGAACCTAAATCTCATTCAGTGAACCTGCCTGCTTTGTCTGCAACAGAAATTTCACGTGGAAGGATGCCGTGACTTTCTGCCTTCTTGTGATGTTTTTCTCCCATTCCTTGCAATTCAATTAATCATACCTATGGTATGTAGAAGAACAATGAGCTGTTGGTCTATTTGGTTAAACAAGTGGGGAGGGATAAGGGGAAATCTTTAAAAAAAAATTGGAAACAGATGAATTGTGTGGTATTTTCAACTACAGGGAACAAATACACCAACAAAGCCTAAGGTAAAAGGAAATGGAGGAAATGCTGTCCAGATGTGCAGTTTTCCTATATATGTAGGTTTAATATGGAGCCAAGTTTCTCAAAGGATTTCTGGGTGTACTTGGTGCTTGAAGGGGTTTTTTCATAATTGAAGGAGTTTCTGGCCTTAAACCTACAGTTCTAATGGTTACTAAGAATAAAAAAATCTGGGGTGATTTTTTGTGGGGAGAAGTTAAATTTTATTTCTAAAGTTGTCACCTACTTTCCCTTCCCTACCTGTGCATCTTCAGATCCCTCAGACGGGCCTACCAGCAGCACAGGACAAAGTTTGTGTAATGCAGACAAGTGAACAATTAGCTGTGAGTTCATGAGCTCAGGGGCAATCTCCCAGCCCACAGAGGGGTGTGCACAGAGAAGCATCCAGCTGGGGCACTGCTGCCTTCATGACCCCGGAAGATAATGCAGCTCATTTTTGCAAGATAAGCCCGTGAAAGGAGACTTGAAACAAGTCAAGCCCATGTCAGATCTCTGATCAAATAACTTGCTATTTTTTACAATTTTTTTCCTCAGAAGTTAAGGTGCCGCTGAGGTGCAGACACAAGAGACCCCAAATGAAATCATCCTTGCTGCAGAGTATTTACCTTTTCGTGGCAATGGGTGAATAAAACCCACCCTCTGATTACAATTAATGATTTGATGAAGCACTGAGATAAGGATGTAACGGTGTGCCCAGAACAGAATTGCTGTGTACTGTGCTGCGCTTTTAAGTCATTCAGTGTGCTAACATTTATTAAAATAAATGAGCTAATTTTTCTTAAATTCTGGCATCAAAATACTGCTGGAGAAAGAGGAATTTATATTCACTTGGCAGTCAAAAGGTAATCTTGAATGCGATATTTAAAATCTATTTCTGCAAACATTGGCGTGCACAAATTTTTCCACTCTTTACTCTTTGAGAAACAGATCCTCAACTAGAATGCACAAATGTAATACAGTAATTCTTACATTTATACTTAGTCAGCCGCCAGCAGGCATAAACTCATCTATATTTAACTGATAATGTAATAATCCTATTATAATAAATCACATTTTCTACAGGAGACTTGAAGGACAGGCAAAGGTTGGGATGCTTTAGACTTAACAAATGGATGTCACTGGACTTAAATGCTTCTAAATAAGACTGAGTTAATGGATAGTTGAAAGAAGAATGTGCTGACAGCAAATATATTTTTATTTGTGTGTGTGTTTGTGTAGTGGGAAAAGAGTTAAATAGAAGTCAGTAGTGGTGGGATACATGAGTTAACTAGAGAAAGCACCATAAAGATAGAGGAGCATTAGGGACTGAAAAGGATTCAATGAGGAGGTACAGGTTGAGCCAATGATAGAGAGTGTGCAAAAGTGGCTGCAAAGGGATCTTGAAATAAAATAATTGATAATAATTAAGGATCTTTGAGTCCAGAGTTTGATGTGGGAGAAACAATTGTAGTACAAGTATTCCCTCACGCTAGTGGGAGCGAAGAGGTGGAAATACCAGAGCATGCTCCCAGGAAGGCTGCAGTTTTCTGCTGGTTGCAACTTTCCTCACAAAGGTAAGAGCTTTTGACCTTGAATCGCTTCTGCCTGGGAAGTCAAGAGGAAAACATCCAGCTTGGTAAGTAATTTACCTTCTAATCTGCTAGCAAAATTTAAAGAAGGATGAAGACTGTGCAGCTTTTCAAAGAGAAGAACTGCTGAGTCTTAAGGGAGACTAAACCTCTGGGTATGAAATTTTTCAGGAGAGGTTTAAGATTTAAGTTTTAGCCTTCTCCTGTCATGTAGCTCACATCACGAATAAGAAAAGGCTCATTGTTGGCCGGTTTGGATCCAGTTTTGGAGGCCTCCTTACAATCTGTATGGAGTGCCCTGATATTGCAGAAAGCTTCGGGGCCATCATGTTCTTATTAATCACAAAACTTCCCAGACTTATGACGAGCCCGAAGTCCGTGGCCAGTAATGTCACAAAGACTAATATCCAATGCAGATCAAATTAAATTATTCCTGTAATGTTAACACACACACACACACGCAAAAAAAAGTATGCCTGTGTTGGAGTCTCCTACCCCAATAGCTGAAGAAATACACCAAAACATTGGATGAAAAAATGATATATTAAATTGCAGTTGCATTTTTTTCATTACTCTGAATGAAATTAAACACCTTTTTTGTTATGTTATTTAGTTTTCATAATGTTGTGGTTAAGATTATAAAAATAGATGCACACAGTATGTAAATAAAATAGAATTTCTTTCCTTTTTATTTTTTTTTTTCTTTCTTTCTTTCTTGTTTTCCTGAACTGGGATCCAGAAGATATGAAAAGACACTTCAGTCCTAGGTTTTAACAAATTCAAGGAGTTTGTTGCAAAAAATATTTTTAAAACTTTACCCTTTGTGCAGATTTTTTTTTTTTTTAAATAACTAATAAGAATGCCTATGAGAGTTGGACCAAAAATCTGGCTAATCTGATACTCTGCCTCTGACCACAACCAATCATGAGAATAAGAAGAGCAGTATGAGAGCAAGGAAAGCAGAAGCTGCCTCCAGCAGGCTCACCTAACCTCCGGTTTGCTGAGACTTCTCTGAATCAAGACCCTTCCTGGATTTTTAGTTCATTGAATTATTTCAGTTGCTTTATGGCTTGTGGATTACATATAAAGAATTGCTCAACGCAATTTGAACAGACTCAGAAAACCTTTAAATGAAGAAAAATTCTGTAGCAAAATGTAATTTAAAAAAAAAAAAAATCTTACATCATCTGCAGTAGCAATATGATTCACTTGAGAGCCAAGAACAAAAAAGTCCACTGACCACTCTCAAAAAGACAAAATTAAGCATGGATTTTCTCTGTTAAAAAAAACCCCCAAACTTTAACCCAATATGAAAAATTATCACAATGATAAAAAATGTTACTCTTCAGGTGAAATGGCATTTACTTTGCAAAATTAAATCTAGCCTGCACTTGATAGAAATGTGGTTGGAAAGTTTCTGTTACTAGGTGTGTCTAAGAAGGGACTTTTCAGAACCTATTTTCCCTTGGAAAAATACCTCACAGCTCCAGCAATGTTACCTTTGGAGCATTTGGTCAAAGTTTCCATCTTTATATGCATTTGGTATTACAGAAGAAGCATTCTAAAGCAACCTACAGGAGAACTAAATATAGGAGTTAGATGGGGGCAGGTGCTGCACTCCCACTGAATCAAGTGCTTCTGTCCCTGTACAGAGACAAAATGTACTTGATGTAAGGTTAGTTACTGGCTTGGGTTTCTTCTTCCCTATAGATTTCTTCCCTCATGCTCAGATTGGGGGGCCTATGCGTAGAGACATAGGAAAATCTACTGCCAGGTGAAAAGTTGGGTCCTTTGCTTTCTCAAGTAATTCCTTTCTGAAATAAAGTAAAAGTGCTTATGAATCCAGGTTTTCCTTCCAGGAACTTCTGTTCCCAGAGCAAAGGTGGGATGCTGCTGGTATTACCTCTTATATTCTATACAGATTTAACCCTTACTATTCATCTTTCTTTTTTCTTCAGCTCAGGGTAGAGCCCTTTTTTAAGAGCTTGAGTTTCAAGTGTACCATAATTTACACAAGGCTCAGATTATTTTGCTGCCACTGTAGAGAGTTTGTTATTTGTGAAAGAGCTAAGATGGAAAAAGTCCTTTTTATACATTCTGGTCATTGGTTGTTACCTGTGCAGGTGCTCTGTATTAGGCACCTCTGATACCTGTGTGCCCACCTCTGCAGAGTGGTTCTGGCCCAGAGCTTTGCTACTTGCATTGCTCTTAACCAGCTCAGCAGTACCCCTGCACTGCTGCAGGTTTCTGACTCACAGCTGGCTCACGTCTGGGAAGTTCAAAGAAGGATCAGTTCAAATCCACTTGGTGAGCAAGCAAAGTGATACGTCTGACACAGTGAGTGCGTCTGCAATGGGATTGAAATGAGAAGATTTGCCTTAAATCCAGGGATTAGCAGCGTTACAGAAAAGGAGGGGACAGGGGTTTCGGTGCCTCAGACTTTCTGTAGAACAGCAAACATCCTTTAACCTTCATGGCATGGTTTCAGGTCAGTAGTGCAGGCTCTCCTTTATCAAGAAGGGTTAGGGAATAAATTAATTGAGCATGCAAATAGTGTTAAGTTAAACAAACTTCCTTTGTTTCAGGCTTTTTAACACTTGGTTGATCCCAAGTCAGGATAATTATTCCAGCTCTGTAGGCAGAATCTGGAGTAGATGCAAGAGGAGCTTTGGGAGGCTGTGTTCTCTGTCTAAAAATGCACAGAGAATGGGGTTGATAACTGCTCCCCATTAACTAATTGTATTCATCTTCTACCCCCTTGCTTTCCAGCATCAAGCACATTGAAGTGACAGGTTTAAATGTGCCAAATGGTTCTGGGTTTTTTTTTTGGTTTTGTTTGGTTGGTTTTTGTTTTTGTTTTTTCCTCTGTAATATCAATTCTTGTATGAAAATTGCTCCTCTCAAGCCTGCCAATAGTCATGAAAATACTACAAGTAATGCCAGTAAACCAGAGCGCTTGTAGCAGTTGGGCCCCACATGAGGAAAGGAAGATGCAACTTCTTACAAACATGAGTGTAAAAAGATTTAATCTGGAGGGTATGTAATCCCCTCTTAGATCACTCTTATAATTGTGTATTTGATAACACAAAATTATTTACAAGCAGTCATTCTTTAATATTTTTGGACATTCTGCTAAGCTTTTTTCCCTGATACTGGTATGCAGTATCTGCCTCTAAGAAGCTGATTAAGTAATTTATACTTGCAATCTAGGTGAATAAAACCAGTCTGACATCCAATGGGTATGGATTTTTATAGAATTGTAATCTGAAGGCATTTGAGAGGTTTGAAATGCGGAGCTGTCTTAATATTATTTGCAATATTTCAAAGGCCCTTTCAGATTTTCTTTTGTCAGATTAGGATGGTGTGTATCTCCAAGCTAAATCTGGGATGTTATAAGTATTATTTGAATGGGTAGAATGTAATGTGTGAGCCTAGCCTAGCAAAACAAGAGCAAAGCCATTTCGTGCTAAGAGTTAGTAATAAATTTGTGTTTAAAAAAATAATGTTTTTACAAAAAATAAACTGAATTTCCCTCCTGTAGGTGAGTTAGCCTACCATCACAGTAAAAATGTGCTGGGAGAAAGTAAAAAAGAAAAGAACAGTTGAAATCAAGAAGATGTTTTTATGCTGGCAAGAATATGGGAAGACTGGAAATGTGATGGGTTTCAGCCTGTTTCCTGGAGGAAGGTGACTGAGGTAGATGCAGTGGGTATAATCTTTAGGCAGAATGAGGCTGTAGGTGTCAGTGATACCCTGGCAGTTCGAGCAGGGTATCACTGCTTGTGTCTCACCAGTTTAAATGCACCTTGTGTGAAAAGTAGACGTGCACGGTGTGGGACATCCAGCAGCCTCAGCTTTCAGCTCCAGAGGAGCGGGGTGACTATTTCAGTGTGTACATCTCTGCTTGCTTCAGACGGGGAGCCACAAGTGCACCAAGAGCTCTGATGTGGAGAGCCAATAGAGAAGGGTTATGGCTGGTCCTGGGCGTGACAAAAGCTGCTTAATTTAGAGCCATGAGAACATCCCTGTGTGCAAGGGATAAATATAGCTCCTGGTTTGGGAGGCATCGGGTTCGGAGCAGAAAGAAGACACAGGCAATTGAGACAAATTCTGTGACTAGTATGGAAATATTCTCTGCTGTCATTCCATGAACCTCAGGCACCAAATCTACTTTCAGGGGGCACTGAGGGACTGTCACTCGGCAGCGTGTGCTTCTGCCAGGAAGGCTCGGGACAGGAGCGCTGCTGGGGGGGACATCCCTCCTCAGCTGCCTTCCCCCACATGCTCCGTGCCTGGGAGGTGCTTCCACTGACTGGAAAGTGAAGTACTGAAGTGTTTTGCTTTCCTCTTAAATTTAAACCTCTGTATTTTGACCGAGCACTGCAGATTTTTATTATCCTCCCCTTTTGTTGTACATTGCTGAGACTAAATTGTATCCTCCAGAGTTGTTTATTCTTTAAGTGTGGGAGGGCAGATCCTGGGGCTGGTTTTGCTTCTTTTAAGTGACCTGTTGACTTCTGTGGCTTGGAGTTAGGTCCCAGATGGAGTATTTGTTGCTAAGGCTCCTACCAGGATACTGAGAGGCAGACAAGTTGTTGTCAGCTGTGTGACAAGACACCCTGCTACTGATGCCTTGCTGCTCACCTGTGCCAGGTAATGACCATTATCTGTCCCTGGGGCCTGGCAAAGAGCAATCCAGAATGCTTGCCAGAGGCAGTACAGCTCTCCTGCTTGGTTAATGTGTTGTGGAGTTTGTTTTTTTTTTTTGTTTTAGCAGATACATATTCTCTCTCTAGGACTGTTCCCGTAGCTCTGAAATATTTGTAGCAGTTGGTTTGTGACAGATACACTTGTTTCATGCAAAGCTGTCTGACATTGTTAGAGTCAAAATCCACCTATGCAGTTGAATCCAGATCAACCCAACGCTGATTACAGAGGTGATAAACCACTCAAACATATTTTCATGATGCTACATGTAGCTGCCATGAAGGGACACTACTATTCCATCATTGATAAGCAAGCATCGAATTGCACCTTGAGAAATTTGCTTTTGGATAAAGGTGTCTTTGACTCTTCAGAGCTTGCATGCTTTGTGATGTTGTGAAAATACCGGATATTCACTGACTGGGGAAGGAAAAAAAAACTGTTTAAAAAAATTACAAATATAATGAAAGTTCTAAGACGTGACAGCAGAGGGAGCCATTAGGTTCTGTTTTAAAGGGGGAAAAAAAGGATTTCAAGTTATAGAGCACTTTTCCCCTTCACATTCAATTGAATTAGAATTGGGGGGGGAAGGGGGGTGGAAATTCAGGCTAGTACAATATATTTTACATTGGGGCAATTTGTGGTGTTGAGATGCTTCCAGATATTTGATTATATTAGCATTTTGGGCACCTTCCTAAAGAAATTCTGGGAACACAACTGTGCAGCAAGCAATAACATTAGTGTATCAATTGCATGAAGACTCCACTGGAATGGGCAGTATTATTTATTGAAATCTGTACTATAAATCTGTGGGTTTTTAAATCTGTATTTATTACTGGCCTCATTTTTTACGTCTAGTGATATTTCTTTCTACTGTTTTGTGTTTACTTCAGTCTGTATAATCCCATATGTTTGCACAGTGCCTGAAGCTGTGTAGGCTTTGCAAGAATGTTAACAGAAGTTCCCAAAATCAAGCTATGTGTGCACAAAGTGTTTTTCTGTATTTTCAGAAATCTTGTTAACTGACAGGCTGCAGCAGTTGGCTAAGAAGAAAAATGAGTTAAAATTCTTCTTATTGACTCTCTCTATTACCTGCAAGAAACCACAACAAAAAAAAATGATAGCTCACAGTGCTACACGGTGTCTCCACAAACACTGCAGGACGTAGTCCCTGAATCAAAGGGTGCAGCACAAACTGTGGTGTGGGAAGAGAAAGTGGAGGGGGGAAGATGAAGTGAGCTGCCTACAGCAGATTGATGCCAGTTTAGATTTTATTCCAGGCATCATAGCTGCTTTTAACCAGAGCTAGGTGATAATGTTTGCCTTCACACCTGTATTTGTCATGCCTATTGCATTTAGTTTGCATCAGGACTCTGCTATCAAGCAATACCTGTTACCTAGGGTTGAATAGTAGCAGTAGGAGCTTCGTATTACCCTTCATGATGATTCCCATGTAGTTATATCCTGAATGCACATCAGTCTTTAAAAACAGCTGTTCTTCAGTTCACAGGTGTGGTGAGGATTTTCTGTTTTGGAGGTTTTTTGTTTGTTTGTTTAGGATTTTTTCGGGGCCTTTTTAATTTGGTGGGTTTTGTTTGTTTGTTTGGTTGGTTGGTTTTTTGTTGGTTTTTCTTGGTGAAAACATCTGAGATGCAGTGCTGATTCAATGTTTGAACCCTCCTCATGTACTTGAGGGGGGATTTTAATTTTCTTCTTATCTTAGTATCTCACCTTCACAATTGTTCTGGTGTACCTTCTAAAGGCACTGAATGCTTGTTGACAGACACAGATATTGGAATAGACCTTGGACCTCAACACTTCTTTTTTAACATTTGCCTATGTGGGCAGAGAGCAAGCAGATCCATCTTCCTATCAAAAGATGCTGAAGGTTTTCAGTTTTGGATGTGAAGAGTGGAAACTGCTATGTCCTTTAAATGATGGCTCATAGCCATTTTCTTGGTGCACAGAATTCTGCATAGATCTGTCAGAGTACCGTGCAGTTTACTTCTTTAATAATACTAATAATAGATTTAACTGGAGGTTGTTGGGCACCTTTGGAAAGAGATATAGCTGAAGAGAAAAGTGCACTTGGAACCAAAGGCTGTGTTCTCAGTTCAGCAAACCTAGCCTTAGACTCTTATACACACAAGCAAAAATGAGAGTCCAGAGACTAAATGCAAATGAAAGTGGGACTTCATGGACATGTGGTAGAAGCCCTAACTGCAGCCAGACAGCTTTATATTGTTTTCATGCTAGCACTGCTGCTTCTGTTCCGCTGTAGAACTAAACATGTTGCGAGCAGGAACAGATTTGCCAACCCCATAACTAATGTGCAGTGGCCACCTCCCTGTATGTCAGTGCTGACACTAGTCCCAAAACATAGAAAATCAGATGGTAAACGAAGCTTTCAGAGGTCTTATACATAATGTGAGCTCTTTGAAGTGCATTGTGTGGTCATATCTGCTCTTTGCAGCTTCCAGGTCTGTGGAAAGCCTTTGTGGAGTAGATGAGATGAGCTATGAGCTGCTGCCCTCAGGTGATGTGAAAAGAGGAGAGTTTTGAAGCCTTAATCCTTCTCTGTTTACTAGTCTCTGGTTTTAGAGAGTCCCTATTGCTGGGTTGCTCTTAGAGTAACCTGTGCCTCTGTGGTGCTGCAATGTGTTCCATCTGCATCTGGGCAGCCAGGACCCTGCTTATACCAGTTTGAGTGCATCCAGCCTCTTTATCTCTTCCTTTGATAAGGTTAACTTCCTTGATTAGCTGCTAATTGAGCAAAAAGATCTGCAAGAAGGGAAGAAATTAATACTTGCCAACAGGATTCCAATCAATTAATGAGACATGTGTTGTTTGGTATGATCCTGCTGTATTTTTGTACTCACAAAAAATACAACTGCTTTCTTTAGACAGAAATAACAGAAATTCTTCTTACTTTGATGGATCTATTATTCCTTGGTCTAAACAACTAAATGATGTTTCCTGAAAGAAATCTGTACACATAGATAGAGCTCTGTAAAGAAAACACAGACAGCAAAGATTCTCAGCAGTTATAGAATCTTAAGTTACTATAAGTAAGGCACTGACTTCAGAATAAAAGCACAGTCTTACATTTTACCTGAATTTGGGCATTTCCTCTGAAACAGAAAAATCAAAACATGGACTTGTTCTTGCCTTTGAGTTTTTTTAAAACATTGAATTAATAACCAATAAATTGAAATTCAGGCTTATCAAAATTTAGAGGAAAGCAGAATGAGTATTCTCTTCATTTTCCTAATTCAATAACTGCTACAGTTATTGAAACTTGATGGGATTTTGCATTGGACAGCAATGAAGGAACAGTAAGCTCCTATCCTTTTAAAGACTGATCCTTCTGAAATCTAATAGCAACAATTTATCTGCCTTAGCAGATTGTCCACTGTTGTTCATTCAAAAGGATGTATAAAAGTCTGGGGACATTTGATTTTAGGTTTAAAAAATAATGTATTTTTTAACTGTACCCTAGGACACTATTTGAATCAAAGTTAAAAATTTGCACTACGTACAGTAATTACATTTCAGATTCTGTTCTTCAATTGAGATTATCAATGTTTTACTTAAATGTATTATGCCTGCATGAAAGTATAATTTTAGAAGTGTATTTTTCAGAAGGTCACTGAGACATTTTGAGTCATTACAGATATTCCTAATCTCCTTAATGTTTTTATTTTGAATTTTTTTCTAAAGCTAATAAAATGAGGTTTGCAAAAGAAAAACTCATTTTTAAAACTTTAATCTTATATTGTATATTTATGGCATGAAAGAGTCTTTTAAACTAAAACAACCCTCATGCAATCCTTATGGTATGTTTTTCATTCTTGCTCCCACTCATTCATTCAAATTATCCATTTGTTTCTGAAAGGTCTGCCACGTTAGTGTGCTCCTACAAAAATTATGGCCATCAATATTTGTTTATGGATCTTTGCAGTTGATTTGAAACAGCTCCTAAGTTTAAAATGCTGATGATCTGGTATCATAGGAATTTGCAATTAATTTAAACATGTAAGTTAAACAAATTAAAAAAAAAATTAAAAAAGAGAAAAGAAGACCAAGGAGTTTGGATTACTGTTTTTTAAAACATTTGGGTTAATATAAATGTTTTCAGTATGCAGTAGATTAACCTCTCACTTCAAGTTTTGTTTCTACCATTCTTTCTTTTCTGCAATCTAATAATGACATTCTTAATTCCTAGACACAGCATCAGATGAAAGCAGGGGCTTCCTGGCATGTCTGTCCATTGTAATTACTTTCTTAAGATTTTTTGTTTTGTTTTGTTTTGTTTTAGTGATGGGTTGACCTTCTGAAGTTCCAGCTGTCATGTAAGCATTCATGTAGTAATAACACACATGGCATTGTGGTATTGCATGCTATAGCAACCTTCATCTTCCCAGATGTACTTGTCCTTCCTGATTGCCATTCACGTGTCTGGAGAGCCCTCAGTTCCGGGTGTTGAAATGATGAAGTAGATGCAGAAACTCTGTCGCTGCTTCTTGCAAATGCAATGTCTGACCTTCATAGCTGCACTCTGCCACTGGGGGCCAGAGAGAAACAACTCATCTTGTCGGCACTTCTGTTCCCGTGGGCAGATGTACACTCCTGAGATCATCAGGTTGAAGTCACTCTGTGAACTGTGACAACTTAACCGCTCATTAGGAAAGCATTAAAGAGAAACGACAAACAAAACAAACAACTGAACAAACCAGCTTGTGGCGGTGTTTGGGATAATATTGTTCGGTGTCACGCACACAAGTACCAGTCTGCTCCACAGTATGGTCCCTCACGGAAGAAGTCTCAGGTCTGTAAACCCTGGTCACTTCTGGTGGGTATTGAGCTGTGGCTGGCTGTTAGATTTTCAAGCCTGAAACAGAATGTTCCTCTGATGATTAGAAACTTGTGTTGCTCCTCAGCAGGGTTGAGAGCTCCCCTGTGCCAGTGATATCAAAGGTTACTGATGCCTACAACTGAATTTCTAATGGGATATCACTCAGGCCATGTAATTTTTTATATCCTGCAATTTTAATGCTATTAAAGAGGCTGATTCTTACTTCAGGGGCCATTGAATGAACTTTGGATCCGTTCCTTCTCTGCTATTAGCTCATTATTGAAATATTTGCTTGTAACCAAGTTTGTATTAATTTTATCTATTCTGACTTCAAAAATTTATGATTTATTTTTCAACGATGGTAATTTTATGACAATTATTAGATATAAAATGATGTGTAAGAATGAAGTTCTCAGTTAAACGGCCTTTCCATTGGCCAAACACAATACAATACTATCTACCTTCAGAAATTAATTTTCTTTCTCTGATTAACAACAAATAATAGATTTAAAGCCATAACTATTGAGGAGTTTATAATGTATTTCATATTAATTACTGCTGTTACACTTTTTGCGAGAGATATCTCATCTCATTTACTTGAAAAAGGATATGGATAATATGCGATTAGGATGGCTGCTTCCTAAATACTTGATGCAGGGACCTTTTACTAGTATAGTAAAATGATGCTTTCCAAAAAGTGTGATAGAAGATCTCCTCTAGTATATTGTATCAGGTGATATGGTCCAATGGACAGAGTAGGAGTTGAAGTGTCATGAGGTGCTGTTTTTACATTAGATTGGACATGACATTATTACTTCACTGTTTTAGGGCTTAGATTAGCTCCTTTCTGAATGGGGAGTGAGCTGATCCTTCTGAAAGAAAGGTGTTAGCAATAAATAATCAACCAATAATCCACACTTGTTCTTGTGCTGATAAGAGGGTTAAAGAATAATTTACTTAATCTAGATAAGTATAGCCTTTGTTTATTACACTTTTTAAACACAGGATGTGGCCTTGTTTTTCTATTAAAAAAAAAAGGCTTCAAAAAGCTATAAAGCTTAGGAGCCTGTGTGGGCAGCAAATGGGATGGTACTCTCCATAGTACCCAAAAAAGTCCCCCAAAGTTTTAAGAAGAAAAATAAATTGCATAAAAGAGGAGGAGAAAAACATATTCTAACATTTTCAAGTTTATAATATTTTGAATGTGGGAGATAATTTTTGAGTTCCAAAGCATGTTATTTATCGCACTCAAAATGGAGCTCAGGGGAACTTCAGAAGATACACTGCCTAAAATATTATTCAACAGAAAGTGTAATACAAAAATTAAAGATTAAAAGTTAGTCACAAATAATCAGAAAAACAAGGCTTTCCCCCAAAGCATATCTTTAAATATTAACTACACTCACTTTTGATCTTCACATTTAATTCAAATTCAGGATAGACTCCAGACCCAAACTGAAAGAAAATTATATTTTTCTCCCCTCATTTGCAAGAGCTCTGCTCAGTGCCATATTGCTTGTTTACTTCTCTATGATGCTCCATTTATCTAGTTATGTTCTATAACACACATGCTTTAATATTTTATCATGAAAGCTGGGCTCCTGGGCAAAGAGGAGGCTTCATCTCTTGAGATTGCCTAGATCATAGGCCCAAAAACTAAAGCCATGCTTTCCTCTGACTTGAATGTGAATTAATACTTCAGATTTCATTTTGGCATCAACTACCCACTCTACATGCTGCATGCTGTTTCCCTTGCTCACTCTCTGACTGTAGATCTGTGTTGATTTCAGCTCTTGGGGTTTCCCTTTCCCTCTTCACTTTCACTTCTCCAAAATCACTGGAAATCCTACCTGCTCTCATTTTATTTTGCAGTTCCATGCTATGCTGTGTCCTGCTTCTTCCCCTTTCAAGCATGATCCCATGATCTGATAATTTCTTTCTAGTTCCTAGCAGTGACAATACTTACTTTGACTACATGTCCTTTTGGAAATGCAGACTAGTTTCAGCTTTTATACTTCTGACCCCCCCTTTTTTTCCTCCCCCCCATTTTTTTCAGAGACTGGTGTTATTTCTATAATTGTAAACTTACTCTCTGTTGTCAAACTACTTTCTCTTCCCCAGTCACCCCCATCCCACCTGTGTGATATCTCTTAATGGCCAGCCATTAACTGAAGTCCCCAAAGGGTCTATATTTTTAATCTTTGCATTTTTATAAGTNATAGATTAAAAGAAGACAGACTATCCTTTCTGATATATAGCTACAGATCCACAACCCATTCTTATCTTCAAGGCAACTCTGCTTTCTTACTTCCTTTGGACCTATAAAGGGCACTATATTTTTGGATATTTTCTTTGTCTCTCTTGCACGTTACAGCCACTTGTTGCAGATTTCTTCTGATATTTCCAATCGAGTCGCACAGGTAACTTTTTCCTAATTTTTTGTCATGTGTATTATAACCTATTTTGGCATGGGAATTGCTGTTTTGCTTTATTCAAATGTGCAGGATACATTCCCAACTTTGTCAAGATTTTTTTTTTTTCCTCCCCCAGGCCATTGCTAAGACTTTATCACTTCTTTAGCACATTGCACACAAACTCCATCTCACAGCTTCTTTCCAACCTATCCACTACTTCTTCCACTGTGACTGTATCAGCTTCTTCCTCTGAAGTAACCAAGGGTGCCAATTTCTTTCTATCTTTTAATTTAATTTTCTTAAAAATACCATCACTCACTTTTCATTGTGCCATCCTATCTCCGTACCCTCCTTCAAAAGTCTTTACCTTCTCTCTGCCTTTTTACAGTATCATTCGGTGATGTGGCCAGAAAGGCTGGTGCTGACCAGAGGCAGGCAGCTCAATCTTTGTCCTACCCCCACCACGAGGTGAGGTTCAGCTGGCTTTTTTTGCTGCTGCCTGCTTCGAAGGAGTCATCCCTAAGTAGTGCCTGCTGCCCGTGGCAAGGAATGAGGGTAACTCGCTGCATTCTGTGATGTGAATTGCATAGGCAGCTCAGGGAAGCTTCCTGTTACTGCTGTCAGGATGATTCCTTGACCAACTGATGGACGAAATCCTCCATTTGTGATTTCTTCCATTATCTTAAAAATTTTGTAGGTTCCTATATTGTCCTGCTGCTAAAAGCAGCCTGCTCTATAACCTAGATCTTGTCATAGCATGAATAATATAGATATGTCAATTTATGGATTAAAGTTTATAGAGTTATAGTTTACATATTAATGATTACAGAACAAAGATTTATTTGGGTTTTTTGTTTGTTTCCTAAGGCACAATCTTGTTCTCTTGAAAAATTATGAAGACTCATTAAATCAAAAAATCTATATTCATTAGCTCTACATTCTTTCCTAAAAGAACATCACTACATTGGCAGTAAATAGTTTGCTGTTATTATTATTATTTTGTTGTAGCTAAAAAGTTTAATTTTTAATTGAAAAATTTTAACTAGTTCTAGACCTGATAAAGATGCTCTGCTTTTGCTGCAGATACCTGAGTTTTCAGAACTGAACATTCTTCCTCCTCATCAGTGAATCCCAAAGAAATGCACAGGAAAACACTGCTGGTGTTCCAGCCTGTATCGATCAGCTGACCCACCCTTTGGCCATGGGAAAATTAAAAAGCACTCACACTGTAAATTTCTTTGTAAACAACATAGCACTTTGGCAGTCAAAGCAGTGCAAGGAAAGTTTGTTGATGTGTGTGCCTCTATTGCTGTGCCTGTCACCAAAGACTCCTCTGGATTTCATGGTAAACCTAAACTTAAGAGTGAGAGAAAAGAAAAAAAAGGGTATTGACTTTGCATTGTACTTTTCTTTTAGTTTCTTTTGATTGCATAGATAAACTATCAAAAACCAAACCAAACCAAAAAAAACCCCAAACCAAAACAAAAAGTATTATCCAACAGGTCAGTGCTTTTTAAATGTCACCCATAGATTCCCACCAGAGTCAAGGAAAGTTTTTTCATTGTCTTTAACGAAGGAACATTTAAGACTTGATTGTTCTTGCGGAAAGGAGAACACTTTCAGAAAGGGAGCAGTAATATCAATCCGTGCTGCTGATGCTGCTGGAGGAAGGAGATGTGCTTTCCAAGCTTGTGGTGTCTCCAGGTGAACTCAGGTGCCTAGCTGCAGCTCTGGATCTTGCAAACGCCTTGCTTCCAGCCTTAGCACCTCATGCTTAAAAATACTGCTAATGTTTTATTTATCCCTTTTAGAATGAAATGTGTACCTTTCTGCTTGCCGGCAGGTGGCAGTGGTGTAGGAGTGTTAAGCATGACCAGCAAAAAAAACCCCAAGGGGTTTACTACGGCTTTTTTCAGGCTGCTGTGTACTCAGCCTTTCCAGCTGCGAGGGGGATTATGAGCATATTTCTCCTTGGTCTGCATAAGTTGATTCATCTCATCAGCACTTTCTGATCAATTGATACATTTTTGAAAGCGTGGTTCTGGCAATTGCTTTCTAGTGTGTGAAATGATACCATCTTGGGTATTGATGAAAATGGATGCTAATGAAATAAACAGAAGCACTTTTTACATGGCCCTTCCCTAGTGACACAGGAGCATTGAGCATCTTCAAGCGTTTTTGCCTCTTACAGATGGCCAGGTGAACACTTTGTGATTTGCGTATTTGTCTTTTCAATAATCTGTTTGCATCACAATGCAGGATTCGAAATCGACTTGTTTTGGTAACTTTTCATTTCTAAGGAAGTGTCGCTCTGCATTTGTCAGGAGTGGCTTTATTGGAGGGGGATATAAGGAGCTATTAACCCCTTGTTTGCAGGAGTGGATATGGGTATTGCTGCCATCTCTGCGGTCCTGACTCCAGAGCCTCCTCCTGCTCGGGTCAGGGCTGGAGGGGTGCCTGCTTGCTCAGTGTGCTCTGCTGATGAGTCATGCCCTCCAAACCATAGATTGCAGAGGTAAGTGCTTCGGTCTCACACGGAACCCCCCCCTTCCTCCACTCCACTGCTCTCTAAACCCGAATATATCTGCACTCTACAAGTTTACTGATTTTTGTATGTTAATTAAAACCGATTAAAATTCATTCAATGCAAGGCCAGCATTGTTTTCATTTTCCAAGTGCCAGGCATCCCACTACCTTTTTTTGTGCTTGAGCCTTTTCAGGATTCAGAATATTGACTGCATCTCTGCTCATGTCCCTGACAGTGGGCGAGATGCAAGACTGACAGAATAGGGGTGCCTCACAAATTTGGCTGTTGCTTCTGCTCTTTTTTTTTACTGAAGAGATGAAGTCTGGTATCACTGTGACTCTCTTTTATGTAACACCTTATTTCGTAAGTGCACCAAGTGTTTCTCAAAAGCTCCTGAAGTCAGCAGCTCAGCTTCACTACACCTGGTCAGCAGCTTCCCAGTGGAAGGAGGATGGAGCCAGGCTGACTCCAGTCATGACCAGGGTCATAAGAACATTGAAACAATTCCCAGAGGCTCTTGCAGTTCTGTTGTGTAAAGAATCTTAAGACTACTAGTCTCTAGACTTTTGGTGTGGGGTTTTTGGTCAGACGACTAAATTTAGGTGATATAGATCTCTAGCACAGCTAGGATTTTGATTGAAGAAAATTAACTTGTGTAGCTATTCCTCACAGTTCTAGAATTTAAAAAGAACACCCAACAAAACCCAACTTAATTGAGAAGGAATTTGAGGGTCAAGCAGTTATTGACTGAAGTGGGATGTCTTGCACAGAATTATTGGTCTGGAGGAAAACATGAAAAAAGAGGAAAAACTGCTAACTGTAGATCAACACCGTGCAAGCTGGAATAAATCCTAGCCTAAACCTGTCTTCTGACTGAATTGTAGTAAGTATATAAATATAATTTGCATTTAAGTGTCATTAAATATGAGACAAAATGCTTCTGAAAGACTCAATATTAGCAATGACAGCCCTAATTTTATTTAATTTTGCTGTATTTTTGTTATTCTCTGGGTTGGCTTCTCATAGCAATACAAATCATGGCCCTGTTATGTGGCCACAAGATCTAAACAAAGGGCAACCCACAGCGGGGATATTGAACCACTAGTCCTACTGCTTACTGAAACTTATATTTTTAAACTTCTATCATGTTTAGATAGGCAGTGCTAAGTACCAGCTGATTTAAAAAAAAAAAAAAGGCAAAAAAAAAAAAAAACCCAAAAACTTTGGTCTTAAATTCAGAAGCTTTTCTGGGAAAAGATTTTTTCATTGCATTTTTATTCATTTACATGAGAAGCAAGAGGGACCAGGAAGTCTTTTGTCAACCATCACTTATCAGCTAAAGCCAAGCATGTAATTTCTTATATATTGTGAATTTCATATATGTCACTGACCTTTCTGGAATATGCAATAATTAGGATCTTCTACTTATCTTGATATTTCGTCTAGGAGGCATTTGGAGGAATTCTGTCATCCACTTGGTAGCCTGCAGGTCATTTTATTCTTCAAAATAATTGAAAATGGGTAGAAAAATGAGGAGTTGTCAAAGATTAAATTAGTTCTTAAAGGAAAAAAAAAATCCCAAATACACATTGTAATTTGGTGGTTGTTTGTAAGCACTAAGCACACTGGGGTTCTGGGATGGGGATACAGAATATTACTGCAATGCAAATAAAGACTGCTCACACTTTAATGATTTAGCATAGTGCTCACGGGGCCAGCAAGCTGCATCAGTCAATGCTTTCTGTAAATACCAAAAACTGTTCATGTGAATAATCAACATGCTTATGTAGTTCCAATATTGTTTGCTTTGTACTATACCTTTTAATTTTTGATGATGCTGCCATTTTGAGAGAGAATTTATGTAGTGTATTACAAGAGAGGTGTGTTGTACTTAAGGTGAAAATGGGCTCACCGTATCCAAAAATGAAATAAGAATTTGAGCACAATGTCTCTATTCTCTATTACAACCTCTCCATGAATAAAAAAGGAGGTGCAAGTTTGCCCATGGAAGAATATGTGTGTCTCAAAATATGCCAGCATGCTTAGTCCCCACTTCCATGAAGAGAATAAGGGTGTGGGGGGTAGGGATTGTACTTTTTCCATCTTCTTGGATGAAAATGATATGCAAAGTTCAAACCCAAAGGAAATCTGGGAACTGGGGTAGTAGAGGGAAGAGTAAGGGAGGTAAGATTGGTTTTGTGTTTGTTTCATCTCTGCCAGTGAGGAGCAGAGTGTTCTTACACTATCCAAGTCAGTGAAGGGGCCAGAGGGGGCTGGTGCAATGTGACTGCAGGAGCTGGGGCAGAGAAGCAGGGAGAGGTTAAAAATCTTGGTTGTTGTTGGAAGCATTAGCAAGCAGCCTATCCAAAAGCATGGTGAAAAGAAACGGGTGACATGGCAAATAAAGGCAGATGTGCTTGAAGTAGGGGGCAGCCATTTCAGCAACAAGAAGAGCCCTCACACCAGCAGCACAGGGGTCACGCTCTCCAGGAGCCCCCAGGGCCGGGGCAATGTGCGGGCACTGTCAGAAAGAGATGCCAGTTTCCTTTCTAGGTGTTGTGCAAACACACAGCCTCTGCAGATACCTGTTGAAATTGCGTTCTTGGAATGGTGTTACAGCTGCCTGAGACACGCTCATGGTTTGTGAAGGAGAGGCAACTTAAGCAGACAGGTAATTTTGCTATGTACTTTGATGGAAACCAGATTTTTATGAATCCAGTGATGTTTTGGAATGCAGTAAACTCTACTAGAGTATGATTTTTATGATTAACAGAAATGCCATAACATTTCAAGGTACTAGCTTCTGTGGATAGATTTATATGATTGAAAAATCTTTGAGGAGAACAGATGTGAACACTGGAACCAAATGAGAGCAGGTATTTCTCACATCTGTCCCTTTAATTTTCTGCATTTTTGTGACTCTGTCTGGAATTGTGGGATGCTATATCTGTCATATGCCAACAGATGGCAACATTATAAGTCCATTTTTAAAGATAGAAATAACCAACCTCTCAGCTGCTCCAAATTTAGTCAGAAAAAAAAAAAAAGTAAAAAATTAGTTACATCTTTCTATGGACATATAATAATTTTGTGTGCCAGTTAAAAACCCATCCAACTACCCCAGAAAATCCTCACCCACCCACCCCCCCAATCACAAGTACATTTCCTTCTTTTCAAATAATTTTTCCAACACCTCCTGTATTTCATTCTTTTTGCATACTTTATATTAAATTTAATATTCAGTGTTGTTTGACCTGGTTTTATTACGTTACCCTTTCATGAGTATGTATGAAACAATGTTTGGTGATGTTTCCTAAGCCTTTTGAGATCTCAGAAGTAATAAAACTTTAACGTAGATAGACATCTCAGGTGTTTCCTATTGGTTTCCTTAATATGTTTGTATAATATTTTATCAGAAGCAGCAACAGCAACACAGAAGTCACAGGGTGAATTCTCATTGTTTCACATTATACAGAAATCTGATGAGATGAGCCATAGATCCTGCTAGCTTAGATATGGTGCTTTATAATAAATAATGCTGAATGGGATTCAGACCGAGCCTTCACAATTTCTGAATAGAGCATTTGTTTGGCTGGCTGCAGCTCCCTCACTCGCATCACTGAGCCATGCACGCTGCATTGATGGCTTGGGAGGCTCATGGCAGCTTCTCCAGCCTGCTCAGCAATTCAGAGAGTGACTCCAGGGGGTAGCGCAGCAGTGTTGGGTGATGAAATGAGGTGGAAAGTGAAGATATCTCAGGAGGAAGGCCTTAAAGTGTGTGGTAGAGGTGCAACCTAATTGGGCAAAATCTTTAGGGGATCACCATCTTGCTTGAAATTATGTCTCTGCTTCAGAGCTTATTGATTTTTTTTTTTCCCTGTGTCTGTGTAGTTTTAAAATGTATATTGCAGGCCCACCAGTTCTTCTTTTTAGTGCATTATTCTAAGTTAAAGTATCTTAATTGGAACAAAATATTTTTCAGGTAGAAATCCTTGACCTGTTCTTTAAAAATGTAAGTTCTGAGCAATGTGTCTGTAAGGATAGTCTGCAAAAAAACCCAAGGTGCAGGCAGTCAGAAATAGGGGCAACACTGAGAGCAGGGATAAGCTGTAGATAGGGTAGGAGTGTTGCTGGTGGATCAGCTCCTCCAGGCTAAACAGTATGTATTAATATTGGTAGTATTTCTTCATCTTCAGGTGGGTAGATGCACAGGAAAGGTGTTTGTTTGAGGTCACATGTTTTACCAAGAGATTCTGAACATTTAAAAGTGAAAAATCCTTTAAAAATGTGGATGATTATTGCTCTTAAAGTGCCCATTATTACAATGTGTAAGTGTCAGCACCTACTTAGAGTTCTACAGCACAGTATTCTTGAACTGAAGAGTTCAAAGAATGTAATCCAGGCAGGACTCTTGATTTTGCTACAAAGCAAAGACTAATGACACCACTGTAATTTGGCTTTAGGCCAAAACCTGTTGCATTTCATAATTAATTGGCTTGTTAGCTCGTGGAGAAGAATGCGGATAGGTGGTGCTAAATGGTGTCAAGTCACTCTTAGAAGGCAGTACACTGTACCTCAAGGGTCTGCATTTGAATTTTTTCTTCATTGCAATCAGGCAAGTCTGTGGAAAAAGTACTGTGTGTTTTGGGGGGTTAGGGCATCTGTGATAGCAACTGCTTTTCTTCCTGCTGAATCTCAAATCTGCTTCCCTTCAAATATGAACCACTGGCACAGAGACTGCCCACACTGTGTATCTGGCTTTGTAAATGTATTATTGTAGCTGATAGCCACAGTATCTCAGTAGGAGCTATGGGAAGAAGAAGCTCAGTGGTGTGCCCTACACTTCCTCTGGGCTCTACATTTCTGCCTTGCCTCAGTCATGAAGTCTGAGATGGTTCATTCTTGTATTCCCCTCCTGTAATCCAGTTCGTCCCCATCAGAGGACCAAAACAGTCACCCTGCTTCTTTCCAGCTGGATTATCCATTAAAGCAAAGTTAATACCTGGAAGTGAGAAAGGATAATGCCTCTGACTGGGTGCTTGAGGACCAAGAAGAAGAGAGTACCTAGGTTCCCTGGCTTCATAAAAAATGTCCTGCAAGTGCCCATTTCTGGGCATTGATTTATGTTTCTAGCATCTAGGGGGAAATTGCTGTATTTCACCAAAGAACTCTCTTATTCCTTTGTGTATTTGATGGGCTGTGTCTTGGATTTTGTATGAAAGTGTCAATTTAGAAGAGAGGCTGTGCTATAACCAAGGCTTAATGATGCTGCACCCCACGTGGGATCCATCTATGACTATTGAGCATCCACAGAGCAACTTCTGGGTAGCCTGAGGAAACAACCAGCCCCTTGAAAATCATGCAGGGGCTGCAGGTGCTCACAAATGTATTGATCTCAACCTTGTGGGAACAGTGGTTCAACTTCATAAAAAGCCTGCTTCTGATTTATTTCAGGAGCAGGACATGATTAGACCCCATGCAGTGTAGGATTTGGCCCCTTTAGAAAATATCTGGAGCTACTGATATGGGACTGGACCTGAGGAAACTTCCAATCTGTGAAATGCAAAGGACCAAAGGACATTGATTTATCCTGGCAGGTGTCAAGAATGAGATCTGTTCCCTGTGGCACCCTTCAAAAGACTTACTGGGAGAATGTGAGGAAAGATTGCTTGTGAGGGAATAAATTGTGGGTGAGAACTGAGCTTTGTGGCATTTAATTTAGAAATTGCAGTGCCCAGCAATCCACTCTGCTCTGCATATTAGAAGATGTTTTAATACTATATTTTGTTATTTTTGATGGTTCTTTGGGCTCAAATACTGTGTGAACTGGAAGATAGAGGAATGCAGATGCATTTCTTGTTCCTGTGACCTGGTATCTGCACATGGGGCACACTATGGAGGAGCTACTGGTAAATCTGTGATGAAGCTGCACCTGAATGTCTGAGTTGTNTATATATATATATATATGTAATGCTGAAGTGAACCAGTAGTCATGTGAAGAGACCTGTAAGCCATGATAGCAATGTCACCTCAACTTACAGGACACAGACTGTAGATTTATGCAAGTATTTAATAGTGGCTTGCCAAGAGAATCGGTACTCTTTTCAAAAAGAATCTTTCTTTGTGTCTTTTTATATTTTAAGAGCTATAATTACAATG
>VWZN01022063.1:51248-100724 GCA_013396955.1 Regulus satrapa | reverse complement strand
AAGAGAATCGGTACTCTTTTCAAAAGGAATCTTTTTTTGTGTCTTTTGATATTTAAAGAGCTATAATTACAATGGCAAAGCTTTGAATTCTTTTTTTTTTTCCCATCCTCTTTTACACATTAATTTATGGACCAATCCAACATTACAGACAAGCTAATGAAAGAACCACACACTCCCTTTATAATTTTTTCTTCTTTTTACAGTTTCACTTGTGTGGATGAATGCAAAGTAGTTAATGCTATAAATAAGTTTAATGATGTATCTCTTCTCTCAATTGCTGGTTGTTGATGCTGCAGTCCTGCATAATAGGAAAAGAAAAGAATTGAATTTAAGTCTTTGTCTCTTTCTTTCTCATGCTCCACAAGGTTCTTCCAGCTACTAAATACAAGTATGTCTCTCTTAGTTCAATTCTATATATTTAAAGTTCTCAACATGATTACCTCATCACTTCCCTTCCACTCCCTTTTTTGGTATTTTTAGCTTTGCAAAAATATTGAAATTACGTAAGGCAATTTGCTTCAGCAAAATCAGCAAAATTTGGTAATCTCCTATGAAATTATGTCTGTTCAGGTGGCCAGGGTTGGTGGTGAACAGCAGTAGGTACAAAGAGGAAGGAAATTCCCTTTGTGAGACTTTTACTACTGCCTCATGCAGCATCCACGTGCTATTACACACATTGTGGGGAAGCCTGGGACTAGTACTTTTCAGAAGTGAGACTGACATTCAGCTCTGAAGACTGTGCTAGTTCTAGCTCAAGGAGTTTAATAAAAATATTGTTGTCACCTAAACTGGGGAATATTTGGATTGTCTTTTGGAGGTTTTTTTAAGAGCTTCTTAGTTGGGGTGCCATCTCCTGCTAACAGGACCACACAGCTTCCAGGTTTTTTCTTTGCTTAGACTGGAGCATAGAAAAAGCTGAAACTTGCCTTGAAACAAGGAAAGTAGAACTTCTACAGTTCCTAAATGGTTCTGTGGAAAGCTATAAATAACTTGCATAAAACTAAAGTTAGCATCTCTAGCTGTAATGGTGTTGATAGGACATGTTGTGCTCTCTGTGCAGGGAAAACGGTACTTTGATCAGACAGCCTACATGGATAACAAAGCAGTTGATCCCACATTTTTGCAACAGATTAGGGCATGATCTACCTCTGATGGCCATCTTGAGAGCTGGACAGTAATTCCCACATAAGACATCTGCCAAGTGAAAGGCCTAATTGTGCCCTTTTATCTAAAGAAGCAACAATACTGTAAAATATATTATTGAATACCTTTGAAAGCGATGAGCTATTTTTACAAAGGATTGTAAAAATACAGATTGCCCAGGGGACCCACCTGTCTGTCTGCAATGCATATGCAGTGGTGTGACAGCCTCTATCCTGAAAGGTTCAGGAAGCATATAAACTTTGGGATTGGGGTTGAAAGATATTGTGGAACCAGTGTGTAGCATCATGGCAAGTGCAACATAAGATGATTCCTCAGCATTGCATCAAGGACCTGGGCTGACAGAAATGAGCTGTGCCCCTTTAGATAGGCATCCCATCCAGTTCACTTGAGAGGCAAATAGATAATTTGTGCTAATCTCAAGAGAGACGGAAAAAGCCTGGAGTACCTTGCTTAGATTAAAAAAAAAAAAATGTTCAAAAGGGATCTGTGTGTGAGACTTAAAACTACTATCCTTGAAGTGGTCCAGGTGCATCCTGGAGACTATTCCATGTTGTTATCCACACTCCCTTTTTCCTTTGTTCCATTGCTAATGAATTCTCTTTTTTTGTAGCGTAGGATGGCTTCTATGGCAAGAGTGCTGGATGCCTCAACTCCTGTTGGCTTGGAGAGTGTGATGATCTGAATTTAACAGATAAACCTGCAGAGTGAATGCAGCTTAGCATCACTGAGCAATTCCATGGAACATGGCTTGTTTTCTTTCCTGCTTTCTCACCCTAGAGTGTGTTAAAAATAGAGAAGAAGTATATTCTGTAAGGAAAGGAAGCAGATGCCTGGTCCCAGAAGTGGGTCCTGGACTGTTGATTGTGGGTGAAGCATGGTACTAAAGACCATGCAATTGGCAGAGTTAATGAAGGTGTAGCGGAATGCCCTTCATGGTCCTTGTGTGTATTTGTTTCGGAATTCATGAACTAGACATCTAAATACTGGCTGCCTTTTGTGGGCCTGCCTTGAAAGGCTGAAGCATGAAAAAGAAAAATAAGAAGCCTGCCAAAAAGGCTGGTTGGATCCTGGAAAAATGCCAAAAGAAACCCCAGGTTTCTTGACCTTCTTTGTATGTTGTTCAGACCCAAGGTACTAGATTTTCTTGGCCAAAACCATCAAACTGTGAGTCCTTCTGACATTGATGAAACTCTAAGAGAAAAGGCTCAGAAGCACTGCAAGGTGGCCAAGAAGGAAGATCCAGAGAACTACAGACCAAAGCTCACCTTGATCCCTGTGAAGGTGGTGGAGAAGCTAATCCTGGAAGCTATTTCCAGGCCCATTAAGTATCAGAAAATCATCAGGAGAAGTCAGCATGGCTTATTTCTGACCTGATCAACTTGAGAAACTTCTGTGATGAAGCAGCTAGTCTGACGAAGGGTGAGCAGTGCATATTGTCTACCTGGACTTTAGTGAGGCCTTGGACACCATCCCCTGCGAGGTCCTCATAGAGAGGCTGGTTTTGCATGGCCTGGATGGTGAGATGGATTGAGAGCTGGCTGAACATCTGGGCTCAGAGGGGGCTGAGCAGCGCTGCGGTGTCTAGTTGGACGCCAGCTACTAGAGATGATGCCCAGGTATCAATACTGGGTCCAGTCCTGTTTAACATTTTCTTTTATTGTCTGGATACTGGGGCAGAGTGCACCCTCAGCAAATTTACTGATGACACCAAACTGGCTGATAGGCCTCAGGCTCGTGATGACATCCAGAGGGGCCTCATCAGGCTGGAGAAATGGGCCAACAGGAGCCTTGTGAAGTTCAACAAGTGAAGTACAAACTCCTGCATGTTGGGAAGAACAACTTTCTTTACAGCAGTGAAGAAAGCAGCTCGGCACGGTCTTGAATGTGAGTCAGGAATGCACCCTTGCTGCAAAGAAAGCGAATGACATCCTGGGCTGCACCAGGCCAAATAATGCCAGCAGGTCAGGGGAGATGATCCTGCCCTCTGCTCACTGCTGGTGCTCTGGAAGGCCAGGCCCACATCTGTGCTCCCCCAGTACCAGAGAAACACGATCATACCACGGAGAATTAACAAAGGATAGTGAAGAGAGTGGAGCATCTCTCATATGAGGGAAGACAAGGCTGAGGGGGATCTCATCTGAAGTGAAGGTGCAAAGAGGATGAAGCCAGGCTCTTTTTCTGCTGCCCGGTGCCAGGGCCAGAGGCAATGGGCCCAAACTGACATGTGGGAGGTTCCCTGTGAACATCAAGAAATACCTTTTCATTGTGAGGGTGATGAAGCCCTGACATAGCTTGCTAAGAGAGGTTGTGGATTCTTCATTTATGGAAATATTCAGAAATTGTCTGGACATAAGCCTGAGCAATGTGGCCCTGCTCAAGCACAGGAGCTGGACCAAATGCTCCCAGAAATCCCAACTTCAGCTGTGCTTTGATTCTGTGAAAACTCAAATGAACTCCTGAACAAGAATTTATGGAAAAGCCTCATTCTTTGGGAAAAAGGAGCATGTATTTAAACAGTTCTCATGAGATGTAATTTTCCTCCTAGTATTTCCCCAGGTATTTTATGGCCTTATGTTGATAATTGTAATAGTGATACTTAACTCTATCTCCGGTAAGTCCAAAATGTTTTGAAATTAGTGAAAATATTTAAACAACTATTTCTGGTAAAAAAACAAACAAACAAAAAAAAAACTTATGGTTTATTTCTCTGAGACTCTTCATGCAAAACAGAAACTAGGGAAAGTTTTAATCTGCATAACTGTTATGTTAAATTGTACATTAATTTTTAGATAGTGTTCAAACTACTCCTGCTGCAGCCAAGGAACAATGGGAGAGCAGGTAATTAAACACCTGCAGATTTTCATAGATTTTTAATGGAAAAGTGTGTAGTCTGGCAGATAATGTGTCTCTTAAGTTGCGTAAGTAGACTATTTGAAGCACTGTTAAAGCAGCACTTTTATTGACATTTTGAACACTTTTTCCATCAATGCCATTACAGATTAATTATTTTCAATTTTCTTAAGTGCCAAAAACCTCACATTAATCTACCTCAGCTCATGTGAAAGGAAAAGAAAGCCCTGAAACATCTACAACCCTCTAACAGTATGTTATGATAATTATTAAATATTTAATCTTACCTTTACATTCATTTAGATCAGGTATCTGTTAATTTTTCATTAGTGGGTGAGAATTGTAATCAAAAATGTGAAAATTGGTAGTCCATATGTGTTCTGCTAAACAAACATTCCATGAATCTCATTCAATAAAAACTTTTCCTGATTTTTTACGATTTTCTTTTTGGAATGACATCTATTTTGTGGTGGAAAATGATGTAAATTTGAGAGCACTTTCTGAAGTGAAAAGCGGGGTAGTTTGGAATTTTTTTTTGCAACATTTTTTAAAGCAGTTTTAATAATTAGTCTTAAAGTCTGGAATCTTCTACATATTGAAAGGAACTAAGTGCCACAGTTCTATTGCAATTCAATTATATTCAGGAGCCTTGTCCTTCTATAATCACTTTAACATATCAGTCACAATTAAATTGATCAGCTGCAATAGCTGGTATGATAATTTAGGTGAATTTACCACCAGTAAATGCTATTTCTGGAACTGTCATCAGAGTTCAAAGAAAAAAAAAAGAACAATATTCAGTAACTGAAGAAAATCTTGGATATATAAAAATATGTTCATTTAGCTCAGGTCTTGTCTTATGTCAGAGCTGAATTTTTTGAAAGTTTTGTCCTAAATGGCATCTAATTTATTATATTTAAGACTTTTTATCAAAAGAAAAAAAATTCCTTGTTTTCTTTCTGTACAGCAGTGAAAAACCAAGTGGTTTATAAGAGAAGGAGAGTGGACACTGAGGAGAGTGGAATAATTTTGTTAAAACTCAGTTATTTAGTGGCTGGGCTGGAACGAACCATCTGTGCAGTGCAACTAGAAAATTCTGCCCACATTTAAAGCCCCAGCCAATTCTAAGGCAGTGCTTTGAAGGCAGAAGTACTTACTGTGAATCAACAAAGCTTCCTACTTGCCCTTGCTTATACTTCTGCACTTCCACGCTTGTGTTGAGGTCAGTTTAGGGATTTATGAAAGCTGCCAGGCTTTTGCCAGTGCAAAAGCATTGAAATTGCTGTGAACAGTGGATGATGATGCAGTGAACTCCTCCAAGCTAGCTGGACAGACTCTCTGCCTTGGGATAATGTACTGAAGATGGGGAAAATTTGGGTCTTTTGCTGCTTCAAGCCACATGTGAACCATTTCTTTGTGTCTCATAACTGTCCATGTGACAAACTTCCCAACCCTCGCTGCATCTATCCAAATCTTGAAGGAACTTCAGCTTGGCTATGGTTCTGAGTGTCTTGCACCGCCACCACTAACTTTCAGCCGGCCAGTTTGTGGCAAACTGTGGGACAGCTGTCACCTTTGTGAGCCTAGGGCGGAGATGCTCTGTGTTAAAGCCGTGCAAAACCTGCTCGCTCCTTGTGCTCTGCAGGCGCTGCAAAGCAGCGGGCGAACTTCCCAGCTCCAGGTTCCAGCACGGCATGTCACGCTAGAAATGAAGGTGAGATGGATGAAGGAGAAGCCTGTGCCTGCTTGAGGGCTTACAGACGCAAGCGAGGGGGTTTGAGCAGAACAAAATGCCTTTGAGACGCCAGAAACTGCAAAGAGCGCCGACAGCCTGGCTGTGCTGGTATTCTTTCCTCAAACCCAGTTGTGGAAAGCCACCGGAGCCCGAGCCCGGCCCGTCTGGGCGATTCAGGGCCCGCAGCCGCCCTGGCCCCTCAGCGGGGCCCGCTCCGCGCAGCTCAGCGACGGGCAGGGCTCGCCTCTGCTGCTCCCTCTGGATCGAGCCCCGGGCATTTCGGTTGTTCCGTCGCTGCTTCAACAGAAAAAGCGCGGAGAAAGAGTTAAATAAATTGGGCAGCGCGCGTGTGACCGTGGAATTACGAAAAGCCCTGGCTCCTCCGACTCGGCGGCAGCTGACAGGGGATTCGGGGGGTGTGGGGCTGCAGATGGCACCGCGTTACTACAGCCGCAGGATTGACGAATGTTTGCTGCGGAAATCTCTCGCCCTTGCCACGGAGGCTGACCTTGAAATGCTGCAGAATTCCTGGGGTGGATTTCTGTGTGCCTGTACCAAAAGCCTGTGTTGGTTGGAGGTGTTTGCTCGCTCTGCCATGTCGCTGTGTGGACGGCACTGCTGCAGACTGCCTGAGAGCTGCCTGTGCTGCAGAGCGCTCTGAGGGGATGTATCTGATTGCATGAGTGCATTTCTAGCTGCGACTGCTAATGTGATATCGTTGCCTTGCTGTGTTTAAACCTTGCTTTTCTGTCTCTCAGTATCTGTTCCTTGACCTTCTAAAATACATCCTACCTGTGAAGGTGGGCAAAGAAATGAAGAGAGTAAGGGTGCTTGTTTCTGTCCACCAAAATGATCCCTTATCCTGCTGTTTGTCTGCTTTGTTTGGTTTTTTTACGTAGCATAAAAAGTAAAATAAAAATAAACAAACAAACCAAGACCCACTAAATTCCATCCCAAACCCCAAACCAAAAAACATATAAAAAAGAAAAAAATACAAGTGCCATATTTATCACTGGCAACACATTATAATGAAGACAGAATTCCAAGTCTATATTTCTTGGTGATTTATGATGCAATCCTGTACAAACAACCTGAAGCAACTTACAGAGGTAAGGCAAGGAGAACAGAGTCAACTCAGAAAGCTGACTGATAAGACTTCACAGAAAATAAGTCTCAGGAAAATGTTTCTCAAGAGAGAAAGCAGACCTTTAGAGAAGTTACTCTGAGGCTACTATTGAAAATAGAAGGAGGCTAGAGAGTAAAAAAGCAAGTATGGCCAACTCTTGAATACTTTGATGACCTTGAGCAGAAGAAGGACTTGTGCAGATTTAGAAAACAGATGAAGTTGCTAAACATAAGACAATAAAATTTGCCTGGAAGGAAAAAGTCAAAAGGACAAGATAAATAAATCAAGATGCATATTACATAGACTGTAAACGATAGCAGGAGATTGTTATTATTAAGAAAACAGTCAAGGAAAAAAATTGTTCAAAATAGAGAGAAAGCTATCAAATGTGATGAAGTCTGAAGTTCTGGAGTTCCTTGTTTTAGTTCTCACCAAAAAATAAAGACATTGCTTAGATTATTAATACACTTAACAAAAAAGAATGATAAACCAGAAGTATTTTGCAGACTTAAAGTACAGGTTAGAGAGTAATCAGAAGACTGATTCATTCAATTCAAAAATATCTAACATTTATCCAAAGCTCCTTAGAAGGCAAGATGAAGCAAATTCCAGAAATTGAAAGGTTACCTTTGAAATCTCATGAATAGGACTTGGTATTTTAGAAGTCTGGAAAAGGACAAATGAGATTTCTGTTTTCAAAAGGCATGAAGAAGGAGCTTGTGGAACAGAAACTAATGCAATTTCAATTCCTGGTAAAATAAGCAAACACACAAACAGAAATGATAATATTGCTATATGCAAGATATTAATGAGATGCAATGGAATCATCATGAAATGATGTTGGAAACAATGTGCATCAAATCAGTCTAATATCTTTCTATTAAAATGACAGATATTCTGGGGAGAGAGAGAACCATAGATATTCTAACTTTCAGAATTCAAGCTACTGATCTTGACTTGTATGATGTTTACGAATAAGTTGCAGATTCACATTCTGGACAAAGCTTCAATATTGCAGGTATAAACACTGAAAAATTGTGCTGACAGTAGCTTGCTTTCAAGGTAGAATGTGTTTTGCATTGCTTTGGGGGCTTGCTTTGTTTCTGTCTGGAGTTTTAACTTGCTGAGTGTTTTAATTTGTTATATAGCTAATGGAATGAAAAGTTTGTTTATTAAATCCGTAGATGACATAAAGGTGGGAAGACCTTGGAGGAAAGAATTAGAATTAGAAACGAGCTAAGGGAGAAAGTAAGATACAATTCAATTCTATAAATTCTGCTTTTAGGCATGTATAATCAGCTGCATAAATACAAGGGGAAGAACAAGCTCATCTACAGAAAAGGATCCACAGGTTATCGTGGATGCAAATTGCATGAGTCAAGCTGCTGTTGCCGAAAAAAAAAGTAAATAAAGAAGCAAATGCTCTGGGATGTATAAATCTTGTCTGCTAGATGTGGTCTTGCAGGATGAACAGTCTCTTATTAGTTTTGGTCACCACCACCACCAATAGTACTAGAATAATAGTACTGCTACTACTAGTAGTGGTAGTAAAACTGCTTGAGCAGGGTTAGTGGTCCAGTTGGCTTTTCCTGTATGAGTAAAGCAAAAAGTAATTATTTTAAATTACTAAAAGGTATTCAATTAGGAATCAAGGAAAGCTAGTTAGAATAGCCAAGCCTGGGCAGCAGCTTTCTTGAAAATCTGTAAGAACTTGTTGTAAAAGCCTTTGAAAAGATATTGGCAATCCATCTGTCTGAAACAGTACAGGAGTATCAGGCTAAGGGATGATCCAGATGAAGTGTAGAGGTCTCTTCCAGGCTTTCCTTTTAAAGTTTTTATATTTGCTGCTTAAAAGAAGAAGAGAGAGAAATGAGAGTTTTAGGGGCAGGTTTTCCCTCTCACAATGTACTGCTATATCTAGGGTTTTTCCAGGAACCATCTTAGAGTCATCTTATTTGGCTAGACTCCAAGGAATTGGCTCAGTTTCTTCTTGTTAATGAAAATTAACAGTTTCAATAAATGCCCTTAACCTTGGGTTTTTACTGAGCAGGCTATATTAGAATGGGCCTAAACTTAGGCTAATAACAAGGACAAAAAACCTCTCACAGTGGGTCTTAGGTGCTGATAAGATTCATAGGTTTTGACTTTTCTTTCTTCCTATAAAACAGGACTGAAGTTCCTCTTCCCTCACTGTGAGGCAAATATTGATTGTTGCCTGTTAAATTATATTATAGAAGGGGGTCAATAAATATCAGAGCTTGTCATCTCGACAGTAGGAATCTGGGGTAGGGATGCAATGAGCTGTACTTGAGTCCCACCCCAGATATTTTGGTGATGCTTACAAGTACAGGAATTTCCCTTATATGTCTAACATTTTTTCATGAATGTTTTGGATTTGTGTTTTTATTAAAACAGTTTAGCATCTATCATTGTTGTTGCTGTGCTATCTTCAAGTGCTTTGTTGTAGAATAAGCCCATTAATATGGCTCTGTTTACAGTCTAACAGTTCAGCTGTAAGATTTGTAAAGATGTTGTGGGTTAGATGTTTCTTTGCCTTTTATATATAAATAATAGATGATTTCTTTGAAAAGTACATTACTTCTAATTTAGTAGAAAATAAATCAGTAATTGAAAGGGCTCTTTGAACATTATGTTGACAGGTTTGAGAAAACCATAGTAGACTTCAGGTGAAATAAATAAAGGTAACACATATCTTGTATAATGATTACCATTATTATTCTTATTAATAATACCACTACTCCCAGGAAATAGTATAAGAAAGACTTTTTTTTTAAATTTTATTTTTTTTTTTAATCTGTCACAGTCTGAAACAACTCCTTTCTACAGCCCCTTTTTCTTACCTGGAAGAAATGTCATACAGAACAGCAGCCACACACCTTAAATTAGAGTCCAGTGAATGTGGTTATGTTGAGGAGTTATGAGAGACAGAGGTACTAATTTGTAGAAAGATAATTAAAGAGAATCTACATGCTGGATGTCATATCACAGCCCAGGCTCTCTCTTCTCTTTCTACATTGCTGCTTTTCTGGCACAGGGTTCCTAATTTGGGGTTTTAGATGCCTATAAGAATAGGTATCTCACCTTGGTAGGATACAAGTATCTTCCCTTCAGAACTATCCTTTCAGGGAAAGAGTGCCAATTGCTATTTTTAGGGATGATCATACTATGCAGAAGGCAGTACCCTGCCTTCAATCCATTCTTGTTATGCAGGGTTCAGCCTGGGTAGAATTAATTGTCTTCACCGTGGCTGGTATGAGGCTGTGTTGTGGATTTCTGCTGAACACAGGGCTGATAGATAGTATAGGGTTTTATTGTTATTGCTGGGCAGGACCAAGGCCTTTTCTTTTTTTTTGTGCTGCCACAGTGGGACTGGGGATGCCTGGGAGGGTGGGAGGCACAACTGGGACATGGGACCCCAACTGGCCAAAAGGGCATTATAGACGAATGGCATCATGATCAGTATATAAAGGGGGTGGTGGGGAGGAAGAAGGAGGAACAAGGAGGGACATTTGGAGTGATTATATTTATCTTTCCAAGTCACTCTTAAATGTTATAGAGCCTTGCTCTCCTGGAGATGGCTGAACACCTGCCTGCCGTGGGCAGCACTGAATTAATCTCTTGCTTTGCTTTGCTTTGCTCGTATGCCCAATTTTGTCTTTCTCTATTAAACTGTCTTTATCTCAGCCCATGAGTTTTCAAGCTTTTACACTTCAGATTTCTTCTCTGATCCTGCTGGCTGTGGGAGCGAGTGAATGTCTTTGTGAGGCTTGGTTGCTGGCTAGAGTGAAACCATGACATATGTCTAGATAGAGGTTTTTTGGTTTTTTTTTTTCATCAGGCAAAAATTTTGGGCTGTTGATGTTAAATAAGCTCTGCTTTTATTTTTACAAGTATTTAGTAAACGTTTGGTTTGTACATTTGCTCTCTCCTGTCCTTGTCTACACTTGATCCCCTCTGACACTGGAAATGAAAGCTAGGATGAGAACAGTTCTTTTTGTTTCTGATTTTGCAAAATGCCAAGTGTACTGCAGCAGTACTGAGATGGTCACTTGAAGTGTCCCTGTAGGCATGGTTGAGAAATCAAACTATTTTTTGTTTCTCAGCACCAGTAGAATGTATTAATATGTATTTAAACTGTGCATTTCTTGCCTTCACATTTATCTGCTATGGTGGCACAGGTCTTGTGCTTAACTTCCGTGGTAAGGAATTTGGAGAAAATATGAATAGGAAATGTGTACATCCTTTTCTTAATTTAATAACGTGGCCAGGAAATGCTGCAGGAAGTCTTTCTCTCTGATACTCAGTTTTAAAATCATGGTCAGAAAGCAAGTTGCTGTGAGGTCCAATAGAGCATGGTGTCCCTGTAGCTCAGCTTCCATGTGGTTAATACCTGTCTGTGAACTGTTTAGTGCCTCTTTCACTGAGGGTAAGTTACCTCACACGGGCCACATGGTAAAAGACATATATTCTCAATCAATGACTGAGAAATAATTGGCAAAGACTGAATGTACAAAGTACTACTAACTTGTTCATAGAATAGTAGTGCTTACCAGGTAGACAATTTTATCAACAGAGTGACCACTGCATATTAAAGACTTGATGAAGTCAGAAATAAAGTCTGCATGCCATAGAAACACTTGGAATATGTTTATTGTCTTTCCCTTTTTTTGTGGTCATAACAAGATATTAGAACTGGGGGTGATTTTTCTGTATTTTTCTTTCTATTGGCATAATAAGGGCAAACATTAATTTCTCTACTGAACCTAGTCCAATGTAGCTGACCTTGTCCATTATTTAACAGGACAGATGCAAAATACAAGACCATAGGCTCCTCATATTTAGTGCTTGAAAAGGAGCCAGGCTATGTCACTTAATTTCTCTAAGTGGTTGGATTCTTTACAGCCTTTTAAGAATAATGGCTGCATGGCCCACTGTGTTGCATGTGCTGTGTTCATGCAGCTGAAGTATCATAACCTACTTCTGCAAGAGCATCCTCACTGCTGTATACTGAATTTGGGAATTCAGATACCTCAAAGGAAAGCGTGTGCAGAATTGTTGGATTTTTTCCCAATAATCCATTTATTACTAAAATCAGGATTGCCATAGCTGCGTGTCAAGAAGATGATGAGGCATACGGTTAAAAGAAAAGGCACACGCACAAGTTTCTCCATGGCTTATTGGAGGCTCTTTCCAAACTATTAACTGGTCTAGCTTGTCTTTTTACTCCACTCTTTTTATTGACAGCAGGCCACTCTACACCCATGAGTGCTGAAATGCTGCAAACAGCAGGTGAAGGTGGTCTCTACATGGGAACAGGCAAGAGGCAAGTCTGAGTTCTCATCCTGGGCCCTTGGGTTCTGCTCACGTATCCAGGGGTGGTTTTTCAAGACATGTTCCCTTTGGAGAATGGACTGGCCTCTTCTACCCAGTGCCAGGCCTGTGGCATCTCTGGGCTGGACATCCATGCCTCACACAAGTGAGTATTTCAGGGCTGCAGGAGAGCTCCCAGCGTTTACCTCTTCCTTGCCCTGCTTGCTGCCTTTTCTATTTCCTGCTCAGGTGTTGCTCTGCTGACTTCAGTCAATCCCAATTTTGAAGCTGCGGTCATAATTTCTTGGCCATGTAACTGTTAATAATGGTCGATTTTGCATTCTTGTACGACTATGAATGTTGTAAATGAGCCTAGGAATACAGGCTCTGTGATAAACAGGAGATTTTTTTGTTACTGTGTGGTAATAACGTATTTTAAAGCATTGGGTTTTAAACGCATATGTCATTCTGAAAAATGAAAACTAATGCCTCTGTGATGAGTTAGATTTCACTTCCAATGCTACAAACTCATCATTTAAAAATGAATTATCAAGTAAGAAATATTAAAAAATTAAAATGAAGCATAAAACAATCCTTTCTCTCCTTCATCCTTAGAATCCAGAACAAAAACACCCAAAAAAACCCAAAACGTATTTTAAGGGAAGCTGTCAAGTTAAAAAGGCACTGTCATTTGCATTCTTCTGGGAAGAGAGGAATATCTATAGTAAAACTGCAGGGATTAGATTTTTGCTTTCTTTCAGGATTTTTTTGTTGTGTGAATCTTTCTTCATTATTTATATGATGTGATTTAATGTTTTATACCCATATAGGCAGTTTGGCCCTGGTCCTGCAGAGTTGTGTCTTTTATATATTTCATGACTTTCTTGGAACAATAGGATCTCAGCATTACTGATACAAGGACATTTATTTAGCAGCAGAGCATTGCATAGCTCCTGAAAATCATGGTATTGATTCAAGTGGAAAAGGAATGTGTCTGCATTAAGCAGATTTAGTAGTCTGGGACTGCATTCTGTGACCTGTTTTCCGACACAGAATTTAGATAGAATATTCTACTTTAGCATTTAAAGTAGCTGACTTTTTGCATTTGGTTAAGATAACTCAATACTAGAGAGTGGGAACTGAGATGGCAGGAAGAATGAAACTAAGCAGTGTATATCAGTCTTTCTTCCCCTATGGAATGTAATAAAAAACACTATTTTATTCACATTTGGGGTTTTTTTTTTTCATAATTTTTTGTTATACTGTTATCAGGATATGAATGATAATACAGCTTTTGAAATTTAATATAAAATCTGCCATCCTAGTAAAACAGCTGCTGCATCTAGTAATTTTCCATTTGGCTTTGTACAAACCTTACTTGCTGCTGTTGTTTTTTGGTTTTTTTTTTTTGTTGTTGTTATTTTGTTGTTTTTTTTGTTTTTTGTTTTTTTTTTTCTTCTGTTCATTTTCCTCAGGCTTTCTAATGTTTTGAATGGCTGTTACTGAAGCTCTTTTGTGCTTGATCAATTCAAGGCTGCTACTTCTCTTCCAGGGAACTGATTATTGACAGTTCTTTCTTGCTGGGCTATCAGGTAACTTGACACCAGCTATATGGTGGGACTGTCCCAAGGTATCATTTTAGGATACAAATCTCTAGTGACACTTCAGTGATTCAAAGGAGAAATAGGATTAATCTGGCTGCAGTCTGGCCTGGGATTTTGCAATTACTGCAGACCTGCCTTTGGTAAAATGTACAGGCGATGTCACTGCAATGCTAACACCTTTCAATCCTTTCTACAGAAAATGTATTCATTTTCTATTTCTAGATTTTATTTTCCATATTAATTATTGTTCTGTTACGTCTTTTGAGATCATTGTTAACATGTTTGCTTTTGCCAAACCAGGAGTTAAAATTAATTATGCAGACAATTTCTAAAGATCTCGTGTTATAGTCAACATTATTAATATTAATTCCACTCTCCTTTCTGCCTCCTAGATAGTTCCTACAGTCCTGGAACCCCCATTTTTGATCTTAGATTTTTCCCTTGAAAAATTCATTTATTGGCACAATTCTTTACCCGATTTTAGAACTGGGAGGGGTTAAATACTTATGCAATTCATAATTGCAGCAGAGTCAAAGTTATCAGTATCTACATTCATGCATGAGAACTGTAGCATGCTACTTTTGTTACTCTTGGTCATTATTTTGTCTGGCAATGAATACAGAGTTTCAAGAGCAAAGAGGTAAAATTAGGTCATGAAGCACAGAGGAGAGATTGTACTACATGAAAGGAGGAAAAAAAACCACACACACCGCACACCACACACCACACACCACAAAAAATCAAAAGGAATGAGTTGAAAACTACCCACAGTATATGTGGAAACAGTGTCAAAATCTTTGATAAAATAGAGCTGAGAGAAATGCGATTTTCTTTTTTCCAGGTGGCCATGTGAATTTTTCTATACAGCTTTGTCATGTATTTTATCTGGTACTACCAGACTTCTTAACACTCTCAGTTCACTTGTGAGACTAAACAGTTCCTTCACTAGACAATGCTGCACTTTTTGTTAGAATCACATCTTTCTCATTAATTTTAATGAGCATTTAATGCATCTCAAGTGTGTTATTTTTACATCCTGAAATTTGTGACTGTTGAAGGGTTAGAAGCATGAATTTTTATTATTATTTGGCCTGCACTCCACTGTAGAACTGACTGTTCCTGGCTAAGTGATGGAGCAGCCCTGAGTATGGAAAATCCTAATTCTTCCTGAGTGAAGAATGAAAGGTCTGGCACATCTGTGCCTTAACAGAGATTATTGAAACATACAATTTTAAGGCAGTCACAAGGCTTTTAAAGTGGTGTCTTCTTTGGTTTAACTAAGCATTAGAAATTCACAGGGAAACAAAGAAACTCAAGTTATCAGAGGAGTGTCATTGACCTGTCAAAGCATCCAGTCCCATCTACTTTGTCTGTCTATTATGCAGTATTTGCCTGAGTTTAGTTATTGTTATTTATTTACATTTCAGAAAAACAGGCATCTCTCTCTCTTATCTCATTCAAAGAATTCTACTGATGATGTCAGTCTTTTTCCAGGTAGTTGACCACTTAATGAGAAAGCCTCTTCCTTAAATTATACAGCTGGACTTCATACCTTATTAGCTTATATTGACTTGATTAAATTCTGCTTTTATATGTTTTCATTGGCAGAACTTTCTGCAAACAGAATAAAGAATTTTTAATTTGCCTTTTGCTTGATCAGGACATGCTGTTCTCCCCTTGTATTCCACATACTTCCTCTTCTTGATCAAATTTTTGTTACTCAGATTAGTAGTGACAAGCGAGCCAAAACCTTGATCCAATCAGCAATGTAGATTTTAAAAGCAGGGACAAATATTCAGTGGTGGTGGAGTCTTCCCTTATTTACAGCTTAGATCTGAGGCTGATTAATTACTACTACAAAGTAATTTAATAGCGTTTTAATAACGCCTACATCTCAGAGAAGAGTTCAGAGATCCAGGAGGATATCCATTTTCTGTGAAATACTGTCCCATGTAGAGAAATTAAATAGCAATATGCGGTTTAATTGCAGCAACATAAAGTAATAAAGAGGAAGTAGTATTTGAGTATAAAATAATTATTTGGTTTGTGGGATTGTTTTTGGTCTTGTGACTATTCTAATTAATTTGTCCAGTGCTCTCATTGCACATGTCCTTGCTTTTCTGGCATTCTTCACAGCATGACTACTTTGCAGGTTCAAGGTTGGTTAGACAGGTGAAAAAGAAAGTTTCTCTAATGGTTTTTTTGCCGCTGGGATCCTACTCTATCAGCACTGACTATGAAAGACCTCTGTAATAAAAGCCCAATGCTTATGACTGTACTATCCACTGAGGTCAGAGTTCACTAATGCATGTGTTGAGTCTTGTACCCAGCCAGTACTTATTGAATAGTTAAAGCAGTGAAAAGTAAGGATCTTTTTTCATATGGGAATTTTTATTTTTCATTAATGATAGCTCATTGCTGGCATTATGACTATCTCAAGGTGGTAAGGTTTCCCAGCTACTATGCCTTGAATATCTCTGTAGTTGCCAAGGGTCAAGGTTGGGTTTAAATAGTTGTTTTTATAAAATCAGTAGACACAGGTGATTTTGAGGATATATTTTCCTGGTAATTGGGAAGTATGGATTTGTTCCTCTAACATATTTTTGTGAATGTTCTGATAGGCAGTATACCCCTGTTTGCAAGGCTGATGCTCAGATGCAAATGAGTACAGCAAGAGAATTCTCCCTGTGCTGAATGCAGCAGTCACAGCCAAAGATTATAAACAATCAATTGGCTGAATTACAGTTGCAGAAAACATTTGTTGAATAGTTTCAATTAAGGAGCAGTCTTGTGAGAATCAAAGTTGCTTGGCATTTGAGCATTGGCTGTATTAGTTCAGCTAGGTCCAAGCGGCTACACTGAAGTCCGCAGTGTTTTTCCATACATCTGAAATTTGATGTCTCTCCTGACCCTAACTGTGATGTTGTTTGTGGGGCTGAAGGAAATTTTTAGGGCTCATGTGAGCTGTAGGGTAAGAAGAACCTGATCTGCATAGCACAGTGAGAAGCTGTAGGATCCATGCTGCTGTTGCTGCAACAAACATGGATTTGCACTTTGCAAAGAAGGGAGCTTTGTTTACTGTGGCATGACTGCTGCTGAGAGGGGTCCACGTGTGATCCCACCAGCAGGCCATCCAGAGTTGGTGGTGGGAGTGTGGGGACAGTGAGTGGGAAGGTCTGTGAGGGAAGAGGACAACTTCCAGTACCTTCTCTTCCTAGCATGGAGCAGCATAAATTAGATGTGAATTCTAATACAAAACCTGTACTGTGAATTTTAACTGTGATTATAATCACAAGGCAGAGGTTGGGCTACAGGTCTTTCTAGCTCAGTATTCTGTCCCTAGCAGGCAGTGAGGGCAGATGCTTAGGGAAGTGTATAGGGACATAGTGATCCTTCCCCTGCTAAACCTTCTCAACAGTCAGTGATTTAGCGATTATCCAGTTCAGCACTCTACTCAGCAAAAGAATAAAATATCTAGGAAGATCCCGTATTTTAGACATCTGTACAGTCTTTGTGGAAACAGAGAGATTAATTTTTTTTTTCCATCAGAGGTCAGTTCAGGCAAAGCATTAGTGTTTGTCATACTCAGGAGTGAGAGACTGGGCAATAAATAACTCATTGCCGTTTGATATTTGCAATACAGCAAGGTGCAAGTTCTTCAAGGAAGAGAGGTCTTCTATTTTGGGCTATGTACACAGCGAGTAGAGAAATCTGTCTCTCTTTCTGGCTTGATGTATTTTCACATTCACAGCACTTATCAACGACTGATCGATCTCCAGTCAATCGAAGAAGAAGTAGCAGAAAATCAGGGTATGATCATTCAAATAAGGACCCATCATAAAACTGCCTTCTCTACTGAAATAGCAGGAGAAAGATGAAGGGGAGAGATAATTCTATCATTTGTGACAGTCATAGCTGTTTGCAAGTGCTTTAATGTTGTATGCTATAGCTTCAAACATGGAGTGAAAACATCGTGCAAAGCATGCTTGTAGCCGTCATTCTGTGAGGTGCAATTGATAGAAGATGTTATAGGAGACATGTGGATATGTAGTTTTTGCTCTTTTTTCTGCTTGCATGCACATGTGTGGGAAGCTAAGTATTTTTCAAGCTTAGGGAGAAATGGCTGCATTGCAGTCAGTGAGAGTTAAATCCCAGCTTTATTGAAATAAGTGGTTAAATCCAGCAGGTAGGAAGTTTGCTTTAAGAAAACAAAACAAAAACAAAAGCAAAACCAAAACAAAACCAACAAAAACATACAAACAAAAAAAAAAAGAAGAAATCCAATTTGAGATTTCTTATTACTAACCGTGTACAAATATAATTATTCTGTATGAATTACCTTCATATCTTGTCCAAAGCGAGAGAGTATTGGAACACTTTTCCACCAGACCTCTTTCAGAGTTTTTCCATCAGCTGAATTTTATCATTGTTACTGATATATTTTTCATTCGGGACTTTTCTTCACCGGAGTCTGATAATTATGCTGACTGGTGACTATTTCCATGGAGAGCTAATCTAAGAGCACTGTTATTCTTCTCACTTGCAGCTGCAGCATATTTTGTACCTGTAAAAGAAATATTGGTGGATTAAACTACTACTTTTGTGTAGGGGCTAAGAGGGGAAAATTTGGACCAAGGCTTTAACACTTTCTAGGGTATTTGTAGTTCATGTTCATGAGTAAGTTGGAACAGTGCTCTGGGGTTTGTGATGCATATTGGAAATTACCTTGTAACATCCTGCCTTGCTAAGTTGGGTAATGTTAAAGCAGTATGGGCTTGAAAGAGGAACAGCAGTTACTTCACTGCCTGGGATCGGAGTCTGCGAGTGCTTGTAGCTTTGACTTCTGGAGGTAAGATCCTGCTGTCCTGACTGACCTTCTGGTGCCATTGTACAGTTTGGGAAGCAGAATGGTGAATGTGATTGGGAACTGGCGCTGCTGTGCTTGAGAATAGTAAGAGATGACTTCCATGTGAAGTTTTCCTTGAAGTTTGTTCTGCTTTCTGAGGCTACTTGCCCTTATTATCCCTACCTAGTGGTTTTGTATATTTAAGCTCTTTCATAACTCTTATTTTTTTATCTTATTTTTTTATGAGTATTAAGGACTGCTAATAGCCAAGTATTAAGTACCACTAATTATTAGGCAGCCAGTATGATAAAACAATAGGAAAATTAATTGTAAGAGAGCATGAAGTAATTCAGTAAAGAATAAAAGCCTTAGAGTGGGTGAGCACTAAAATGTTAGTGGATGTGTAGTGATTCATCTGCCTACTTTTAACAGCTGTCATTTAAATTGAATTTAAATACTGTAAACAAAAGTCTTTTTGTGGTGTGCTTGGAACTGTAATACAGCTGCAAAGTTCCAGAGGAAAATGCTGCATTGCAGCTCTCCTGTTTCGCAGCAAATCTCTGCTGGCATGTAACATGCAGAGGAGGAGCTTCAACACAAGCAGGCTGTTTTCAGCTTCATTATGCAGATAAGTCGTCTCTATCATCTACGTTATAAAAACATCTTTAACTTCCTTTGGGGACAGTGGAGAAAAACAATAAGGGAGGAATGGGGGGAAAAAAAAGAAGTCAGAGAGCTTTCACACTGATTTCCTCCGATATTGCTCTTTCAGTGTTTCTCAAAGTGCACTGGTTTTGCCTTTGTACAGATCCAGCTGATTTTTACAGCCACATTGTTTTATTTCAACTATAGCTTATCACTGGAATTTAATGTTAGAGTTGTGGCAGTGCTTTGGATGAGTCTGAGTGGGGTATTCTGGCATGCTTTACCAACAGGCAGCCCTTCCTTCACTGAATACTGTGATTCATGTCTGGTTGCTGACACCAGGGAAAGTGAAGACCTTCCAAATAACCTTGAAAGAGATCTGGCTGACAGCCTCCACATGCTTTTGAATATGGGGGAAGGGTGTGGTGTGTATAAAAAAGGGAGGAGGGATTTAGGGCTCCCATATTTCCAGCATTCATGTTTAGTACCTTGCCTCCTAAAAAAACCCTCCCTGGTTGTCTGTAGCTTCTTCCTATTGTTTAAGGCAAGAAGGGTAAAGCAAGTGGTCCAGATAGTGCCAGACTGAGACTAGGACAGTCCTTGAATGGTCTCAGAGAACAGATTTACGTAAAGGGGATGATTTATTGCTGTGTCACCCCAGGTGAAAAATGGGATTTGGGAAAGGGTTTTGCTATCCTCTCAGCAGGACCCTTCAAAATTTCAGAGGGTAAAACACCAGGATCCTGCAGGACAAGAAGTAATGTAGGAAATTCCAAGCTTTCATCCTACTCAATAGAGACTAAGCAGATTATCCCTTCCAGCAAGAGCAGATTGAAAATGAAAACAGGAGGGCTACCATAAGGCTTTTTACACATTATAGGTTAATAAGAATATTCTGTTTTCTTCCACAAAGCTCAGGAACCTCTTTGGACTTCAGCAAAGAAGGGACTGAAAAATTGAACCCTTTCTTTCCGGAGAGGGGAGTAAAGGAAATAGGAATGAAAAGCTTTTTTAAAAAAAATCAGCAGCAACCACAACACAAAAAACCTACAAAAAAACCACCACCACCACCAAACCAAAGTGCAAAAACAGTAGCATGTTACCACTATTCTACAGCTATATTTCCAGCCTTGTCATACATTTTCCCCTCTCCCAGGATAACTTCTCTAATTTGAGTAGAATTATGAAGGCAGTGTATCCTGAAAGAGATGTTTTCCTTGCAGAAAGAAAAAAACCAGCAGAAAACAGTTTCTAAAGGTAGGGGAAGGACTTTGCCCACAGACCTTTTGTTCTAGCCTGTTTTGCAGCCCATGCCTTTTGCTGGCCCATGAAGTTCAGCCCTTGCATTTGAAGCCTAATGCTGAATCCATTACAGGGCTCTGGTGAGTCTGCAATGAATTCTAGTCATTCCTAAGAGGATGCTCATGGCTCAGTTAACAAGGTTGAAGTTGCCTGGCCCCGGGCTACATCTCCTATTTTGGGGTGGGAATACTTTGGTTGAAAGGTTGGAAACACTTTTTTTTCCTTCTCCTGTCTCTTAACTTTCATCAGGGATACATCATTTTTGCTACAGTATTAAAATATTTACAGAATTGTTGGAAAACAGAAGAACCGTTCAGGCAAAATATTCATAAACTTCCCCCATAGATTCTGCATCCAAAACTGCTTCTAACAGTGCATTAATTAATTAGAGTACCTGTCCTATTGTTTTTTAAAGTATTTGTCATTGCTGAAGTGCTTCTGCTGTTGAAACAGTAGCTCTGAAAAAAAAAGAAGAGTGCAATTATATAATATGGGTATTGTTTTTAAATTAAAAATACAGGAAGAAATTGTACTTCATTCCTCTTGAGAATCAGTCTGAGTGCTATAATTTGGATACAGATCTTGAGTCCTTCAAGCTTTATGCATTTAGCATGTAGAAACAGCATTTCTCATCCTTGATCATGCAACCCACTCCTTGTTCAGATGAAAACAGAGCTATCTGTTAGAATAGGACACGAATTGCAAAAAAGAGTCTGTATGTTGAATACTTTCATGTGAAAAATCTGGTCTAGCAAACACTTTGTGTTTGGTAATTGAATGCAGGAAGCAGCAAATGCAGTTAATGGCTTACTAGTGTTCAGGAAAGCTGTATGGAAAAAAAGGTGTGTGTTGTTCCCAGAGGTGATGAATGTCTTTTGCTTGAGCGATCTCTTTGCTGTAAATGTAAGTGTGGGTCAGATGAAACTATTTGTAAGTTGGTCATAAACTTCTTTGAATTTTCTTGACAAAAAAAAACCCAGAGGGGAAAAAAAGCCTTTTTCAATTGTTTTCAACTTCCCAGGAAAAACTTGACCATTTTGACATAATCTGAAACAACTTCTTTTTACATTTTAAATTGAGCCAAGAAGCCAATTGTCAGCTTTTCCATGTTCCTTTAATTGATCCCCATCTGGTAGTACATGATCTTTGCCAGGAGAGAAGACTGAGAATATTGTAAAGTCTCCAGTCTTCATTTTGCAGCAGAGGTCACTTGTTACTTGAGACTTGATTATTTTCACACTTGAAAGCATTAGATTCCTTAATTATCAATAGTAAGAACAAAGTGATTCTCATAAAATTTAATGTGAATTTTAAACATAATAGGTTTTTAAAAATAGATCTTTTAAAGACATCTTTAACTGTTCAGCTTCTCTATTTGCTTCTTGCCAAGCAAATAGCTCCTCAGAATTTGCCTTATGGTCAGACAAATCCAGTTCCTGGTGATTAGTTTCCTAATGTTTTGCAGATTCTCTCTGTGTTGTCTGTTGCTGAAGGTGCAGCAGGCAGGACAGAAGGGTGGTACAACCGGGAGCAACATCAGAGCTTGAAAGAAAATTGATCTTCAAGAAGCATTTTGTACCTTGAAGCATTATTTTCTGAGGAAGTATGGGTCTTAAAGTGTCATAACATAAAGCTGTGGAAATGACAGAAGCAAAACTTAAAAGAGAAGAAATAGATATGATGACTGGACTGAATGCTTTTGTAAGCTGCTATAGAAAAAAAAAAAAAGCCAAGATTATCTCACATGGTGAATGGATGTGATAGATGAATAATGTCAGTTTGATGTGCTTGTTAGAAGACCTAGAATTGGGAAATCTCAGCTCCCTAAATTCTGTTCCGATACAAAAATTCTCAGCTAGCTATCCTCACTTGCTACGGAAAGGTTAAGAAAACCAAGTATTGTATCTTCTAGTGAATTGACAACTTACCTCAAAATGTTATTTTCACCTTCACATGTGTATTTAAAGACACCAAAACTGCATTTTCTTACTTCCTGTGGTCTGTTCCACACTGCAGTTTTTCATGTGTATTATCTAATTACTACCAATGCTAGAGTCTTCAATCAAGTGAGCATTTGTCACGAGTTCTGAAACCACAGCTTGACTTCTTCTAGTCACAGATACCATCTGAAATCCCTGAGTTGAAGGGGGAGTTTCAAATGTACTCAGTCTTCACCAGAAGCTACTCATGTGGAAGTCAATGGTAGAATTTACAGGAAAAGTCATTGTCTGTGAGACCAACCCAAAATGATGTGCTGTCTAAAAATCTGCCTTCCTGAAATCCAATCCCCATAATTATAAGGCTTGAAAACAAGACCATGAGGGACATCTGATTCCTTCCCTAGCAAACTAATGTCAGAAACACAGAACTGAAAGGTCAGAAGGTTTAGAAGTCCACCTCTTATCCCTCTTTGAAATATGAAATTAATTTAACTTAGTAGAAACTGATTCATGGAGTGAGCAAAAGTAAAAGGAAAGAATTGCCAGCCTATCTTGTTCTGTTGCAGAAATGTGATCACAGTGGCATGTCTCAGCACAAGTGACCTGCACAACAGAAGCACAAAATGCTTTGGCTTGGAAGGGACCATAAAGTTCGTTCCCTTCTAACCCCTCTGCCATGGGCAGGGACACCTCCCATTAGACCAAGTTGCTCAAAGTCCCCTCCAACCTGTCATTGAACACTGCCAGATTTGGGGCACCCACCTACTTTTCTGGACAACCTGTTCCAGTGCCCCACCACCCCCACGGTAAATAATTTCTTCCTAACATCTAATCTAAACTTACTCTCTTTCAATTTGAAGCCATTCCCCCATGTCTTGTCACTACAGTTCCTGATTGCCTCTGTAGGCCCCCTTCAGATGTTGGAAGGTTGCTGTGAGGACTCCAAAACAGCCCTCTCTTCTCCAGGTGGAGCAGTCTCAACTTCCCCAGCCTCAATGAAGCTGTCCACTCTGCAAACTGATAGTACAAAATTACTGAATACATAGCACAGGTGCAAAACACTTAAAATATATTTCAAAAGTAGCACGTGAATAAAGTAGACAAGTCACATTTGTAGGCCCATTGGCTTTTGCGTCATACGTTGGCAACGTATTGTGGTCTTTGAAAGTAGCTTCTCACTTGGATTAATTTATTAGGGATAGAGCTTTTCTTCAGTATTAGGTAAATAAAAAATAGTCTTAAATATTGGCTAAGGAACTGAGAATAATATACTAGTATTTTCATTAGTGTAGCTAGATCTGTGCTGGTCACTGTGGAATATTAAATATTGGAAATCAATAAAGTAGCTGTGTATATATATCGTACACTTTAACAGTAATTACTAATACCTGACCTCTCTGCATGCCTACATTCACTGCCGCAAATAATGCTGGGTTTAATGGTGATGAACATGTAGTATGAACTGGCCGGCCTAAATTAAAACCGTTGGGATGGAAAAGCTTAATGCTGTGTGAGGTTTTAGTCAGGCTTGTAGCAGTTTCCTTGAAAGTTTGTGCCTGGTCATTAAAAGGCCCCAAAACATACACCGCCACTCAAAGCAAGCCAATGTGTAAGCCAGCCTTTCAAGATCCCACGCAACCATATGTGAGGACAAACCTTCTGCAGCCATAGAGAAAAACAGGGACTGGAGGGGGCTGGGATCAGACCAGGACAGCAGCTGCTGAGCCCCAGGTATCTGGGGGGTGAAAAACTCTCCGGCTGATGCCTCCCAGGGAGGTTGGTCTTTCCCTAGACCCAGGTAATTTAGGAAGGGTGCTACATGGAGAAGTTGTGTCACTCCTACCTCTGAGTATGACATGAGTTGAAGAATGGAAAGAAAAACATTTTTTCCTGCCCTGCTGAGGAGCTTTGGGCCTCAGTCCTGATTTGCCCTTGTCCTCCTGTCTGTTCCCTGTTGTCATAGCATAAGGGTGCTTCACAAGAGCTAATACATTTTCCCTTCCAGAAAGATATTTTTAGGGAGCTGAGGCATATCAGGACATTCTGAAATTAAGCACAGTGGAATTTCACTGGTTTCAAACTCAGACACATTCACCAGATTCAGAGTCACTATTACAAGTCCTCGTCTTGACCTAACGCACTTAAAAAACTGTGCCAGAGCAAGGAACCAAACCTTGAACTCTTTAAATATATAGAGATATGGACAAAGCCACACTGCTGAAATATCTGTTGACAAAAGAATGTGTAGCCAGTATTCATACTGCAGTTTTTGTCAAGTATGACAGTTTTAGCTAGGGAAAAATAATGGTTTTTAGCTTACTTTATAGTTGCATTTCCCAAATGAAATATTAAAATGTTTTCCTAAAAAGTCCCTCCAATTTTTCATATGAATAGGAATTTCAGTTTCATTTTTACAGACCTGTGTATCAGAAACCCACTGAGCTGTTTCCCTAATACATTAAATGAAGTATATTGAACTAAATAATGGTCATTATTTTTGGCACCCTACATAACGGGAAAAAACCCCAAAGAGAGCACAACCAATTGTTTCCTTTCTGCTGATTAAATAATGTTTTTTCATGTTGTATTTTAAACTATTATTTGCTCAAGGTGTTTAATGTAAGCCTTTATTAAATTACACAGTTCAACAATTTTCTTTTGCAATAAATCAGACACACTTCCTCTAAGTTTTGGTATGAAGTACTTTTGTAGTTGATCTGTGTAGTCTTTCAGTCTGACAGATTATAATGTACAAAAAAATTCTCTCAGGCTATGTTTTTAGAAGTTATGAGTACGCATCCCCAACATGCAATATCCCAAAGCCAATGTGAAGGCAGCACTGCAGACATATTGTATTGGCGAAAAATTTCTGCAATCACTTGCATCACTGTTTTTAAAGCACTTTTGGGCACTTTGAAATTAAGCAAGAATTTTAGGGTTGAGTGTAAACCACAATCACCTCTATCCTTACCCTGACCTTCCTTCACAATGAGATGTACAAGTCAGCTTGTTGTTTCAGTCCCATCCAGACCAGAAGATCAATTATTTGGTTTCTACTTAGGAAAGCAAGGACTTTGGCCTTAAGGACAGCTTTTGTTCAAAGTTGCTTGGATTTGAATAGCTGCTCACCTGCATTTGTGACAGCTTTTTCACTGCAATCTGCTAAGGAAATATTCTCTGGACACAGTCATTTTGTTTCAGCCTTACCTGTAGGCTATGCAGCTTTAAAATAATTTGCAGAAAACAAAATAAAGGTTTTATTTTCATATAAGACAGATACAGCTATGCTAAAACTAAATAGTCATGTATAATAGCCAGTGGATTCATCCATATGGAGCCTTTTTGGCAAGTGCTTTGTCCTGGATCTCTGCAGAGGTATCCAGCTCAAACTGCATGTATAATCGCTTAAGAATTGAAAATAAAAATAATAAAAAAAAATCCTAAAAACTTCCCTTGGCAGAGATTTTCAAGGAAGAATATTAACATCGGGATAAAGCTAGGTCTCTCACCTCTCCTTCCTTCCTCAACAATCACTGCGGTCTTTAAACAAAAGATCACGGTAAAATGCGGTATTTTATGGCGCTGTTCCCCACAGCCACAAGAGGGGGTTTGAAGAACACGATCCGCTTCCCACTTCCAGCCTAAGCCTACCCTTCTGCTCATGCCTATGTTAGAAGTATCATGAAACCAGTGATTTCCTGAAATGACTGAAATTTTCAGTCATTTTGCAAATTACTCTTTCAGTCACTCATTTGGTAAAATGACTAAAAGTTTCATGCGTTCTACGAAGTGACTGACGTGCTGCATATTCCACCAGACTGTTTGACTGTTTGTTTCACCCAGTAACAGGCATATTGTGAAAAGGGGTGTTATTGGATAAGAATCCTTTGCTTTTTTTCTGCACTCACTGCTGAAGATGACTCTGGATTTTGAATGTAGCTTCAGAAAAGAACTTTACAGAAAGTATGAGGAGTGTCCAAAGTGCTTGATACTAAAGGAAAGGTATAGTACAGCTATTGTTGAGATCAAAAAGGCAAGCCAAGATCCCAAACCCAATTCAAGACTTGAACTGTACTTGCTTGTAAAGTAAGTTTGAAAAAAAAGTCACTTTTCCTCTCTCTTTTCTTTACTTTATTTTTTTTTTCTTTCTGCTGTCATCATAATTTATCTCTTTTTTTTGGTTATGGAATTGCTGGTTAGTTCTTTCATATTTCCTCCACTGCTCATACGTGTGAAATTCTATGGCTGGTGACTAGCGGCAGCTAATCAAAAAACACTGAACTCAAGAAGCATTTTCCACATACTGTGTGAAAGTTGAAGAGAGGCATGATATTGCTAGAAAAGCAAGAATTGTTACCTGGTGTTGTTGTAAAGCATTTATCATCTGAATATGCAAACATCAAAAGACAGACTGCTCTTGAGAGAGCTCTTGAGATTTTTCTGGTTTGGATTCTAAAATCCTTGACTAATGAATGGCCTTGCTATCACACTGACCATCAGAGCAATGAACACTCACCAGAGGCCAGGCTGACTTTATGGGTCTGCAAGCTTTCCCAAGGCGATTTTAAGGATGTAATGGTTAGATTTTGTGTTCTCTGAGCCCTTACCTCAGAGGGAAACAGAAACAGCCTTTCAGTTTTTCAGTATTCTTCTCCTATTTGTCAACTCTTGGTTGGATCTTGGTAACCCTACTTGGTTGGGTTGCAGAGTGATAAAAAACCTGAAATTACTGCTGAAGTCATCCAAGAAATGAAGCTTCTGTGGCTTCTACTTGGCTTGGTGTATGGAAAAGCAAGATATGGACAAATCCAGGGGTGTCTCAAAGGGGATGATAAGCAAATGCTCTTAGCATGGATGCCAGACAATAATTCATGCCACTGGACTGTGGGGATTCACTTTTCTCAGGTCTCAAAAGCACCACCCATCAATCTGGAATAAGCTTCACACTGTATGCAGCTTGGTTCAGTACCAAACTGAAATGTGGGCATAACTCTGCTTTTCTGTATCAGGGATCACTGGCCACCTCCACAATCAGCAGAATCTGCCATCAGTGTTCACTGCTCCTTCTGATGACTCTGGTGCACTCACATCCCCAGCAGACATACTGTTCCCTATGCCTGATTCAGTGCTGGGCAATCAAATGGGAAGCACTGCTAAACTAAAATAAAGGTTAGGCCAATTCTTGTAGCTCAAGCTCTCTCAGAAAGGATTCACCCAGACCCACCAAATTCTCCACCCACCAATACTCATGAGCTAACTGGTCCTTCACTTTTAAGGCATCTTGCCAACCACTTCCTGCACAATCTTGCCCCAGGCGCTGCCCTCTGCCCTTGTGAGCTGTTCTGGCCAGCAAAAAAGAGCCTGGGCACTCAGAAAAGCACAGTCTTCAGAGGGAGGAAAACACTGAAAAGCAATATGGAGAAAATACTGATGTTGCAGTTACCTTAGTTATGAAGACAAGTTCAGTTCTGGCATGTGAGACTGTAAGATTTCAAAACTAAATGTAGTCATCCATATAGCTTTAGAAGTAAATAAATTATAAAAACCTAATGTGTTGTCTTTTTAAGTTAATTCATGTCATAAGTATCAGGCATTTCACGTGGTGCCTCCCTACTTGTTTCCCAAACTTCATTAAAGGTGTGCAACTTTCTCGTATTTCACAGATAACTGAAACAGCCATTTTGTGAAATGGCTGAAAATTTTAATCGTTTCCTGAAATAACTGGTTTCAAAATATGACTGTAACATATACAACTCTGGAGTCACCTGTTTAATTTTCAGTAACATATCCTTTCCAGGAAGGCACATGGAACAGAAATATTACCCATAGCTTCATTTTATGCTGTGCTGAGAGGGGAAAAAAGGAAAAGAGACATGTGTTTTAAACCCATTAAGACATTTTCAGCTATACAAAGTGAAAATTGTTCTCTAATGATACAATATAACATATTCTAAATTGGATTATAATATACACCCTCCTTTGCCGTATATGGTTACCTATAAGTTCGCTTTCTGGAAGGAATTCAATGATTTCATTGCAACGACATAGTTTAGAATAAAATAAATCATCCAAGTAGGGGAGTAGGGGAGTATTTTCATGCAGGATGTGTCTTTTGAAAGAATAGTTTAGGATTTTTTTTTTTTTTCAGTGCACTCTATCATAGGATTGTAAATAAGAGCTCCTTCACCTCTCATGTTTTCCCCCACACTTGCTGTTCCCACCTTGCTGTTTTCTTGAATTGTCTGCTGGGTCAGTTGTGGGTCTCATAGCTGCAGCCTATCCAACCTTTTCATTAACATCCCTGTTCTTTGCCATTTACCTTCAGTCTGCACATTTTCAGTTCTTTTGCTTTGGTATTAAATAACTATTCCACAATTAAGAATACTGCTAGCTCTTAGCCCCATTTTTTCCTGTTTTCCCTGCTCCTTTTTAGAAAACTTAATTGCTACCTTTTTTTACTTCCAGGTTAGAGCAGCAGGGCACAGAAGTGCAGTTCATCAAAGACCTTGTATTGATGCTGATGCCTAAGTTGCCTGACATGGGATACCACAGACTAGCAATGGTTCATTATTTCATTTGGGTTTGACACATGACCTTGAAAAATGTAAATGTTATAACTATGACAATTTGAGAGTTTGCCTGTCATATAATATGCACAGTACCCTTTCTTCTCTTTTCATTTTTCTTTTTACTATAAATTTTCTGTCCCCAAGGGAAAAAAAAAAAATCAGATACATGTTATCTGAATTTAATTATAACTGAAGATGATACCCCAAAATCTTATGTTACAGAAATATTATAAACCGAGAGAAGATGTCTATGAAAAGAACACTCAAGTTCTGTTAGGGAAAAAAAAAAGCAAAAAAAATACTATAAGGAAATCCCACAGTAAACTACAATTTTCAAAAATGCCTAAGGATGTCGAACACCTGAATTCTTGTCTGTCCACCTGGAGACATTCTCAGAGGGTCTGACCCAGTATTATTGCGGATTTCCACCACTCTATACACGGATCTCTTGCAGGTGCTTGTCTGGGAAGCACTGAAGATGTAGCACTCAAAATAATTAGTCACTTCTGAAATTTTTTGCCTTAGGCAAATGCTTCAAAAACAACTCTCCTGTCTCCATCAATATTTGCTGAGTGGATCTGTGTTCAGAAGGGTGTTAGCAGGAAGCAAACATGGTATGTGGCTTTGCATGGATATTTGAATTAAACTGTTTGGTGGCCTTTTGAAGCTCTTTGGGAGTCATTGTATGAGAAAGCAGTTGCAGTGATAACAGCTACCAGGCAATAGGAGCAATAAACAGATTGTGAGCCGCCCATTGGCTGCATGATGCTTCCATGAACCATTTGCAGATTAATGTTTATTGACAAGTAAATCTGCAAAGCTTTGGATCTTTCAGTGATTTATTTTCAAACAAAAGAAGCAGCTAAATATGTCCAACTATTTGGAAGAAATTTAACACTGTTAGTTGCTTAGTTGAGCATAAATTTCAAGTATGAGAATGTATGACTGCCTTACACTGGTTTCATTCTGAATTTGCTGCCTTGCAGAGGATCTGTCAGGAAAACATAATGTTTTTGCTAAGTGCATCTAAAAGGTAAGTCAGCTTCATCAAAAAACGTGGGAAGGAGAGTTGTAGCTGAAAAATCATTTTGTGCATTCAACATGATGACTCATAAAATTACTTTAAATACCATAAACCACCTTTAAATACCATAAACCACACATTATTTTCAAAAAAGAATACAACTCGTGAACCCAGAGTTGTTTCCTTTTCCAGAGAGGAGAGTGAGCAATGAGATATAGAAAAAGTGAAGAATAATTTACAGACTGCTTTGATGGAGGCTTGTCCTTGGTATAAAGGGGGCATTAGAAGAAAAGGCAGCAATACTTTGTTTTCCACTCCTTGTAACACATGAACTCTGCCATGACAGATACGTAGCCCTGGCTGTGTAACTTACTGATTTCCTGTTACCATTCTCTCCTGTCACCTCTGAATGTCCTTTCCCAGGCTGAATTGGAGCCAGCATCACACCAGTTAATGCACACATTCGTGTGCCTTTCTCCTTTTTACAGATTTTTATGAACTTAACACTGTGGCTGTTTCTTCTGAATTATATACATCCTTGGAAAATACTTCAGTTCATTTCAACAGATGGTCATAAGGGATTTCATGAAGAGAACATGCCAGATTAGGAATAAATTTTAAAGAATGATAGCCAAGGATAAAGTAATTATTATTGAGTGAGTCCTAGCAATCTAGACATCTTAAATATGAACTTGCCATAAGGAACTAAATGGAACAGGGCTGAGGATGTATGTTTAAGTGTATATGTTATTGAGGGATTTAATTCTGCTAAACCCTTCATTTTTCAATGGACTGCAAGAGGTTAGTGAATGATCCTTTAATTTCATTATCCTGGCACTTTGAACACTGGATAAAGTTGTTTTATTTATTGCTTATATTTAAACAATTTTTGGCTTCAGATACTGGGATATTTTCCTCTGTGAAAGTAATACACTTTTCATTATGATTTGCTGTTTCATGCTGGTCATTACTTCTCTGCCTAAACTTGGGCTGCAGTGCAATCTATTACCCATAACAGGAACTCCTGCTTTCACCTGGAATTTGTGACATTTTCACTGGGTGCTGAAGAAATTTTTAAACTTAGGTGGCTTATATTGAAAGTGATAGTTACTGACATTTGATACTAGGGTTTTCTTGTTTAGTTTTTAGTTTTGTGTTTGTGGGTTTTTCCCCCAAAAGCCCTAAACAATTGCTGCAGTATGGAATTATTTATACTTATTATTTATAACACAGCAAGACCAAAAATTGTATGTTGCATTTTGTTGTTGCTGCTGTAGAAAAATCTACATAAGCATGGGAAATATCCTGAAGGCATTATTAAAATCCAGTCAGAAAATTGTGTTTTGTTCTCTGAGAAATTCTGTTTCATCAGGAAAAAAAAAAAAAGACTTCAGTCAGCAAGCTTGTATTTGTGTAATGTGAGCTAATATCTCATGGAGAAAATAGGATCTTTTTTTTCACAAAAATAATCAAAACTTAACAATTTGATTGATCCAAGAAAATGTTTGTTCAGTGGTTCTCAGTTTCTCTTTATAAACTGTGATCATCCTCCAAAATAGTCTGTGTCTTTTCATGGTGTTTTTCTTTTTTTCTCTTCTCTCTCAGTTTTGTTTAATCCTTTTAATAAGGATTCCCTAATTTTCTATTTCAGTGGGCCTTTATTTCACTCTGTGTCTCTTATTACAATAACTCTCGGTGCCAATGAATCACAGATCTGTCTGTTCTCCATGCCTCAGTTGTCCCTGTTTTGTAAATGTCTTCCCAAGGTTATTGCTCCTGCTCACACTCACACAGGTGCATCCCTTCCTAGTCTTGTCACTGTGGGAAATATCAGGGTGCTTTCCATTTTGTACATTTAGTTTTGGGCTGAGCCTGCCTACAGGCTCCTCTAGTCCAATCTTATAACAATATGGTGAAGGTCCCTTCTGCAGAACATCTTCAAGCTTCATCTTTTCTTGTCCATCACAAACGGGCACAACCTGTACTCTTCTCCAGACCTTTACATGGAGATTACTGCAAAATCTTTTCCCTTCAGTACTTGCAGCTGCCAACTTGGCCCTCCTATGTCCTTTTAGAGTTCTTCTGAAAAGGGAAAGAATAATACCTCAAGAAGAGTACCTCAAGGTCTGGGAAGTACCCTCATGCATATACACCTTTGCAGAAAGGTAGTATGCTTTCTGAAAATTCAGTTAAAGCATAAAAAAGCCCCGAATCAAAGTGGAGACCCCAAGGTTTCTGGAACAAAATGCTTTGTTGTGGTTAAACATACCACGTACACTCAGTTGAGAAGATTTTCTCAGGGCAACAGAGGCAGAATGACATGTTCATTCTCTCCCAACAACAACCCCAAGCTGAAATGTGCTATAACAAAGACCCTGAGACAGCCTTCCTGCCCAAGGACTTTCCATTGCAGTTGAGGGAACATTGCATTGAGGGAACAATTTAATTCTCTTTTTTGGAAGACTCTATGCTCCTCTTTCAGAGAGCAGGGTGGAGCAGGTATTCTGTGAACACAAGGTTACTGTTTGTGCCTCTCTGGACTGGGGGAACGAAGCCCTGAAACTCCCCCAGACTGTCCATTTCCAATGTGGGAATCAGCACATCGGTGCTGGAGAGCTCCGTGGGGAGCACAGCCCTCTTACACTGCCTCCATGGCACAAGCAATGACTGTACACTTTAAATGCCTTTAGGCATTTACATTTTCAGAGCCTAGGATTAGTGATTTATTATATTTACATTCAGGGCAAGGTAAAGAACAATGCAAAAAAAGCTAAGGACTGGGGGATGACTGTTTTCTGCCCCCCTTGCTTATAGACTGAAATAACCCTTGCAGCTATTGCGTTATGGATGTGTTTTATGCTTAGGTCATAGAGCATGCATGACACCCTGGGGCCTGGATCTGCCTGTGTGCTCCTCAGTACTGAGGCTTGTAATCTTGCCCCTTAGGTACAGCTGATGTTAAACCAAGCATGATTATTAAAAATGAGTGTCTCTCCTCCACCTAAACCCACCATGGTGGTTGGTTAGGCTGCAGTTGTGCTTAGTCCTGCACCAGCACAGCAAAGACCTGGAAACCTCCAGAGGTGATGGGGGCAGCAATGCTTAGCTTGGGACAAAAATTAGAAATGTCCTACAGCAGTTCTGTCACAACAGAGAGAATTTCTAGTCTGTTTGCTTTCCTGCTTCACAATTTTTCCCCCTTCAGCTGTTCATTCCTCCCCTCATGGTCCCTTGCTTAAGTCAAAGTGGGTTGTGTGCTGTCAGCTGAAAGAGGAGAGGAGCTCCTAATACTCTAATGTCAGTGTTCTACAGAAGCTCTGTGAAGAAGTACTCACCTCCAGAGAAGTGATCTAAATTATTTTAGAGATGCCCACAATAGTTCTGGATTTTAAAGTCATGGCAGCAGTTTGAGAGATTAATAATTTCCTTTCTCCTTGGAGTACAGGTTCAGCTCTGCCATTTTAGCATGTGTCCATACTGCTTAAGCTGACCACAGTCCCCAGGGAAGTGATCGCATCACCAGCCTGACAGAGTTCAAAAAGTTTTGGACAATACTCTTGGTATTGCCGAGAGTAATAATAATTAATAATAATAAAAATAAAAATAAAAATAATAATAATATATTGCACATGGTGAGACTCTTGGAGATGATGCTGAGCAGGGGCAGGAGTTAAACTCTATGTCCCTTGAGCGTCCCTTCCAACTCAGCATTGTGATTCAGTGACTTCTGAGACCAGAATAATTTAGTTCCCATATTATTTGCATGATAGTTGTTTAGGATAAGCTACAGAGCCCTCCACAGCAAGATACTACACCACTGTCAGCACCTCACCATGCCTCTTACTCCTCATTTATGTACTCTCAACTGATAGCTGTGGTGCACTGCTGGATAAAGCAACAGCTGATATATTTCTGGTGCTTGGACCCCCCCTCCCCCCCATTTCAGTGTAAATACGGAGAATATAACCTGACTGCACTCTAACAAGGGCTGGAAACTAGCCTATGGAAGTCAGCACTTGAATCTTCCAAGAGACCTGCTCTGAACAAAGACTAGAGGTGTATCCTTAGAGCATGAGACAAGGATTGAGATCATTTACCAGCTTTGAATTCCATCACGATCCTTCTTTGTGGGAAAGACACGATATATCTGTTTCATTACATGAGTTGAATTTGTAATTTGTAATCCTATACTTCTGCTTTTCTCAAACTGTAGAGGCAGATAATGCATTGATTTCAGATGACAGAGCTAATAAATGCACAGTTTGTTGGAATCATATCTATTTACTTCTTTATTTAGGCAGTTTAGACTAACTTAAATTAGTGTTTACTTCATTTCTCCTCTCTTGACAAGTAGCAGGATGACAAGAGCTTGTGTTCACGCTATTCATAGTAGAACACTTTCATATCTGTCATGTTTTTCTTCTCCTTCTCATGACATAAGGGTAGCATGAAGAAATGCCAGTGATCCGTTATTTGCTTTTTAATAGTAAATCCAGTTCAATGCTTGTAGATAGAAATTTTACAATAATAACTGTCCAGTTGGTAGCAATTTGTCATTGAGCTGAAATTATGCGTGGCTTTCTCAGATGCGGGGGTCAATTTTTGATCTGGACAGCTCTTGGATGTGCCTTTGTGATAATCCAGCACATAATTTCATTTACCTTTTACATACATTTACAACTAAAAAAAATATTAGGTATTGGCGTTTATGTTGTTGCTTTCCCCAACCACATTTACAGAATGATGTATGGTGGCAGCTGTTTAAGGTGACTATTTTCCTGGCTCCTGTTTGCCTTGGAGAAACATCAAGAATTTCATGGCATATCTTCAGGCTCCTATCCGAGAAAATGCTGTGTAACCAGTGTACTTGGAGTATGTTATACTCCTTGTTTCTTTCCAGTTTATAAAAGAATGTGTGAAATGCAGTGCAATTAGCTATCTGTAATTCATAAACTTGCTAAAATGCTTAATTCATCTTGAATTATCCTAAAATGGGACATAAAAAAGAAAATCTTGAGCCAGTAGTGCCCTTGCATGTGATTTGTCTGCCTGCTCTGGCTGCTCAACACACTGGAGGTTCTCTGAGCAAAGCTGGTGTCATGGCTCTGTTAAGGCAAAGTGTCAGGCAGTCTCTCTACCTTTTCCCTTCTTAATTTGATAAGAATATTATTTCTCTCGTTTTTTTTTTGTTGGTTTTGTTTTGTTTTGTTTTTTTCTGTTTAAGTGATAATCATTGGAATCCATGTGATAGCCTATGACACCACAGCTGCTGCCAATTTCACTTTCTGTATTTATGTAAGTCCTCTGGGGCTCTGGTGAGGGAACATTTTTAAGCCAGAAAGAACTACCCTGTGTGCATTTGGATCACAACACATTTTTTTATAGATATCTTTTTACAAGGTCTTTATTCTCAGAGCAACAGGGAGAAGAGTGGGAAAATTGACTATATTTTGGGGTAATTTATAAGGCTTTTCCCCTATTATTTCATGAAAAGCACAAAAGTTTTCACATGCTTGGAATAAAGCCAATAGTCTCCATTTCTTTTTGAACAAGAATAACAGACTCTGTCATTTACACCTATGGTGTCTGAGTTGCTGGCCTTCTACTGCTTTGCCTCACACCTAAAAGATATCACAAACTTATATCAAATAAAATTTCTCAAGTTGGCTTCTTTAAGGGAAAGAGCAGACCAAGAGAAGAAAAACAAATGATGGGAGGAAGAAAGCATTACAGGAAGTGAAATGCAAATTACAGGTAAAAAAGAAATATGCTAACCCATTCCATGTCCTGCTTGAAAGTTGCTTTGGGGGTTTGGTTTTGGTGTTTTTGTTTTTTTTTTTTTCCTTAATGATGGTCCATAGTGGCAGCATATGCCTTTCTATTCTGCCTTCACTTGAATTGTTCCTGTCTAGGTTAAAAAATAATTCTTAGAATTTATAAACAGAAAAACCATTTTCTTCACAAATCCCTCAGAAGTTCAATAAGCTCAGCCCTTGATTCACAGGGGATATTTTCCAGGTCTAATCATATTTATAGCATAGGTATAGAGATGAAGCTGAGGCTGTAAGTTGACTCCATCTGGCTGAAGAAAAAAAATGCTCTGTAATCTCCTCTTTTTTCTTTCCCCCACAAATGGTGGCATCTGTAATGTAATCTACCCTGAATACTATGTGCATTTTGACTGAGGAATGGAGGTATGGAACAATTTTTAATCTTCTGTAGGAATGGCCAGTTACCAAGCATGAAAACATCAGCCAAAGATCTGCAAGAGGTCTAGAGCTCCTCTCTGGCAGTGCGGGCTTGTACTGCTGAAGAACAGAATCAGATAACATTAGGTTGAAGGAAATAACTCAATTTACTTGTTAGGAATGAAATTGAAAAGACAGTTCAGGAGCTGAAAGCTGTATTCCATGAGAAAGATGGATGAATGTCATGTAGAATTTTTGTAGGAGGAGACAAAATACCTCCTAGAAAAGGAAGGCAGCACTTTATAGGGTTTTCTGGCCAAGTTCTAACACCTTACACTTCTTAAAACATTGGGGTTATTTTGCATTTAATTTTAAAAATGGTGCAAGAATTCAAACTTAGGAACGGGCTAGCTTTTTTAGACATGATGGTAGTATAATTAATTTTCCAACTGGGCCTCTACTGTTACCTGGTGAGAGTTTGTACTTATTTTTTTACTTACGGAAGGAAATGGGTTTAAATACAAAACCATATGTTGATTGTATTCTTATAAAATAAGAAATGATTATTTATTTAAGATCTGTGGGAAAAGTAAGAGCTATTATTAGAACAAGTCATATAGCTAGAGAAAAGCAGACAAGATTTTATGCCCATAAACCCTTTTTCAGGTCTGAAATATAAGTAGTTATCTTCAAAGCTAAATACACATGAAACAGGGTTATTTTGAGTTTAAATTGTTAGATAATAATTTGGAGCATCTTAGAAGAAAATTGGTATCTGAAACTTCTGTTCTTCCTGTGAAATTTTTGAACATTATTTCTCATGAAATTATGAAATCTCAAATAAGAATCACATAAACTACAAAGAATTTCTATAGTGCTGTCAGGAAAGATAAGCCTGACTTATTTCATCCTTTTATTTGTCTACTTTGATTGGGATTAGGTGACCTTGGCCATTTAATCCTAATTCCTTCCAGAGACACAGCACAAATGCTGAGCACAAAAATATATATGAGTGAATGAGCTGTCGAGTGATCAACGTATGAATGGAATTAGACGACTAGAGAAAAATGCTGGCTGGATGTTACATTCCAAAATCTAAGAAGTGGAGGAAGAGAAAACAGTGCAGAAGGCTCTGAAGCTATTTGTGATTCTACCCAGTAGGAAGTGAAAATCTTCAGGCTTGCATGGTCTGTGAAAGACTGAGGAGAGTCTGTCATCAAGTCTAACCTGAGAACTTGTGACTCATCAGAAGGACCTGCTCTACTGGTCTTTACAAGCTCATTGTTTTAGCATTTGAATTTAATATGTGTCTTCTCACAGCATTTGGATTAAGTCAATATAGTCCCCATATTTTGGACAAAGGAATAAGAACCAAGATGATTCCCTTCTCTCAGGCAAAACATTCTTCTTTGTGATATCTGAAAATGTAGAACATGTCCTCATGTTTTTGTGATTCAGCATACAACTTTCCACATGTGTGCTGTGAATACGTGCACTGGATTTTGCTGGAATGTGGAACGTGTTCCCTCCCTGCAGTAAATGCTCCCTGATCTCTTTTTTCATCCGTAGGCTCCAGGCTCTCAGCAACACTTAAGAAAGGGAAATGCTATCTTGGCATGCATGATCTGTACCAAAGAAATTGTTATTCCAAAGGCTGGTTTTTAATGTTGCTAATGTAGCAAGTCATTTTTATGCTCATTAAATAGCTCAAATCTTGTAAATTCAAAATTTACAGAGTTCTTAAAAAGTCCTAAGTGACTTCTGACTTAAAGGAAACACATGGCTGCTGAAATTTCACTGTTCATATTTTCTGTACTTGAAAACCTCATTTTCCCCTTATAAGACAGACACATAATTCAACACTTCTAGAGTGTGAAGATTTAGTTTTACAAGGTAACAGAGGTAGTTTATTTTGTGGCTTCTTATTATCAAAGCTTTATAAATAACTGGAGGTATCTAAAATTCTCTATCCTCAGGTTCCACAAAGAAACACCTAAAAACCCCTCCCAAAACCAAACTCATTTGGTTTTCCATTGAGATCTGTGACCTTTGCAGTTGTCCCTTATATCTGGCGAATAGAAGTGGACATATCTTAGAAGGAGCAATTTTGCAATAGGCATCTGTTATCATCCAGTGTGTATTCTTGGCTGAAGTATTCCCTTTGTTTTACAGTCATGTATGCTTACAATCCACAAAGCAAATAGACATCTGAAGGTGTCTTTAGCTTTTCAGCTTAATCTATCTGAGTAGAATGATTGAAAAGGAATATGTTTGTGTATGAGGCAAAAAACAGACTGACTCTTACCTTTCTATGGCAAAATAAACTAAACTGAGTTAACTGGAGATAACCATAAAGCATTAACAAAGCCTTACACTAACTGAGTTTATTATTATCTATATAAATTTAAGAAGAGAGAAGTGACCCTCTCTTTAATCCTATTTGCCAAATTTCTGATCAAATCAATACATACAGTAGTTCTGCAAAGCACATCAATATAATTAGCAAAAATAAAATGTAAACAATATGTTAAATAGTGAATGAGCATTAATAAATATTATTTTAAAGACTGAAAAATAAAACCAATATTGTATTTGGGATTAGCACTTTGAACAATGGAGTCACAGAAGAAAATTTATAGACTTTGATGAAATTATGATTTCATTTGACCAATGATTTTGCAAGCAGGGTCTATGCATCATAGCAAGAAAAGAAGTATTCTGTAAGGAACTTGTTTTCATTTGAGACATTTTCAGAGGGCTATTTTAATTTAATTAATGGAAAATCATAGGTTAATTGCCTTCTGCTTTAATGTGAGGGTATTATGCATGCAGGCATATTTTATTTATATCTTGACTGTTTGATGTACACAATCAATTCAAAAAGGGATAATGAAGAAGTGTTCCGCCCTGTGTGGAATAATAATTAGAGACTCTAGTGCAAGTTTTTTTTATTAATTGTGCAGTTCTGTAAACATGTTTGACATAATGCTGAGAAAAGCATTTGTCAAATTTTGCTATTCTTTTCTCTTCTTGTTCTTCTTCTTCCCATCCCTTCTACTCCCATCCTTTTTCCCTTGTAGTCAAAGTATCTCACATGGTATTAACCCTCACTGCCTCAGCAGCTGTGTGACTTTGTAGGACAACTGTAGATCAGTCAGCATGGCATTGAAGAAAAGTTGCCCTTTGAAGAGCTGATGTTATGGGAAATATGTATATTGACAAAAGCCACGTTGAAGTCTGTGGGCTTTGGAAGGGTCTGTGAAAGATGCTGAGCTGTAAAAAGGTGCTGTATCCTGAAACAACAAACAGGATGTCGGGAAGAGCAGTCACTGGGGTAACAGGAATGACAGATCTTCCAAGCTGAGACCCTGCAAACTCTCTGTAGGATACTACTAACAGCCTCTGCCTTGCTGAGGGTAAAATGAGTGTTGTCAGGGTAAATCTAAATCCAGTCACCTGAACTTGAGAATTATGAGCTGTCACTAAAGGTTTTTTTTCCTCTCACATATTTTTAAAAGACAGAAGGCAGAGACAAAGCAATTAGATAAAAACAAAGAAAACACCCTTCAAGTCTCCAGTTCTCTTGAACCATGTAGGGAAGAGGGGAGCTGTTGAATTCATTGGTCCCAGAGCATGTTGGAAAGTGGGAGGGTAAAAGAGTACTTGAGCTCATACACTTGCCCCTCTCTTGGTAGCTGGGAATTGTGAGATCAGGAAATAGTACCTGATCCCAGCAACCCTTCAGTGGTCTTCTGACAGTGTGCAATGGAAGGATTACTTCCAACACCAAAGCTGCAGCACATCTGGATACATGGACTGTACTCAAACCTGTACTCAGCATGATAAGCCTGCACCTCAAATCCTGTTTTCAGTTTTGGGCCCCTCACTACAGGCAGACATTGAGGAACTGGAGCATGTCCAGAGAAATGAAATGGAGCTGGTGAGAAGTCTGGAGGACAATTGTAATGAGGAACAGCTGAGGGAGCTGGGGTTGCTTCATCTGAAAAAAAAAGAAAAGCAGGAAGCTTATCCCTCCCTACAACATCCTGGAAGTAGGTTGCAGCCAAGGTGTGGGGCTGGTCTCTTCTTGCACGTAACAATGACAGGACAAGAGTAAATGAGCTGGGGAGGCTTATATTTGATATTAGGAAGCATTTCTTCACTGAATGTGGGGTCAAGCATTGGAACAGGCTGCACAAGGAGGTGATGGAATCACTGTCACTGTAAGTGTTCAGTAATGTGTGGATATGATGTCTGGGAATATGGTTTAGAGGTGAACATAGTGGTTCTGGTTTAACATTGGGATTTCACCATCTTAGAGGTTTTTTTTTCCCCAACTTTAATGATTCTGTGTTCTATGATACTTAGATCTATGGAGAAATGAAGATTCCTGGAAATGGTTGTCTTCACTTGGAGCCTTTTCTGCCTCCCTGACATCCTCACTTCTTGAAGGCTCAGTTAACTGACACTGACTTTGGGAAGGTTTATCATGAAACAGAGGTCTTTGCTGGTGTTGTGGTGACTGTGTTGTGTCGTAATAGGATGGCAAAGAGGTTTCCATGGTTCTGATTCTATAGTTGTATCTATACCCATTCATGTAGACATACTCTCCCCACTATTATCTGCTAGGAAAGGGAACATTAACAATCTTAGGTTGTCCCGGTTCCCCTGCTCAATAGACCCTCATCAGTGGCAGCAGGCAGTCAAAGTATCTTGTATGTAGAGGACACGGATGTTGAGATCACAGGGACTTGCAAATGGCTGTTCTTTTTCCCAACAGAAAATATATGCTTTGTTTGATTTTTTCATTTTGTTTCAACACAGCATAATCAATTCCTCATACACGATGAGCTCCTTTTAAGTACTCAGATCCCAGAGGAAGATCTCCTAATTTCATTTGGCTTTACTTGGAATAATCTTAATGCTCACAATAAGACAGTAGAGTCTTGCTAATTCATACTTAGTAGGCTGTTGTATTTGAAAGATTTCAGATGCCATAAATAAAGGCTTATCTTGGATTTCTATCTTACCTTTATAAAGAAATATCAAAAGCTTTTTTACAGAGCAAGTTTGAAAAAATCACTTGAACTAGTGTAATTCAAGGGCTAAACCACTCTTTTGTCCTGTGGATAAACAAAAAAAACCAAACCCCTGTTAAATAAACATTAATGGTGAGAAACTCTTATATAAACCTATCATTCTTACGCCCTAGAAATGGGTATTTGAAAGTGAGGTTTAGAGGGAGCACAGTCATCTGCTATTTTCTGACTATAGTTCAAAGATACTTTCTAGAAAAAGCAACAAACTATGAATATATGGCTAAAACAACAGGTTTTAAGAAGGAGTTCATGAGGATTAGACTTCATGCATTACTTCAGATGAAAAGACCCAAGAGTTCATCTCAATAAAGAGATAATAAATATGTTGATCAGAATTTCTCTGTGTTTCTAGCTTCCCAACTGGAACCACAGGTTTCCTTAAAACTGCTGTCAGGTAAATTAAAGAAGACTGCATATCCATTAAATATTCTTTTCAGTATCCTACATTTGAGTTTCTTGAATTTCTGACTGTGTACAATTTACATGATTCTTGCAGCTGATCCCTACTGACTTGTATTCTAAAGATGAATTTCTCAGCCATGTCCTCCCAGGCCTAATAATTTACTTTAATAACATAGGTAAGCCCCTAAAATTTTAATTATCCATTTTGCCATTGGTAATATTTCCAAGGGTTCAAATGAGGCCCATTAGTGGACATGAAGACAGATCACTGTTCAGTAGGAAAAAGCTACCCCCAAAGGATCCAAGTTATTATCTACTTGGATATAAAATAATCTCACCTAAAATTATACAGTATCATTTCTCTATCAAATTCAATAACTTCTAGCAGAAATGAGGAGGAGGATGATTTGCTGTCTTGGTTTAAATAAGTGGCAAAGAAACCAATGGAAATTCGGGTAACTTTTCTCAATTGTTGTTTTCTTTTATTCTAAAATTATCTTAGATGCTATTTCAATACTGCATTGATTCAACAGAACTGACCATTCTCAGCCTCTTGCTGTATTTTCAACTCCTTAGATAAATAATTTTACTAGATCTGAAAGCTACATTCTCTTTGAGTAATTAAATGATCATATTTCTTTTGAATAATATAAGCTAAAAAGAATATTTCAGTTTCTCACAGTGATCAAGGTTTTCTGTGAAACAGTTCTTAGAGCTCTCCTTTTACTTCCTCACATATGATAAACTTAGAAGCCATTACCAGGCCGAGTATTTCGTTAATTATGTCACGGTGGTACAAACCACTCTCACTTTCTAACTGATGTTCCCTTGATCTCTCAATCAAGGGCCAAATCCTCTCTTGCAATGAAGCACTGTGTTGGTTGTCCTGACCCCAAAGTCCTTATCTTAACTGCTTTTCTTTCTTATAAATACCGTCTGTGATCCTGATTCTTAGATTTAGTTTTGTTAAAATGCATATTGCTAAAATAAGCCAGTTTTCTCTTTGAAACAGATCTTTCTTAACTACTCCATAGTTTTTTATATGATTGGCAAAATCTGCCTCCAAGATTATCCTCTTGACTGTCCAATACAGCAGTGGGCAATGGAAATATTACTGCCTGGAAATATTCCCAGAAGATGGCACTTCCCTTTTAAAATATTTGTAGATTTACCACTTTTTAATCCATTTAATCTGTTCTAGATGATACTCATTAAAAACCAGAAAATAAAATGTTTAACAGAACTCAGAGCTTCTAATTTCATCAGAACTCAGAAGCAGACTGAGTCAGAAGGTTTTTAGAAACTATCTATTCAACCAAATTTTGAGTTTTATCAAAAATGATGATATAAACTTTGTCAGACAGCACCTTTTTTTTCCCATCATACACAGGCATACAACAGTTAACTTATTTTTGCACAAAGTTTAATAAATGCGTCTGCTGTTTATGTGTAATTACTGAAAATATTACCATATTGGTGTAGTATCACACTTCATCTTGTAATATAGTATGAACTTAAATTACAAACTCCAACCTCAATAGCATGGAGGATGTTTGATTTTGGTAATTATAAATTTTGGTAAATAAGCAAGGGGAAAGCAGAGATAGAGAAAAAACACCCAAACCCAACAACAAAAAACCCCACATCGCCCTGAAGTGGTTTAGTTGTTGTTTCTGTAGGAGAAAAGGGGAGTACCAGGAACAGGTCTAGAAAAAAACTTTTACATGCTGCTTTCTGGGGACTGTCTAGCAAGAGGAGAGCAGAAAAAGTCCCTGAGCTTGCAGAGCTGTGTTTGAGGCCGGTGGATTGATGGGGTTGCGAAGTGCTCTGAGGGGAAGGTGTTGTGAGCTGTCCCAGCTCTGGTAATTAGGTAGGTTCAACAGCCTTTATGAGTGGCTTACGTTTACTGATTAATGTTCCACTTGTGCACAGATGTGATGTAGCTTTCTGCTGAATAAACACAACATGGGGATGGAAAGGTGATAACTGCCATACTCAGCAAAAAAGAAGGAGCCTATAAATATGCCAGTGGGTCAATAGAAGTGATTTCATTCTGCCTTCACAAGACTGCTGATGAAGTCTGACAGGGAGCTCTACTTCATTAATGCATCACAATGGTGAAGAAAGCCTGAAGGGCAAAAAGAGCCACCTGCAGCAGATTTGAGCCTGGGCTGCAGCTGTCAGAGAACAGCCAGGGAGAAATGAAAAGGGCTGCAACAAGGAAATAAAGAGGATATCATAGGCGGATAGGGTGTGTTTTCGCTTCTGCCTGAAACGGCTGATAGGGGAGGCACAGTGCTCAGGGCACTGACTGCAGATGAAGCAGTACTGCTGATCAGAGACAATTCATGCAGGAGGCTCTGGCAGTGTGAAGGATGTTTTGGTTAAGGCACTGGACAGAAAGCTCTAAGTCTAAGGAGGGGTAAATGCAGCTTAATGATTTATTATAAAATGAGTGTCTACTGAAGAGAAAATTAGCATGACACATTAACAACAACAACAACAACAACAACAACAACAACAACAACAACAACCAACAACAACAATACACTTGTGAGAAAGCACCGAGAAAAGTATCAGGTACTCAGTATGTAATTGGCAACTGCTGTTATTTGCTCTATTTCTAAAAGTCTTCCCATGAGCTTCTGCTCACAACTGATACCTCTATTGTCTTCCCATCCTCTGAAACTGCAGGTCCTGCCTCTCTGAAAGGAGTATGTTGCTGAATAAACAAACCAGTGCAGAGGATGAAAAACGGGAAAAAAGAGAATAATGTGATTGCCCTTTACTAAAAATAGGCTTCCCAAAAGCCATCCATAGACCTGGTTGAAATTGCAGAGTGTTGATCTATCCTAGGACATGAGAATAGTCTCCATGGTCACCAGGAGCCACTGAACTTCCTTAACCTAGAACTGTGGTCAGCAATCACATGGAAGACCATGAAAATATTCCTTCACTTTGTGGTGTGCTGGGTGGGAAATGAGCAAAAAAAGGAAAAAAGTTCAGCCATGCCTCTGAACCTTTGGTCTGATTTGTTCATATCTGCCCTGATGTTTTCATGCTGTCTCAGAGTTTGATCATTGCAAAGCCCCAGAGACAGCCCAAAACAGTCTGACTTTCCTGAGATCAGCATTAAACCAAACACTGACTCTGTCCGCATACCCATCTCCCATTCCTTGCAGCTGGATCCTGTTTTTAACCATTGGCCTTACCTGGATCACAAGAGAGTCATATGTGCTTTACTTGTTAGCTGTCTGCTTTATTTTATTGAATTTTTTATTTATATCCCTATTGTGTTCTTATCCTGTGTGCACAGTGCCAGGAAGGAGGTACAGAAAGATTGCTTGCTGATCCTTTTGAATGCTTTCAGAAAATCCAAAGATTTCTTTTTCTCCTTTTACCCTGCTGGGCTGTCTTTCTCCATCACTATGGTTTCTACACAGATAATTATTACTTACAGACAGAAGTAAATTACTTACTTTCACTAACTGAAAAGATCTGAACTTTCCACAATGTGTTTCAAAATTATTTTTTCCATCTCCAACACTTGTAACCAGACAGAGGCAAAAGCTGAATCTATCACCTGTGGTACTTCAAATTTTACACAGAAAAATGCCACTCTTGTTACACTAGATTTTAAATGAGATGGTCTGCTACAAAGCTGATTTCCTGAGGTGAAAGAGAAAATCCTTAATATGAAGATATTATAATAGAGAGGAGGCCATTGAATATATTTTTGTACAAGCCACAGCTTGGGAGATTAAAATTAGAGGCACTTAGAAAAATGCTTATAATCCTCAGAGGGCAGAGATCAGTACTATAGAGTTCTGAATCCTCCCCAGCTGACTGTTCCTCACTCGGCTATTCAGTGACTAATGACATATTCAGATGACACAGCTTGAGCTGCAAACACTTGTGAGGATGGTGCAGTCAAGAAAATGAACTTAGAAAAGCTAAAAACAGACGAGGAACAGTTGCCAGGCATGAGGATCTGCCATTTCTTTTATGGGAGGGAGGAATTAGCTCTCTTTGTAGGGGCCTCACTCCCTGATTTGCTGTTGGGTTAGGTCTTTGCAAGGGAGAGAGCAGAAACTTCTACCTGAGCATGGATTGTTAGGTCTCACCTGTAAACGAGGCCACCCTAGGTCATTGTAGGAGGAAGTTTCCAATGGGCTCATGCCCCACAGAGCAATCCAGGGACTCCACCCATGAAACTGCCTTTTCTTAAGTCTCTTGGGTTTAGGAGAGGGACTGGGTCATATCCTTGGTGTCTCTTTCGTTCGAGATCTCACAAGGTTGTGGAGGTCCAGGCATATGGCTACATCCACATACATGGAAAGGATGTGGCAGGGAGAGCCAGTTACTATAGGTGCCCATTCTCTAGCACCTATAGTCTTGTGTGGCAAACTAGACAGGACTAGCTCTATTATGAGCTCTCTCTTTTCCTCCATTTCAGTCAAACTAAAAGGGAAACCACTTCCCTTAAAGGGCCTTTTGAGAAATGTCTCTCTCAATGCAGCTTCCTGGGGCTGGGATATGTACAGAAATCCTTGTCAGCGTAAAAAAGCATAGTCAAGATTCACATGGATCATAATGGATTTCACCTGTCTGCCAGCTTCAGTCATCTTTAACAGTCTTCAAAATAAACAATTTGGACCACACGACAAATAAATCAAAAAGCAACAAACTCAGTTAAGTTACAGAGAAGCCATCAATGACCAAATAATGTCACAAGTCTAGCACCTGACTTAAGCAGTTGCTCTGCAAAGGCCACTGTCATGGAGATGCAATTGATCAGTCATTCTGCTCTCAGCTTATATCCAGAAAGCAACCCAAACACCAGATCTCACCCACTGCCAAAGCAACCAGGCTTTCCAGTGGGGTAAATACCTTGTGTGCAGTACAAGGAGCAGCATTCCTGTTCCTGTGCTCTGAGGATGATGTATTTCTCAGCTCATAGCTTTGTGCGAGGACTGTGCACGCCTGTGTTTAAAGAGCACAAGTGGCTGACCCTGAGGGGCCACATCTTCTCAGGCCCCTCTCCCATCAACGCACAAGAATTCTGTAGCCTTGCCTAGAATAGACATGTTGCACTCAGAAACTGATGTCTCAAAATACAAACTGCATCCATTGACATAATTTGGCCCCCTGTGAGAAGCGAAAAACCCCAAGACACTGTTCTGGAGGCTCAGTGCAGCATATCTGCATTCCCAGCTGGATTTGAGCTCATGGGTCCCAGGGGCACCAAGTCAATACTACAAAGTAGGAGCATTAGAGCTAAGTGCCACATTGGCTGCTGTTGCAAAGCCTCATATGAATATTACACCTCAGTCTGCAAGGGAGAAAATGTTTGGTTTCTGAGTCTATTAATACAGAATGAGGAAATGGTATAATTAATATAGTTTTGATTTTCCTATAAATCCACATTACTAATAAGAATGCAAAATTATCACTCAAAAAACCTTTGCAACAAATGGCCATTTTCACTGATTAAAAATGGAGTTTGTGCTGTAAGTGATATTTATGGTTTTACTGAAATTAATAACTATTGGATTATTGAGTGACAAGATAATTAAGAAAAGTGGTTTTGCTTAAACACACTTCAGAAGCTACCTTGGGGAGACGTCCTTTGGTTTGTTTCTTTGGTTTTTCTTTTCCTTTCTAACATTTCCTAGAATTCTTGTATCCACTTGTAGGCTGAAAAATGAAAGATTTTTTGTTTTCATTTAAAAAATCTGAGCGTTCCTGATGATTATTCCTCTTGAGGTGTTATGAAGTAATAGCCTCTGTATTGTGAATTCTTTTGTAATTTGAAATGTCCTTGCAAAGGTATTTTCATTCACTCACTACAGAATTAAAAGTTGATGTATCCATAGAAAATGAAGCCAAATACCTTGGCCAAATTTTACACATGAATATTGATGTTAACCCACTCTCTGTTGATTTAGAACAGTTTTAAGATATTTAATTTTAGCCTTCACAAGTATATATGTAAATTAGCACATGACAAAGCTGCACACAATTTGAATGCATTCTTTATAATACTGTACTTGTAGATAACTTGTTTCAATTGCTTATACCTGATTTTTAAAAAAATTAAAATTACTTGGCTAAAGCTATTTCAGTTTTAAAGCTGAAAGGGAAATTCTTCTTTGACTTAGACATGCACAAAGCTTTTTCAAACTTTAGAGCAGCAGGAGAAGCTGTCCCAGAGTCATCAAAGACTGATTTTGATCATAGCCCTCAAAGTACATTTTGTGATTGGTGTGGGAAACTAGAAACTTTGGAATACCATTCACTGAGTATGTCCTTCTCATTATTCTGTCCCACTTTGTGACAGCTCTGAATACAGAGCTATGGGCATTAAAAGGTGTTTTGGGATTTTGTCCTGCATGCAACAGCTGTGCAGTATCCAAAACTTACAGAACCTCCTCCTTAAGGCAATGTTCACATTGTTCACATGAGATTTTCTGCCATAAGGAACTGGTAGGTGATAGAACTTTGGTCATGAATTCCTGGAAATTTTGAAGTCCTCCAGTGTCATGCCTCAGCTGGGGAGGATTTCTCCAGTGCCAGGAAAGAAATTTGTTTTTCCAGTATATTTCAATGGCGGGGAAGGCTGTCCCAGTGAAGTGCGTGAAGTCACCTGGGTGTGTTTTTTAGCTGAAGTGCTTGCCATGTTGGTCCTGTGATATTTAAAGCCCAGCTCTCAGACTTTTAGGTCAGGTAATTTCTCCTTCATGCCCACGGGATCAGCGACTGCTCAGCAGTAGGGCCGGTAGGCTCATGGCCATGGTTATTCTCTTGAATCTGCCTCTTTCTTTGGTATCAAGACAATGAAGCATCTGCTCTGAACAGAGTTAATAAATGTGTCAGGGGGAACTTGAGGGTGTCTCAAGTGAAACTGTTATTTATTTATCTTATTTTAAAATAAAGTCAATAGATATCATCACGTTTTCCTCATTAAGTGCTTCCTCATTTACAGGCTATCGGTTTCCTATCCAATCTTGGAGCCAAACAGTATCAAATATCAAATGATCTTGAAGTTTACAATTAGGTAGAGTGAAAATACTGGAAATGGGAAGGCTCTCAATAATTCCATGGCATCAGAAAATTAAATTTCTGCAATAACAAATTACAATATAATGAGGTCACATTAGAGGAATAAGGGGCCCAGATGCCTCAATGATTTAATCTGTCTCTTCCTGTAGGCCTGCACCTAATTTTAATGAATATTTTGATAGATAACATATTTGGTTCAAAATAGGTCTTTAAAGACAGTTGTGAGAGTATTATATTTTAAAGATGCTATGATAGAAATTCATTTCATTAACTGCCTGATAAGAAAGAATCCCTCTACAAATGTACTGGTATCAGCCTTACTATTATGACCCATCTGCTCTTATTGAGTGAAGTGACACTAATATATCTTTATTGGTCTCTTCCTTGAATGCTTTAGAGACTCATTTTCTCTGTCTAATGAAAAGCCAAGTGACACTAATGAAACAGGTACTGCATATGCCTGAACTTCAGCAGAGAAAACAGAGCATCACGTGAAAAGCTCTGTAAAGAAAATGATCGGGTGTAAATATATTAAGTGAGTCAAAAAAAAAAAAAAAAAAAAAAAAAAAAAAAAAAAAAAAAAAAAAAG
>VWZN01022063.1:34272-51220 GCA_013396955.1 Regulus satrapa | reverse complement strand
AAAAAGAAAAGAAAAAAAAAGAAAGGAAGAGAGAAAAATAACAGTCATATCAAGAATGCAGATTTATGTATTTATTTCTTGTCTAGTAATCAAATATGGGCTTTAGTCTAATGACGAGGACTATAAGAAACTCTGAAACTGGGTTTTGTTACCCTTTTGATGAGAGCTATTTTTCAGTTAGGGAAAAATGGATCTTGTTCACAATTTATTTATTTATATCACATCCCAGAAGCCTTTCCCTAGCTGCTGTGATATTACCTGAGGGACAAACATAAGGTGATTTGTTGTGAGTGCTCTTAGGTGGGGTGAGGTATCCCATCTCATTTTTGCCTGATTTCTTCCATCTTGATGTAGTGAAACAGTTCTCATCACTCTGGTATTCAGCTTCTTGCTGTGTAATTATCATGTCGTTCCCAAAGTCTACATTTTTATCTCATGGCACGCTTTAGCTACAGATTTTCAGACACATTTGCTTTTAACAAAAATGGTAATGATGCAGCAGACATGCGTATACACCAAGTTTAAGGCGTTCATAAAAGATAGAGCATTTTGCTTGCCTTCTGAGGGACATGCACTTCAGATCTGTATCTGCTCAGACATCTGCTGAGCCTCTGTTGCCATGCATATGAACGTGTCATTTCTTATAAGAAAATTCAAAAGTGGCCAAGGGCAGCCAAAAATGAGACTTGTTTAAAGAATAAACTTTGTTGTAGTCTATCGAAATCTTTGAAAATAAGCTCTGACTTGACTTCAGGGAGAAGAAAACAGAGCAGAGCAGATGAATTATATTAGCTGGAGCTCTTTTCTTCTTTGGAATACTTTGTCTGAACTATACAATGATTCAAACCTTTGTGTCATGACAAGCAATTCTTCAGATATGAAAGACCTAATAAGGACACCATGAAAAAAGAATATCATAGTCTCCTACAAAACTTTGCATGCCCAGGGTATGTTTTCTGTAGCTGACATTTGAGAATGTAAAAATAATTCTTCTCGAAATGTCCCCTTAACCTGGGTAATCTGTGAATTTTATTTACTACAAAAAAATTTAGATTTTTGCAAATTATTTAGATTTTTCTCCTCTATCTAGATTCACATGGCCTAGATCAATTCCTTATCCATTTAGCAATTGGTATTGCTGGCTCTTCACTGTCCTTGTAGAAATTTCAGAAATTTACAAGTATACAAATATCTCAGAAAAAACCAAAAGATCTTACCTGGAATGATGGGTGAAGCTTCACAGCCAGGAAATACCCAGGTAAAATATCCTACACTTTTGTATCTGCCAACTGTGTACATCGACTACAATACTTTAATGCACAACAATTTTTATTCATTCTTTTGTAAGTGGTCCCATATGCCATTTAATGCTTAATATCCAAAAGCTGCACTGAGCACAAACGTATTCCTTTTTCTGGGTCTTTAATTTGATTCTGATATTTGTGTCTTCTTTGTATATATTAATGAATTTACTTATACAACACATCAGTCAGGTAATAGGATTGTGTCTTAGGTTTACAAATTCATTGAGGCTAAAACAAAAATTGCTCAATATAGGCTCATTTTTAAGAGGCTACTTTTCAAGAATAGTGCCTAGTTTTATCTGTGCATTCTGCTGCCTTTTATGGGTTCAGGGCACAGTTCATCTCAAGCTTTTGCAATTACGGGTTCAATACTCCAGCTGCTTCTGACTGGACACTCAGAAAAGGAAACAGGAGTGATTACAGAGAAAGAGTTTGCACAAATACTGTGATCAGTGGCACACAGAAAAACTATGATTTAGACAGAAAAAAAAAAAAAAGAATCAGAGATCAGGGTGGTAGTCCAGGGAATTTGGAAGATAGTTTCTCTTCTGGAAATTTTCATCCTGTTTCGTGTAGAACATCCGGTTCTCAGAAACCAGCTAGAGATGGGAGTCCTTTGCATAACTGTCCACTTTACTTTGATACAGCTTAGGACATGGTCTGTTCTGTAAATTGCACAAGGCAGGAGTACTGCAGAAGAACACACATGAATTTCTTGTATAAATTCATATAACTAAATATATTCTGACAATGTATATGTGCCTGTGCATGTTGTAGGTTATCTACAGGTGTTGTTTGAGGCATTTTATAATTCTGAATTCTTCACCTTGCAAACTTCCCAGTAGGCCAGTGGTTAGGATGGTTTTTGTTTTTTTTTTTTAAATTTAATTTTTTTTTAATCCTTAACAACTGTTTTCCAAATTAAAAAAAAAAAAAATTATCTTCTGCAATTGCTTTATTCCTTTCCCTCTCAGAATCATCAGGAACTTTAGCTAGAAAACCAGAGTTGGTTTCATTTTTTGGACTATCAGTAGCACTAGACCATGAATTTAAATGTTTACCTAGTTTATTCCTCTTCCATCTTTCTTATTTATACTGGATAGAGCACTTAATCTGATTCAGAGTCCACTAGCAAGCTCCTAAGTGGGCCAGCTGGCAGAATTAAATTCAAAATATAGTTAAAATAAAGGCAACAGTAGAAGAAATGTCCTTAAGAAGCTGATTTTAGGAGTTGCTTCTGACAAGGAAGTTGCACTCACTTTGATCCTTTCAGCACCTTCAACTGGCACATGATTCTGCAATTTGTTGTGGCAGCAGAAAAATTACATCCTATGTCAAAGACTGCAAGCCTAATTCTGTCATTACTAGCTTACAAAAACAAATAAAAAATTCAATATCTGAACACTAATGGCAACACTGAAAACAAGTTTACGATCACAGGCTTGTCTCCCTATATTGCTACCGCCTCAAATTTTATTTTCCTATTCATTGAGGAGGAGGTTGCAGCTGAGGACAGGCTTGTAATGTAGTGGAAATTGCTGATTAGAATGTGAATTTCTTGGACCCTCAAGCTGAAGGAAAAAAAGGAAGTAACCTTTCTTTATTTGTTATTTTGCTATTTTATTCCATCTTTGATTTTGAATCCAGTGTATACATACTTAAAATCTCAGACATCCTTCTCAACCAACATTGTTTCTGGTAGAAATTCTTCCTTCATATTTCATTGTATTCCAGATCAGAAACTTACTTTACTTTGAACCTCTCATCTTTAATGCTTGTGAAGCTTGTCATTTATATCTTAACGATGTAAAATGAAGTTGACAGAATTACTTACATGCTTGGGTATCTGCCTGAGTGTGCTGTTTATTTGTGCTCATATCATGTTCACGTTTAGTTACTGAATTTGCCTTATCTCATTAACACTTTGGTACCTGATCATCCATTCTTGCCTTTGTTTTGTCTTGAAGAAAGAGTTTTTCTCTCTACACACCCTCTTGATAACATTTAATCAATTCTGAAGCTCCCAATATGTGTAGTTGCTATCCTTTCTACTTTCTGCTTCCCTGCTTGAATACACAGAAGAGACATAACTGAGCTGCTCTGTTCAACAACTCAACTGCATTTTGGTGCTCAATGACTCAATCTTCAGACTTCTGCATAGAAAGTGTGAGTAAATCTTAGCAGCTTGAACTTTATGCAGAATATATCCATCCCTTTAAACAGCCTGGAACTGTACTTCTTGTGGTAGAAGAAACATCCTTTAATTTGATTTCTGAGCATTAGTTTTTAAACTGTATTGCTCAGAAGATACATAGACAGCAATGATATGAACAGCCAAAATAATCAGTATCAGCCCAGTTAAGTGTGACAGCTCCTCTCTGTGATCTCTCACTGCTTTATGGGAATAGAAGCACATTCATCCAGTGCACATATTGTATATTAACTGAGGAGATATTTTTGAACAAAAACAGCATTCCCAGTATGCGTTTGCAACTCATTATATCTAGGAATGAAGCCACATACCCTGTTAGAGCTGCATCTGCTACAAAATGCAACAGCTTGTCAGCTTTCTGGTTGCTGTGTGTACTTCAGTCTGGTGCTCTTCTGTCTGTTTTGGATTCATCTTAGACTCTCAGCCTTGTCAACTCCTCTGTGGGATGAAAGAAAACTGCATAGGAATTTTTGCTTTCTACCCCTCCAGCTGTGAATTTCAAGGAAATTATATTGTACTGGGTAAGAAAACCTAAATCCTTCCTGATTTAGAAGGAAAATGAGATCATTAGAGCATAAAGGAGAATTTACTTCGCAGAACCCTGTCTATGCTGTAGTGTGGCTCTCTTCCAGCAGAAATCAAGGAGGATGCAGGAGCATTTCCTAACCGAAGCCAGGACCAGGATATGTACACAGAACTGGGACCGTAGAGGAATTTCTGAGTCTGTCAGTTTAGGTGTGACTATGGTAAAGTGCTGGTCCCTGTGACACTTCCTTCCAAAAGACAAAAATTGCTCCCTGGCCCCCCCACTAATGACACAGAGAATCACTCTGTCATTGAGGTCAAACAACACTGCTGGGGACTTTATAATACAAACCCCTGCTCAGAGCAGGGTCAGCTAGACCAGGTTGCTTAGAGTCTGGCAAAGAGGGGTTTTTTTGATAACTCCAGTGATGAAGACTTGACAACTTCCCTGGACAACCTGTGCTACTTTTTGACCACTCTCGTAGCAAAAAAAACAAGTTTGCTTTCTATATTTAAATTTGTGCTTGTTGCCTCTTTATCTTTTCACTGGATATCACTGAGAAGAGCCTGGATTTGTCTTGTTTACTCCTTTCACTCACCAGCATTGCAACCTTCTGGATTGCTTCTGCCCTGCTGTATTACCCCTCTGGAAGATACTTGAGTTGGTTATTCTCCCATGAGTACCAGGCCTGCAAATGTGAAACACTTTTCTGGAGAAGACTCACATGGTACTTACTGATGGTTCTCTGTAACAGCTGTGAGAAGGTTGCTCATGTGGTTTTGCCTTCTGATCTAGATCCATACAGTGTCAGCTGCCTCCTCACCCATCCCATGGCAGAGTTTCATGGATCCCTGTTCCTCTGTCATGTACAGAACAACTCCACTCTTCACCATCCTTCCCAAAGGGCCTTTATTCAGCCACTGCATTGTTCCAGTCATGTGAGCTGCCTCACCACATCTCCACAATTCCTATCTATAACCCTGTAAATCCTACACCTGCACACAGACCTCTTAATCTTCCCATTTGCTTTCCATCCTGCATGTATTAGTGTACAGGCAATGACAGGCACTCAGCCATGTGGATTTTCCCCCAAATGCTAAGAGAATTTCTTCCATACCCTGTAGGTACTTCCTTCCTTATGTGCATGTACTTGGTCTGAACTCCCTTTTGCCCTCTTTTGATAATTAAATTCCCACATCTCTCTACACTCTTTAAATTTCAAACAAGTCCACCTCTTCCAGTGGACAATGTCCTCATGATCCTTATCACTCCAGTTTTAAAATCTTACCAGATTAGCCAGCTTGTTGGCAGAGATTCCTTGCCTGGTCAGGTGTCCTGTCTTTTCCTGTCAGTTCTTGAAGATAGCAGAGTTCTAGAATTCAAATCCTTATTTTGAACACCAGTCTAGAATTCAAATCCTTATTTTCAACACCAGTTGTGCAAACATTTGTTAATGCACAGAATTATGGAATCCATCTAATCTTCTCTGGGTTCTCCTTCTCTAGCAAGTCCAAGGAGACATCAAAGAATGTCCATATCCTTGACCCTCATTTCAGAGCCACACAGTCCCTCTTGGTATGATTCAGACCTCCTCTGGCAGTGTTGTAGGTGCCCATGTAGAAGAGGAGTAGGACTTCTAGCATGAGGGCCAGATAAGCCTCCACAGTGTCCACATTCCAGCCCCCAGTAAGTGTCAAAATTTCCTGGACATCAGATCAGGCCAGCAAAGGTACCCCTGTGGGCAACTGCTGCCCCTGGCATTTCCCTCAATGCCACATGGATAAGGAGGGGATTTTTGTCCTTAACATGAAAAGCTAGAACAATTGGAAATATGTAATCTATCTAAAAAGTTTGGGATTTAAAAATTAAATCTATAGAGAATTTCTTTATTAGTTATCTTCAACTCCTGGTATGTAAAGCTGCAGATAATAGAGTGGATCATTGGTGCTTTATGACAGATGTGCAGTTTTATTCAGTCATGTTTATTAAAATCTTAAATGTTTTGATTAGACTACTAATTGAAATACAACACCAAAATGAACTTCAAAAATATTTCCACAAAGCAGGGTGTTATATAAAACTGTCAAAAAGTGAGTTGGCATTGTACTGATTTTTGCAGGAAGGCAAGTACAAGTATTTATTTTGAAGCTGATAGAATACAGAAGGATCAGAGAGACTATTTCATTCTCCTCTGCAAACCTCCTTCCAGATTCCTAAGCCTCTCACAAAGCAGATGTCATTCAAAATAGAAAACCACTAAAAAAAACAAAAACAAAAACAAAAACAAAAACAAAAACAAAAACAAAAACAAAAACAAAAACAAAAACAACAAAAAAAAACAACAAAAAACCCCCCAGTATTCTTAAAGAATTCCATAATGCTTTATTCCCATTTGCTAGCAGAAAACTTGTGTCTTGAATGCTAATTACATATTATTTTAGGAAGGCAGAGGACTTCATGAAGCAGATATGAAACAAGCTGCACAAAAGCACCATGGGATAACCTCTTTGGTTCCAGTGGCTGGTGCTTTTCTGTAATCTCTTCATATTACTGCAGCTGTTATTTAGCCATCAGAAGCTTAAATGACACACAAGAAGCCTTAGGAATAAAGCTCAGTTCAACAAAATTCTATATTTAGTCTTTTTGGTAAAACTGCCAGTATAAGCATTAGGAAGCACTGAGATTCTCAGTTTTTGAACCTCTGATTTTGCAGGATGAAGGCAAAGAAAGGCAAAGAAGCCTAGTCTGTTCAACAAAGAGGTGCCTCTCATCTATGTTATAGCCAGTGTCAGCTGAAAAGCTTTCCCATTGACTTCATAAGGCTTTGATAGGAGCCTTCAATAGAAAGTGCAGAGGAATAACTGGATGACTTCCAAAGAGTTGCTCTAGAGCAGTGGATGTGTAATTGCTCTGAGAAACATGACACAATAGCCAAATTTCTCTAAAAGACCATATTAATCCCTTGGTACTATAGACTGACTTAACATCTTTTAAATGCCTAAAATTAAGACTAGAACCACTTATCCTCTGGTTTTGGGTCTTTTTCTATAAATTGTTAAAGAAAAAAGAAACACATATATTCTCAAAGCTGATACTTTTCTGATGATATCTTTGAGGTGGTTGGAGTTACAAGGGGAAATATCCTTCCAGCTGCAAAATCAATTCACAAGAAGATGCTGAGGCCTCTTGAAGGTAAGCTTGATGAGCTGTGTTTTCCTGCAGTAATGCCAGCAGAATTGCACTGATGCAGAGTTTTTTCCCTCTTTGTTTCCTGACACTTCTAGGCACCGATGATGAGCAAAAATTAGGAGCTCTGAGAACACAGGAGTTGGCTGCTATTTCAATGCTGTCATTTTAAAGCAATACTCAACACACCTGCATCAGTGGTGTCATTTTATAAAAGATGTCATTTGACCCTAGAGTCACAGACATTCCAAGAGTCTGCTTGCTGCTAAACATTCTCTTGGTAAAGAGAAACTGCAGTTCATACACCTCTAGATCTTGTCAGTGAAATAGACTTCATTGAATTTCTTTCAGTACATACCAAATATGCATAGGGGAAAGAGACACACAGATCTCTGACCTGGGGAGCACAGTGTCTTTAACCTTTTATCTCAGCCACAGCCCTGACAAGCTTATCTAGCTTTCCTCACTTACCACATTGAATGCAACTGGAATCAAACCTGATCATTCCAAGGGCTATTGCCCACAGCACACTGCCCAGGTTAAGCAGCTTGCAACTTAATTTGGTTTTCAAATGCTTTATGTTTCTCAAAGTCAGTAAAGGCAAGATACATCACCAGGTAAACTAAATACTGAATTCATTATGAATTCCTGTTGAATCCTGTGATAATGGTAGCTATGGAATGAGCGGTACACGGTTTAGATCCTTATTCCTAGTGTTGGTCTTTTCTCTTAGGAAAGCAAAATGTGTAGGCTGAAAATGCATACATGTAGATTTGTGTCAGCCCAGAGGATTGACATGGGAGACACAAGAAAATGTTCTCAAGCCACTTATGGGTGTACTGTAGAGTGTGGTGAGGACTTTTCATTTGGTCGAGTGAGGAAGCAAAGCAAGAATATGGTGAAACTTGTCTCATTATGGGGCTGCATTGCAGCATATCAGGAAGATGAATAATGTTTGGAAGATGTTCCTAAAGACAGTATGGTGGCTGACTAACTAAAACTAGTCTAGTGTTGAATACATCCCAACATTTGTTTTATTACAAATGGTAGAAAATCTTCACATGGTATTTCTGTGCCGATTGACCCAACGTGGGCTCCTGTTTAAAAATTATAAGCCCTGGAGTCAATTCCCTGGAGAGTCCCCAAAGCGTTTCCTGGATAATAATGATGCAATAGTTTCCTATCCTATTGATGACTGTCCCAGAGCACCTCAGAACAAATGCTCCCATTCCCTGAAAGCTGCTCAAGTACCAGGATGCTGCTATAAATGGTTGAAATGTGATGCAGTTTCCCCTTCAACTTCCTCCAGATCAGCCTAATGGGGATTAAGAGCCATTAAAGGCTCTTTGCAGCATATGCAGTTGCTATTGATCAGTTGTTTTAGCCAATGATCTGATTACAACCATCTTCTCTTTACAGTGCTTTACTGGCAGAAAGGAGCATACCAACATACAATAAAAGGTGAAGAATGAAGGTACCAGACTTTCCTGTATGTGCTAAGAATTTGTTTACTTGCTAAAAAGAAATATTGCCATTGTTTTTTTCCCATGAGTAAAAGTTGCTATCTGCAATCCAAGGAGCCATTTTGAAGCAAAGTCTTTTGTACCTGTACAACTCAGGGGGTTTGTCTTGCCAAAGCATGGTGCAGTACATTTTGCATTTATTGCTGAATGGAGGCAGAGCTTAAACAAGCTGATTTTGGCAAATGCTTTCCTGCCTTTTACTGCTGCAAAGTTTAGGAAAACTAAATATTGCATCCCACCCCCTTCAACTGACAAAACTGAAATCTGCTTTTGCCTGTGCTGAGTCAGACTTCTACCCCCATGGCTTTTAAAAGAGACCTCTGGGACCACTTCTTAAAAGAAACCAGAGGTAACTCTGCTACATAGAACCCAACTGTGGGTAAACACTTGGAGTCTGAAAGCAGGTGCTCACTGAGCCCCTCTGAAGAGCAGTCTCGGGAGCAGTATGCCAACTTTCTTTTCTTCCAGGTTTGTGGAGGCTGTGAAGGCTGTGGAGGATGCACAAAGGCAGATCTGAAATAGTCAAAGAAATGTACAGGCCTCCCATGAGGGAAGGTGAAGCTGAGCAGAGCATGTTTGGAGAGCAATTATTTAGTGTCTGCCCTCAGTCTCACCCAAATTCTGGTTCTGGTGCCTCTGTTCCTGTAATAGTTTGAGCATTCGTCCTCTGAATTATTTCTTTGGCAAGGTGAAGAGGGAAGGAAGGGCACTGGTTTGAAAAGCCTGAGACAAAAGAAATTCCTGGAAACTCTGAGGATCCTTTGTAGTCCCAGTATTTATTTTGCAGTATTAGATGGCTCTTGCGGAAGAGGTCAGGCTTCACTTGTGTGACTGTGACAGTCTTTTATGAAACAGTGGCAGAGTAGGGGTAGCACTGGCTTTCCTATTCAAAGCAATAGAACTGCTGATAACCCCTATTTCAGCATGCAAATTTGCATTATGTTTAAGAGAATCGATTTAGCAGCTCTCACAGATGATTTAAGATGGTACAGGGTTACTTTGCTTTTTGTGACTGGACAGGAAATGCAACACAGCCATTCATGACTTCCTCAGGACATAAATAATACTTCATACCAAAATCACAAATTTTTTAATCTCTGATGTGTCATTACTTAGATGAACCCTAGTATTCTCGTGGAATAAGGTCCAGAGTAGGAAGGTGTAAATACCATCAATAAAGTACCAGTATTACTACAAACAAATTAAAACTACAATATGTGTAAGTGTCCAGGACAGAAATGAGATACCTTCCTGACAATGAAAGGATATGTTAGAGACTGAATGTGGGTTATTGAAACAAGTCAGAGAGAGGTATCTTCCTTTTTGTCCACTGTGATAATTTGGTTTTGATTAAGAGAAAGGGCAGGGTGTGTTTTGCATTTTTCTTAATTTCATGGCAAAAGAAGCCCATCCCAGCACAGCACTCCCTAAAGGACTACAGAGCTCTACATGTGCAGAGGACAGCGACCACCTTCGGAAACATGAGCGTGAGCAGAAGATGATGCTTACCCACCTTTGGAAATCCCATCATTTATTGTCAACTGAATAACTCCTTGTAGCATTTTGTTCTTCTTATAAAGGAGAAATAAACAACTCAGGGCACAAATAATCAATCTAGTTCCCTGGTATCCTGGTGGAGGAGGATTCTTCTGAGCCCAGATTTGAACACATTGTTTCCTGTATGTACAATGTAGATAATCATAGAACATTTTATTTGGCTTTTATCTGATTCTTGACTATTTTTCTCTTTGTGATAGTTTCCACCTGTATACTTTAGTTGTGATAGAGACCACTGTTTTTGATAAACTAAAAGATAACAACACCCTAAAACTTTGACTCCAGCAAGCAAAACCAGAAAGCATATTTCCTCTGAAATGTCCTCAGAAGATCAGCTTGTTTATTTTCTTCCTAGAACAGGAGAATTCCGTGCAGGCTTGAACTGCTGCAGGTATTCCTGCACCACACAGAGCTCCCAACACAAAGAGCAGGGAGCACCCGTGTCCTTGTGGGCTGTTACTGGGCTAGAGGCATAACTCCTCAAGAGAAGCAATTTGTTACCCTTGACCTCAGCACAGCAGTGAGCCAAGGATTGTCAGAAACTCCCGCTGTCTCAGATGCTGCTGGCACAAAAGCTTCCCTCCACCTTGACACGTGGTGAAAAGGTGCAGCTGGAGGGAGCTGTTGTGAGGATTAGAAGAAGCAGAACGCATATGACTATGCTGAGGGAAATTGTGGAGGGCTGTTGCAGACACAGCAAGCATTTGGAAAGCACTGTCATAGACCTCTGTGTGGGCAAGAAACAGTCACTGTGGACTGTCAAGGGGACACGTGATGAGACACAGGAAGAGTGAAGGGGGGTATGTGGTGTTTCCTCTAGGGCTTTCAGCATAGCTTGAGGGAACCAGGACAGTTGCACTGATATGATACATAAAAGAAGCTTCCAGTAAGTTCATCCTCCAGGGCAAATATCCATCACTAGCACAGAGAATTCATGAATTGTAAGACACAGCTCCCCTCTAGTCAATTGCTGCTACCTACCTAATTGCTGGGGCTCTTACCTACTTTTCCCTCTTTGCAGCCTTGAATTCAGGCACTCCACAGCAGCCAGTTATTTTGTATTTGCATCTGAATCTTATATATTAGGACCATAATAAGCAAACTGTTCCACCATGCTGACTTGTCTTACTTGGTGTACTTCGGTCTTGTGCAGGGCTGTCTTCCCTCCAGCAACATAAATTGAGAAACTGGGTGCAGCAGAAACACTGCCAATAGCTACATGCTATAAAAAACTAATAGTCCTTTGTGAGCCAGGAGGGGAATAACAGGAATACAGCCTAAACTCTGGACTGCTTGCACTACCCTTTGATGAAACTGTGTCCTGACACCAGGATGGTGAGATTATTTTTTTCTCATAGCAGTCATTGCTCACCACAGCGAAGGTCAGAATTTTTCACTGTCAGTCAGTAATTTTACCTCTGACCTTGAAAATCTGCAAGGCTGCCTACTGTTTTGAAAGCAAAAAAACCATGATTTTAGTGTCAGAGTTGTTTTGCTAATCTTTTAATAGTGCCTGGCAGGATCCATGTGCTGTTTTATTGTCTTTTCTTAGAACTCCTGGCTCAGAATGGCTTGTAATTTTCATGATTTTATATGGAAATACAGTTTAAGTCCAAGCTGTCTGCCGTTTCCTCAGAGAGGATTCTAGCTCATACCGTCCTCTCTCATTTCTTTTGAACTCTGTTACTCAGATTGTGATCAAATTATTTCTGCCAGAAGTGATAAAGAATGTGTATTTATTAATATATTTTTTTTGTTTGTTCGTTTGTTTTTTTTTTAACATATTCCAGCTCTGCAATTCCAGTCTTAACTTCATGAAGCAAAATTCGAGTCCTGGAGCCTCTTCAGCTATCAACAAATTTTGGTTGTTAAGTCTTTCCACTTTTAGAAAGTTAGAATAAAAATACTTGAGTTTACCCTAGGTGAAGCATCTGGGGCAGTTATGTCTCATCTAATGCTTAATGGTCCAATTGCTTGGAAGACCCATTCATAATTCATCATGCATCTGATTAAACGTAGTTTAGTCTGACTCATGTGATAGTGTTTGCAGCTAATTTAAAGGCAGAACATCATACTTGCATGACTTGCCAGCATATGCCAGGGATGTAGAATGAACTCTCTCCTGATTAAAATATGAACTCTTTTATATGGTTCCATATCCAAAAATTGCAAATTCCTTTTTTTTTTTTTTCTGGGATAGCAGACATTTCTGTTCACACTGATAATTGTTTCTTCTTTCCCCTCCTTTTTGCTTTTTTTCTTTCTTTGAAAACTGCAAAAAAGGGTTATAATGTAAATCCTTCATTCACATCTATTTCATATCCAGTGAACTGCACAATTGATTTACAGGTCCAAGACTAGGCATGTAAAGAAGACTTGGACAAGTGACAAAAATAATTTCTGTTCCTGAATGTTATGCAAAATACAACAGAGGTACATTCTATTAGTATTCCTCATTTGTTTTCCAGTTACAGTTCAGTGTTAGACATTATTTAGCAACCTGGTTTAGTGTGAGGAGTCTCTGCCTATGGCAGGAGGGTGGGAACTAGATGACCTTTAAGATCCCTTCTAACCCAAACCTTTCAATGATTCTATGGCCATTTCCCCGACTTTGTAGCACGTTGATTGTAGCTTTCAGAAAATGTTAAGTGACTGTGGAGCAGTGCAGTTTTACCACTGATATAATGACGACCTCTCTTTCTTTAAAACTACACAGGGAGAATCTTGCCTAGTAGATGTATCTCTTGAAGAGCTATAAAAAATAGGATAACTGACAAAATATTGGGGTGAAATAGTAACTACTCCCAGCTTCAGAAAAAAAAAAAAAAAGAGCAATTCTGGCAATTAGCAGTATGCACATTTAATTTCCAGCTATCATATTAAATGAAAATGTAATACTTTTATATAGCCTCACAAGGAGAGTGGCCCATAAATAATTATATTCATAATTTCAAGGAAATTATTCTTATAGGTAAATGTGATGACCTTTTCATAAAAGGTTAAATGTTGGACGTGTTGAGGGAACTCACTGTATGTTAATATGGAATCATCAAATGTGATATTCTGTAAAGTCTAAATTTTGTGCTTGAAACAGGAAATCAACTTTGTTTTGTTTGAAAATTATACAGTATTTATTATACTTTATTTCTCATTGATGAGCATGGAATACTATTTCTGAGAATTCCCAAGTAGATTCACTAATTAGAGTTAAAGAACCCTTTTAAAATTCCCTTTAAGGAAAGACATATCAAATCTTTCTTTGTTGTCCTGAGGGATCTTGATAACACAGAGTTCTCAAATTCTCCACAGAAATACAAGCCACTAGAATATTATGCATATACTCCATTTGAAGATTTCCTTAGGAGCAATGATATTTCTACATTCATAAATCATTTTTGCCCATCATAAGGTTGGCACATAAAATATTCAGAAAAACTAGGGAGGAATTACTGTCATTCAAACCACTGCCATTTCCCATTGTTCACAGACATATGACCAGAGTTTGAACTAAAAAAAGGTGAACATCTCCACTGGTCTTAGCCTACCATATTCTAGTCAGGGGTAATTTGGCTTCATTCTCATTGTATGTGCTAGAGACAAGCAGTCATATTTGCTAAGCCCATCAGTGGCTTCTAAAACATATTGGTTTAGATTATCATTAGAGATCATACCAGTCTATTAAAACTCAGATGGTAAAGGTAGACTTCCATATTACTCTGTCTCGAGCTAAAGCCAAGAATGTTTTAGACTATGGATTGAGAAAATAACAAGAGAGAGTGGATGGAGGTGGGTAAGGGCTGGAGGCAGGGAGGAAGAGGGATGGAAAGAGAGAACAGTGTACAATCCATATATTGATGGTACTGCAGCACAAATGCTTCAGTCACCCTTTGTGGTTTGACGTACACATTTACGGAGGAAATTAATGAATGGTGTCCTGTGCTAGCTCAGAAAGAAGATCTCTTGGGGAGGAGTACTAGCTGGTTAGGCTTATGCCATGATAAATAGGTGGGACAAGTAGTGGATATTTCCACTACTCATTGAGAAACAATAGTTGTAGCTGTATAAACTACAGGCTGGGTAAAGGAAGAGGAAGAAAAATGCTTCACTGGCATTTTTGTAATTTTAACGCAGAACTCACTTTTGCCTGTGTTCATGTTTCATGTGTTCTGTGTTCTTTTCAGTAGATCTTTAAAAATAGTTGTAAGACAACTGTTTGATTATGCAGATGTTAATGAAAATCGATTTCTGGATAGCTAGATAACAAAAGAAGTTTGAGTCAATGGCAACAAGACATTTAATTTTACGTCAGACTTCTCTGTGGGTGGCTTGGGAAGAGGACATTCTCCACTGAGAGAGCAGAAAAGGCAGCATATGACATTGGCATCCAGCTCTGTAAAGGAACACCACAATGAACTTGGAAAGGCAATCAATAATCTGAAATGCGCTTGTACAACATATCTTCTATTTTTTCAAATAAAATACAGTCTTGCTTGGACTCACTTCTTGGATAGTTTTTCTTCTAATGAGAGTTTTTACCTTCCACTTTCTCCACTGAAGTCTTAATCTTTTGTGCATACAGCTCCTTTCTTAGCCTCCCAGCCAGTGCCTCTGGAAGGATAGCTTCATGCTGCTGCACTTGCTTCTTTGTGTGGAAAGTGATTTGCTTTTTGTATGCTATTTATAGAGAGCTTCTCCACAGAGATGGCATCCCCTCCCCCTGATGGCTCTGAGCATCCTCGTACTGCAGCTACCCACCACCTGATGTCCTATTTTCTCATTGGCTCGAGCTGTTCCCAAACCTTGTGACTCCTGTGTGCTAACGCCCAGCTGTACCGGCTCTGAGTCTCCTGCAGTGAGGCATAATCTTCACTTTCACTTCTACCGTTTGTCCTTAATATGCCAAAGCATCTGAACAAGTGCTCGCATTCATTTCCAGAGACCCCTGCCCTAGGTGAAGCCTGCAGGTCACCATGGAAATAGATGTGTTCCTTGGCTTGCTGAGGTGGTAAGCAGCTTTGTTACGAGATCCTCATAACTTGCTGGAGGACTGTAACTCATATCAACACACCTGAGACAGAGATCTTTTATTCAGATGACCTTTTATTTCCTGAAATTGTAAGTGCTGTCTCACCCTACATCTGTTGTTCAACTAAAAGTCAGGCGACCGATTAACTTTCTCTTTGGGATTTCCCTGTGATTATAAAGCCAGGTGACTGTGACAAGGTCACCAGGAAAACAGTCTTGTAATTTCAAGCTTGACAGAAACCTGGCAGGAAATGCAGATGAGAGAAAGGTCACACTTAGGCAATGATAACCTTAAATATCAGAGACTGAGCTCAGAATTTTTTTTTCTTCAGACCATCAGAAGGGTTCATGAAATATGTCTGTTTGTTCATTCCTCCAGGAGACCCTCTCTGTTCTTACATCTCAGTGTGTTATGATAAATAATGCATTGCCTTCCCAATAGCCTTGATAAAACTGCTTCCTTAACCATATGAGGAGTACATTTCAAAAAGAGAACAAGCAGAGCACAGAGATGGAAATTAACCCCAGGACCGCCAGCCTCCATTAGCAATAATGGTGTCTGACAATTTCGGGGTTAAATGAGAAGTAGGTGCCTTTTTACTGAGTTCTGCTCTTTGTTCTTGCTTTAGTGTGTGTCATTGTGGAGACTGTCATGTAAGGTTAATGACAGCCTCTCATTACCCTTGTCAAATATGTAATAATGTGGCCCAACAACAGGGCTGAATGGCTCCTGCTTGTCAGACCCCTATGTTTTGCCTAGCAGATGGTCACTGTGTTTGGAGAGGGCCTCAGATCCATCAGTGCTATCCTGAACACGTGTGTGAGGGAGGCATTTTTCCCTGATGGGACAGTTCATGGATGGAATACTAATTTGGCACAGCAAGACAACTGAGGATTTATTTATATTTGTTCCTGATAAAAATATGTTGTGTTCCAGGGAGGAAAGGGGAGGGAGAGAGAGGCAAACCCCCATTTCTGTTGCTGCCAGCCCCTTCTTTCATCGTCTGACTCTTTACGTTGACAAAATTGCTGTGTGTTATGCCTTATGCTAAAAGTATAGGCTCTTCAGCTATATGGCATAAATAGGCATGGAAATTCAGGCTTGGGTCAACTTTTGAGTCTATATTTTAAAAGTTGGGCTCCTGTTCTGCTACCTCTTAAAGAGGAGTGGTTGCTTTAGAGAGGCATCTCTAAAATGCGAGCTTTAGAGAGGCATCATGTTAACATATCCCCTTGATATTGCCTCCCTAGTTATTAGGATTAAATATTTATATTGTGGTAGCTGACCCTCCTGTGTTAGGTAGTATGCAAACAGAAAATATCTGTTCCTTCTCAAGGGAACATAAGCCTCTTTAGCATGAGGCTGGTGGTGTGGAAGGCAGTGGTTTGCATTTTTAGCTGGATCAGTAGTCAGCTCTGAAAGTTGGTATCCTCAGCCTTTGACCATGCACCCACATCTATTAAACATAGAGCCCTTTGCAGCAGAAACTTACTCTCCCCAGAGTCTTGGGCTGGGGCTGCCCCAGACAAATACAGTTTTATGTGGTTTTAGTTTTTTAAATTATCACTTCCCTTTCCTCAGAAAATATTTAAACTTTTTTTTTTTTTTTTTTTC
>VWZN01022063.1:22169-34244 GCA_013396955.1 Regulus satrapa | reverse complement strand
TTTTTTTTTTGGTGTAAAGATAGTGCAAAGTGATTAATATGATCTTTCCCCATTTGGGGAATCTTGCACTAATGGAACTCGATTGTTCTTTGTTGAAAATGCCTAATATGAGCAGACTGCACAGCCATAAAATAATGCTTTATCTGATGTGGTTACGTATAATTCGTCTACATCAAGGAGTGGGATTGATGTGACTAAAATTAGGGTAGTTATAATGGTGCAAATGTTCTTAATGTAGACAATACCTCAGTCTGCAGAACAAGAAAAATTTGTTCTAAAAGGAATAATCAGCTCTATTTGTTTCAGAGAATGTTAACTCAAACTTAAATATAGCACTGAAGAAATCAACATGGTTAACTACTTAACTACTAAACCATATAATGGAGATAATCCCTATCACAAAGAGCTTTTTTATTTTCCTAAAAAGCAGATTCAAAAAGCATAGTACAAAAATAATGGCGGGAAATTGCACTGGTTGCTTTATGTAGTTTTGTATTACAATTAATAAAACCCTCCAACAAGTTCTTGTCACTACCATCAAAGTGGTACAGATTTCAGCAGCCAGGCCAGCTTGTTGCAGAGTTCATATAATCAAGTCTGTTCTGGACCAAAAAGGAAAATTGGGGGAAAAAAAAAATTGTCTAGTGCTTCCCAGTTAAAAGACATGAAAAACTCGCATGTAAAACGCTAATCACCTCAGATGCGTAAAGAAAACAAGGTAGAAAATCTACTTCAAGAATGTCCAGCGCTCTTTTCAGGAGATTTAGTCTTTTCACTCCATCATCCTTTTCAAATCATGTTGATGCTAATTCTTTTTAGCAATAAAGTGACTAATTTTCCATTTATAAATGATTCTGGTAAAGATAAGATCCAAAAGTGCAGGCCTAAAGTGGTAAAACACGTACGGCTTAGTCACCTCATCCTTTGGGGCTGTGAGTATGCATCTGAGAGAATGAGAAGGACTTTTTCCACTGCCAGCCTGACAGCAGGCTTTAAAAGAAAATTCCACAGTCAGCAGACTTTTATACTTCTTTTAAAAGACATTTACTGTGAATATTACTCAAGCTGGCATAGTTCCCTTGCCTCTCTATCACTTTTCTCTTACTGAAACAGCAAAGAAATGGGACAGCTGTGGTTATTAAGTAATTCAGGAGATATCTGCTTCTTGATACTGATGGTTTTCGTCACAGAAAGGATCCTAAGAATAGAAGATAAGAAATCATGTGAAGTTACTACGGGTTCCTGAGGGAAAACAAATGAGGAATAGAAAGGTTGCAGCATGTGAGTCAGCTTTCTATCGTGCCCACACACATGGTGATGCCCTGTGCCATAAGGGAATGGGGCTCCAGGAAAAAAAATTGTTCCCATGTGGTACATCCACCTTCTTAAGTAGACCAGTGAAATACAAAAGTGTAGGCCAAGACTGCTAATTAGTGTATGCAAAGGTGGTAAAGAAGCTAAATTTTGTACATCAAGATGGCAATTAAAGTCAGCGACATTCTCAGCAAGTATCTCTGAAATTAGCAGACATGTAACAAAGTCAACAGCCATCTCTGCTGATTTTATCAAATGGCACTTTCTGAGGCAAAGCAAGTCAAAATGAGCATGGATTCTAAAACTCTCCTCTTTTTTTTTATAAATCCCTTCCTAATGCACATTGTAGATTAAGCTTCTAATTTTTTGTTGTCTCAACAGTCACCTTCCTAATGCAGAGGAGTTCATGACTTTACAAAATGCTGAGAAATAGACAACACTTGCGTGGGACCTGTATTTTAAAATAAAGGCTCCCTGAATTACACATAAGAACACAAGCCTGGCGACACACAAAATTTTGGCTGACCTGGAGGAGTGGTGAACCCAGCAGTATATCAGCAAAAGCCTGGGAAAGCAATGTGATTTTTGTTCTAAGTATTAGTAAGAAATGGATTGCTAAAGCAATGCTTTCTCCAGAGAATGAAAGAATATGATAAGAAGGCAGAAATGATGCAGGAGTGACAAAAATAAAGTGTAGAGGAAAGAAGAGTAGCTTCCAAGCTCCCAGACTGAAGGATGGAGTAGGAAGCAGTGTCTGTAACTGCCCTTCTGGCACAGAATGAGAGTGGCATCAAAATGTAACTCCAGCAATGAAGAACAATCTAACTGCAGCATTGAGATGCACAGCTGATCACTTCAAGGCAATTAAAACGAATTGGCTGAATTTGTTTATTTGAAGGAAGCAGAAAGGAAAGTTCTCCTTTTTAGGAATTCAGGTAAGGTTTGCCTCTGCCTGGGAAAGGTGTGGGGGGGGATTGATTTGACTGATAGAATATATTATAATTTACTGTTTCAAGGGTATTGATATGCTGGAGAAGACTACATAACCTGGAGCTACATAAATTATTTTTTTCCTAAACTGCCTGTCTTCTGAATATGACATGAGGAAAGCATCAAGTTGAGTGTCAATAAACTAGATTACATATACATGTGTAGTGAGAAAAATATGTTTTGAGGTGTTAGCTCCCTGCACCCTTATGAAGCCAAATGATGCAAACTTTTCCCAGATAACTTAAGTTTAAATTTGGAAAAAATAGAAGTTTTCTTTGCTTCTTAACTGTCATTTAATTATGTCTGTAAAAGGAAAGTAATTTGTAAAGGCGCAGAGCACTTTTATTTTTGGAGGAACTGGCAAATTTAAGACACTACTGTGCAGCAGCACAGGAAAAAGAGCAAAGCAATCTTCTCTATTTGGAATGGTCATGATTTAATTGGCTCCTACTGATCCCTTATTAATTAAAAAATATTGTAGGCTCTTTGAAGCCTGCATGGCTTCCTGTCTGAAAACAGTCAGTCTTGTCAGTCTTGCCCCCTCTCCTCATTGTCATACAGTGAGTGTACAGATTTTAAGAAGTCTTTGTGTTTATTCCCTCCTGTGTTTATCCCAGGACTGAAAGGGCAGCTACGAGTTAAAAGCAGTACTTCCCAGCTTGCACATGACTTTTCCAACAGGACCATAGTGCTGCAGGCTTCCCCAGTGCCTGTTCTCCAAGTTTTGTGTATGTAGCTTCAATTGGGATGATTTCATTCACCAGAATTTAACAGGAAAAAAAAAAAAAAGTCCTCTGCAGTTCCTAATGAGGCCCAATTAAAAACAAAATTCAAATGCACAGCTCTATTTCCTTGTGTGACCTTCGTGTCAGGCTACTGCAAATGGTCATGGTCCCTGGGAAAAATGACAGACTGAGGAAAGTGACTGAACAAAAGAGACACATCTGTCTACTGCTGGTAGGAAGAAGGCACACAGCCCATCCCCTGCTGATGGTCCTAATGGTGCACCACAGTTTCTCTCAGAGGCAGGCAGAAGCAGCATAAACAAGTCTGACTTTCCCTTAACTGCTTCCTAAGTCAGGATGCCCTCTCCTCTGGGAGGAGCTCTGATATGGCTGTGTGCCAACAAAACCATTTGGCTCAGACATTGATGTTGGTACCTCAGTACCTGCATAATGATGGTAGGGTTGTTTTGGTTTTGTTTGGGGGTTTTTATGCTCTTAATATTGTTTTGAGTTTTCAAAAAATCTTTGCAATGAGTGTCCTTTTTCTGGAAAATATGGATAAGTGAGATATATATCCGTACAGACAGTTTTTATTTTAATTCCCCTGCTACTGGTAAATTTGATTAGGAGAAAAAAAGATGCTGAACAAATATTTTTAAAATCTGCCAGCTGATTAAATCACACTTTCTCCCTATCTTCTTGGCATATGAGGCTGACTTGGGCATCATTTAAAATTTTCTAGTTTAGATTATGATCTTTCAAATGGCATTAAGCTTGCTTTGATGTTCTGTGTGAGTGCAGGACAAAAGCCCAGGAATTAAATGATTGTTCACATTGCAGCATCATAATAAAATAGCTTCAGAGACCAACCAAAAGGTAACAAATGGATCTTTCTTCATTGAATCAAATCACCCATTGTCCCAGAAAAAAAAAATAGTAGAAGTGTTCAAGACCTTTTTTTTTTTTTTTTTAAAACAGGACTGGCAGTGGTGTCTGGGGTCTGCTTTTCTTATCAATTTCTGGCACTGTTTTAAGTGACTTTAAGTATTTTGAGATACATTGGAAGACTTTCTTTTCAGAAGTTGAAATTTTACCCTTTTTCCTATGGTTGTGTTGTTCTGGAGTCCTGAAGGAAACAAATTCAGGTATGTAAACCATTAATAGTACAACTTTCTCCATTACATTTTTTTCCATTACTGGAGTTTCCTTGGTCTGCTGGAAGATAGCTGCTGTGTGAAGTCATGATATTTGTCAGGCCAGATATATTTGAGAACAAAATGAAATTAAGAGGGTTTACTAAGCTGTTGCCCATCTGCTGAGCTATAGTAATTTCCATTCTTGGCCCGTTCCAGTTGTGAGATAATATGGTTTAGCATTAACCCCTTTCAATTAACTTTAAATTGAAAGTTCAATTAACTCACATCACTTTACACCTGGGATGGGCTAACTCTACACTCAGAGCCATCTACCAGTGATTACAGTAGCTCAGCCCACAAACAACAGGCTGGCAAACTCCTCAGACATGGGCATGCACACAGGTGCCCTAGGTTGCTCTCATAAATGACCTTGAAGATGCTGTTTCTTTAATGAAGAAGTCACAGTGCTCTGTTTGGAGCCAGGGATAAGGACAAGGTGAAAGGGTGATGCGTTGTCAGCAGTTGCTGCTGCTGAACTTCCAGGTAGCACCTTTCTGACCCAGCTGTAGGATTACTGTGGTCTGGAGCACCTAGTCAGTCCCTGACTATTTCAATAGCAGCTCTGGAGATCATCAGAGCCTGGCTAAATTAATATGACAGGAGAGATGCAAAATCTGGTCAGCTTTGTGAGCAAATCTAAGCTTTTCACAGCCCCTTATGGAGAATGCCAGAGAATCCATATTGTTTGTGACTGTCTTAATCGGGTTTCTTTGGAGGTTGTAAAAGCATTACAGTTCCATTCTCTGATTTTCTCCACATTAAGATAAACTTACATGTAAACTTTCATGCCCATGGCTCATTGATTGCAAGCTGATATAACCAAATGAATATAGTCTGTAAATGACAGTAAATATCTCAGTAAGATATTTTTTCTTTAGCAAGATATTTTTCCCCCCTTTAAATATGTTTCTGTGTCATTTTGAAAGGCTCTAGTTATTGATTCATACTTTGACTGGAAGAAATTTCTGTGGAAATGATGAAGAATAGAACAAAACTGAAGAAGGAATATAAGAAAAATAGAGGAGAAAAGTTAGGGAGACTAGGAAATCAGGATGCTTAAAGAGAAATGGAAATAACATTAAGAGAAAAGCAAATAACATGTCTTTACTAGCTGCCAAATATGAATTTAATCAGCAAAAAGAATTCTTGCTAGAAACAAAGAAATATGTGTTTTGGTTTTTAATTTTTTTTCCTGTTAACCACTACAATATGCTTTGAATATGACTGCAGTCCTGCCTAATGTGAAGTGCATAGTTATAAAGTCTCTTGGAAGTGATTCAAGCCCTTGAGAAAACAACTCACAATGCTAGACTTCAGCACCTTAAAGTAATAGAAATCCGAAGAACCCGACCCTTGCAAAAGCAGGGTATCATTCCTATAAGCTTGTCCAGAGAAAGAGATTTCATTTTGAGTCACACATTAAAGCAGTTTAATGAACTGGTGTATGTAAGCACAGGCTTGTGTTTCAGCTGGTGTAAATACAGTAAGCCTTGTGAATTGTTGGTGATGGTGATGGCCTCTGCAGCACCTGGAGATGGGGAGCCCACGGAAATGCCTTAACAAGTGCCATCCAGGGGAGGGCAGTGAGGCACAGAAAGGCTGGTGTGCACATTGCCGTGTGCTGTGCTGCAGTTTGCTGGCTGCTTGCTTGATAACTGGCAGGGCATTCAGTCCAAAATTGACAAGATTCATGTCTTCTGCAATGCTTGGACAGCAGGGTCCTGTCCGTTCCTTTCCCCTGCCAAGCAGCCTGGCACAGAGAGCAGAGTGCAGATGGAGTGGCACAGCTCACCTGGGTGCTCCAGACACTTATATCTGCAGTCTTACTGAACTCTATTTGTCTTTTTGCTATTATTTTCCCAACCCAAAAGCTGGAATTTAAAACACTGCAGCCTTTACTTCAGTCTCCTTGACAGCATAAAGCAAAAGAGGATAAATATCACTTTGCAAGTGACAATTGAATGTTATAAGAACAGCATATAAGTGGTAACATAGTAATAGCTTTAATTTATCACAACATTGTCTTAAGAAAAAGAACACAATACGTGTACCGAAAACAGTCTAAGCAGTTTGAAACATGATACCTTTATAGATATTCTTTATATTGTGTGTATTTACTTTTTCACTGTTTCATACTTCTGTATTTGGCCCTGTATGTGGCCGTAAAATTAAGGACTACTACCAAAGACAGTAGCAAAGCTAGAGAGAGAAAGAAGTTGGCATGGGATAACTCAGTGACTTGGCAATGGGACTTGGAGTCTTTCAGTCTGTCTGAACCTCGCTGATGGGAACTGCACAATCGGCTAATGGGGATAAATGGTTTGTGCTCCTCATGAAGAAGTGGAAAAACTGAAGAGTGCTGGAATATGTGGTGTTTTCTGAGAGAGAACTGGGAGCAGGAAAAAAGGACAGATTTGTGGAAATAAAGAGAGAGAGAGAGTTAAAATGAGATTATCAATGATACAAAGAACCATTGCTGTCTCTGCTGGGTTTTCTTTGTCTCATCTTCACTGAAGAAAAGATTTTTTCAAATAAAAATGTTGATTTAAATGTCAAATTTCTTTTGATGAATACAATTATTCTTAGGTCTGGGTGGGTAAATGGTTAAATATGAATAGTTTCTACGGACTAGAGCTACTTGCAAAAAAATTTTGTGACTCATAAAATCTTATGGAATAGTTTTGTTTTAATAGGCAATACAGACTGCTACACTCTCCAAGCTTCAAGGTAACTTCTGTTTGTATTTGCTGTAAGCTCTGATTCAGGCTTATCTGTTGTGATCACATTTCATTTGTCCTTTTTCTGAATGTTTTAGTTGTTGATAACTTGAATTTTAGGCTTTGTGACATTCATATTGTAGCCATGATAGGGAAATAATTTAGAACCTGTAATTATCAACATTGTGACTTATTTTAGTGATTTGGAGACATAAACCTTTCAGAGGCTAAAGCAGAAGAAAAAAAAAAGACATTGCTTTGCAACGTATATTGATCACAAGTATGTAATAACATCTCTGACTCTGAGGACATCACTGCTTGCAGTCAAAACCACAGTTTGCTTTTAGCTTTATACAAACAGCTTATTAAGCTGGCAGGTGAATTGGTCATTGCCCTTCTTTTTCCTCCTCCGCTTCTCAGTGCAGTGTATTAACCTCATGAACATGTTAAGACAGTGTTGATTTCAATTTAAAGCAGTAAAAGCAGCCAGGAAAAATTTCCAGCTTGGTGTCTTCTTACCTAAGCTAACCAGAAGATTCCCCAAAGTTTGGGGAGACTGGAAAACTTCCTGTCCTAAGGGAAAAAATAGTCATAATTCCTGGTGCAGACACTGATCCTAGAGCCTAAAGTCAGCTCTACTTCCCCTGTGCCAGTTTCTTAGGGAAATAAAATCATGCAGTAGAGCACAAAATCATTCAGTAGTGCCCTGAAATTTTAAGGACGATAGGCATTGACCTTTAAGCCACAGGCACACTGTGGAAGAACCTACCTACTAGCAGGCAATTATAAACCACCTGGGATCTGTGGGGAATTTGGTTGTGGTTTCCTGCATGCCCCTTTCCTCTCTTGGAAGCAGCCATATTTTGCAGCATGACCATGACAGGGAACACTGTAGGGAGGTGCAGAGGGGCTGAGCTGAATTGCTGCTGTGGTGCCACAAATAAGAAATCTGCAGCTCAGTTACTGCCTCTGCCTGGTGCTTTGTCACTGCACGTAATAAAGAGAATTTTCTTTTGCTCTCAGTAAATTGCTCACCAAAGCTCTGACTCGTCCTGGATTTTGTTGACACTGATGTGTCTAATCTTTCTGAAGCTGCTTATATCCCTGTCTGGGAGAAGAAAAGCATGCCATGCCAGACTGCCCATTCCAGCAGGTCGTGTGTGGAAGAGAAGGGCAACGGAGCAGCAGTGCAACCTCTCGGGACCAAATGGAGTGATGGCAGGGGTCAGGGCTTCCTCAGAAGGAGGATTGGGCAGGCTATCCTGCAAGGACCTTTCTGCACCTTTCTTGGGGTTGGTTAGAGGTGCATCTTGCCAGCCAGTCCTTGTCCTTGTCCCAGTTCTCGGCACCCTGCTGGCAGTGTCTGAGCGCAAGGGTCACGTCTACTGAAGCACGTGAGCCTTCCTGCACTCAGAGAGAGGTGAGATCTGAGCACACATCACATCCAGGTGACTTGATTTAACCTTTATTTGATCCACAACACTTTGTTGCAGGGAGACGCCTGGCAACACCTTTCTTTCTTTTTATCCTGGGACAAGTGCAACCTTGCAATGTGTGCTTCATGTTGCCTTTCTTTTCCACAGGTTAAAAAGAAGTTCATCAGTTCTATACACAGGCAAACAATTTCGGAATAATTTTGGTATCTTCCTTTGTGAGGTTGTATCCTGTAATTTTATTTTTTTTTTTTTTTGTGCATTACAAATCTGAAATTACATGCAGTGTTTGCATTAATTTAATTTTATTCCTCTTATTTTTTTTCTCTCTAAGACTGGATTTGAAATTATATTCCCTTTAATGTCATTGTTATTGCATTTCTTCAGCAGTCACACCCATACTGCCTCCATTCAAATTCGTTACCTGGGCAAAGAAAAAGGGAAGAGATTTAACAAGGACAGCTGTAATTTTCCTAACAGGGTAGAAGTCAGCCAATCGGAAGCCCTTTCTCAGCAGACGCTGACAAGACACCAGCGTACTCTCTCCTCAGGTGAACGCAGCAATCGCATCCCTCGCTAGCACTACGGCGTGTCAGCGCGGTGGAAGATGGCGAGCTGGAGGCTGCCAGCCTCCTCTATTTATAGCAGCAAGAGCTTCGGGGTGTGAGGCAAGCTGTTTTTAACACAGTGGCGTTTTCTTCTGTTTAATCGTGGAGTGGCATAATTTTTAGGAAGCCATAACTTCTTCATAAAATGTTAGGCTTCTTTGCCTTGTTAAATAATAGGTGTTTGTGAATTAAAACAAAAACAAAAACAAACTCAACAAAAAACCTCAACTTCTTCAAGACCTTAGATGTTTTAAAGGCCATTATGTTGCCTTGCAAAGGTAGAAAGCAAAATCAATATATGGCATCAAAGACAAAGAGGAAAAATGCAACAAGTCACATCAGTTCAGCTCCTGCTTTCTCTTTATGGTCACATCCCTTGTGCTGCTAAGCTGAGTAGTGGAGATCCCGTGACCAGGGAAATGCAAAGAAACTTGCTTAGACTGAAGCAGCACTTCCAAGATCTGACAAACAAAGTAGTAGACTGATTAGTTATAGCAGGCTGGCTTACAGCTCACAAGAACTTTTTTCTCTCCTACCTTTCCCAGGTAATTCTTACGGAGATATCCAAGTACTCAGACAGAAGTATAGCAGGGCTTTGTCTTTCCAAAACAGAATTTAAATAATTCCCACTGAGTCACACAGTTACACTGGACAGAAATGTTGTTTATTATGCAGAACATATACGGATGCTCATCAATTATTAGGGAAGAAGGACTTCTCATGCTTTGGCACTGTCACCTTTTCTCGTAGATGCCATGACTTTCCACAACTAATTTATCTTTGTCTCACACAGAAAGGTGATTGGAAGACTTTAGAAATGCAATAACCCAAACTGAACTTGAAAGGAGGCATTATTTGTACACATTTTAGTATACTGAGCATCCACAGCTTGTTTTAATTCTTCCTGGTCAATCAAATTCATACAAGTAAAATTAAAAATAAAAAAAAAATTAAAAGTGAAGGAAGCTTCTGAACCTTTTGAGAAATTAGATGTTTGTACATAATTTTTACATTTAGAATTGTTCATACAATTTTTTTTTCCCATTCTTGCCCACAGAAAGCAGAAACAATGCAACAGACATGGAGAAAACAGGTAAAAGAACATAGTTTGACCTTAAGGGCGGAGCAGGAGTGACATGAAAGGAGGAAGGAATGACTCACACAGGCATGAAGATAAATGAGTTTGCTGCTGGTTTAATATTTCCCATGCAGCCTTAGTGCAGGTATAGGACAGACCTCCATGTATCAGATCACCTTCATGGGACAGCTGGAAGAACCGATGCTGACTTTCAGAAAGATTCTGGACTCAGTGAGAGCATGACTAGACCATGTGGGACTGGCAGAAGGAGCCAGAGGCCGTGTGGGCTGCCAAACAGTTGGAAGCACCAGACTTCGTTTTTTGTTTTCAGGAGCTGCACCCACGAAAGTCTTCCCTTGTGACCTTGACCTTAGACTATGTCAGAGCTTTGAGACCCAGGAAGGCTCCAGGATTTTTAGCTTGTATGTTGGATCTATCTGGTCATGCCTCATCTCCGTATGTGGGTTAGTCCTTGGTGTGCAGTAACCTCCAACCATTTAATCTCTGTGGAAAAACATGTCCACCTACCCGGTCCCATTTCCAAAAACTGCAGGACAGGTCTAGCCACATTGTGGATTCACAGATTACTTTGGTGATAGTCCAAATCAGCTTTTGTTTTGTTTGTTTGTTTGTTTGTTTTCGTTCTTAATATAGAAAATAGAAATTATAAATTTCAACTTTGGATAGGCCAGTGCCTATTTCCTTAATAATTAATCGGTAAACATTTTGTTTTGTTAATTACAAAGTTATAATATAAAGTGCTAATCTTAATAATTTGATATAAATACATAAGTAGGTAAGGGAGTAATGAAACCCCACTTTGCTGAAGCCAAGATATGGACAATTACTTCAGCAAAACCCAGACATATATTAGAGTCTATCTTCCTCCAAAATCTCTTCCTCTTTCCGGTCTGCCCCAAGAAGGGGTCTATGAAGTCAATAACACCTTTAAGTACTTGAGTCCGGGTGACTAGCAGAAGTTTTGTCCTGAACTGAGCTGTGGAATATGGACTGTGAGATACAACTTATGGACCAAATCATAAGGACTTATCAATGTTTATTTTCAACATTGGCTGTCTGAACTGAGAAAAATCTCTCCAAAACTCCTAGCACTCCTCCGCAAAGACTGCCTCATTTCAGCTCCTTGTATTTCTTTGCAGAAATAACTTCCATTCCTGATACACTGTCTCATCTATTAATGAAAAAAGTAATGCATCTTTAGGTTGCTGTGGTGACTTGGCCTTAGGCCCCTTAATTATAATGTACCCAAGACTTTAATTAGTTTGTAGGACTGTACAGAAGATGATGACCCAAAAACCTTCTGAGAGTATAGTCAAAATCCTGTACTTATCAAAGCAGAAATATTGTATCAGGGCCAGGTGTAATATATTTGCCTCCTTTCCAGAAAATGTAATGTTTTTGGGGAGAACAAAGTGCTGTTAGGTGTGTTACAGTTTTATGTGGTGATGTGCTCAGATTTCAAAAGCATAAGGCAGTTGCAATAAGACGAAAAATGAAATTTTATACTTGGGGGATAATACAGACCTTTTCTCACAGGGCTTTTTGCTAATGCTGCCTAAGTTTAAAAATACCTGCCATTGGCTTCAGCTGGAGCATGATGGCATTGGCTCCCTATTGCAAAGAAACTTCTGTGGCTCTTTGGGGTTTTACCAATAGAGGGCTCTATTGGTTTGATTTAAGTCACAAAGAAGGGGGAGCTAGACTTTTTTTTGGAGAGGGTGGTAAGGTTGCTATAGTAAATCTTATAACCTATATAGAAGTGGAGTCAGCTGAAGTGCATTGAAAGAAATGCCTAAAGGGACATTGTTTAGGTGTTACCCTATCTGTTTTGTGTTGGTTTGTTTTGGTATTTTGGAATACTGATGCTGGTGGACCTGCTTATCTGTCTTTGGAAAGGCACAGTCCAGAGCACTGTGAGGTATTTTAGGAATAGGACCATATTAACAGTGTGATAATTTTAAATGATCTGTAACGTTTAAAGACCACCAAAAAA
>VWZN01022063.1:0-22151 GCA_013396955.1 Regulus satrapa | reverse complement strand
TTGTAAGGTTAAAAAACCACAAAAAAAAAAAAAAAAAAAAAAAAGAGAAGGGCTTTTACCCCTTACCAAATATCTTTTAGTCATATTTGCTCTTACAATGTATATTTTAAGCATAATACACAAAGATAGATGTGCATGTAAATGAAAAAATGAAAATCTGTGTTAAAAACCAGGAAATTGACTCAAGGGAAAATATTTGCTTTCCTAGCTAGTTAGGATTTTTATTATATTCCACTTAACATTGAACATATTACTGGCTCAGCTGTAGGAGGCCATACAATAAAGCAAAAAAACCCAAAAACCTAGAGTCTTTCTGGGGTGTTTAACTGCTATCCAGTGCCTGACCTCTCTCACTAAACAAGGTCTTGATGCCCTGACTGACCTCTTCACTGCCACAATAAGCCTTCCCATTCAACTTTTAAAATTTTGCTCCCCATTTCCTGGTGATTGTAAAGGTGTTGTTCTCCCAGCATATCCTGCTATCACAGGTTTAGATAGACTGCAGTGTATGTGTTCTATAGTGCACAGCAGATAAAATTCACTGCTATTTTAATGTGGATGGCACTGGAATGAAAAAATGAAAACAGGACTAACAAACATGCTTGTAGATGTGTGATGGCAAGCATACACATCTGCATATAAATATTATATATGCATATCTTCTTAATGGGAGGCTGTGATTGTTAGGCGTGCTTGCCTAAACATGAACTCTTCAGCTAACCAAGCCAAAAACCCTCTCTACACAAATGTGTGTTTATTTACATACATACATACGTACATAAGAAAAAGATATATATGGTGTATCATTTCAGTGTGTAAGAAAACAGTTCACTGAAGTTCATTTTATTGTGCAAGCATACTTTAAATTCCATTTTTATGCAATGGTGCAGTAACAAGCTTCCTATAAAATAAATATGGGCCACAAATGAAAAGACTTTAGCTTGCTGGTCTTACATTTTTTTATAGTAATGAATACAGACTTCAACTTGCGAAAATATAGAATGATCCTGCTTTCAGTACAAATGTCCCTCAAAAATCAATTCCAATTTCATCTTTGTTTTAGTAGAAAAAAAAAAAAAGACCAAAAAGATCAGGACTATAAATAATGACTACCTGTGGTTTTCATAAATAAATATCTCCAAAGCAGCGGAAAGCTGTAGGAATGAATGGATATTTTATTTTCTCTTCCCTCATAATTTTGTTGGGTTGCAGGAATGTATATAAATAGATGTCTAGATATGGTGCAGATTCAGATTCAGCCATTTTCTCCAAATAAAAACATATGTTTCTCTCTTGATATTGTTTTTTGTCCTTTGGAATCCATTAACACTTTAATAATGGAAAGTCTGCAGTAATGTATGGTCTACCTATGATCTTTTTTAAAAAATCTCATAAATAGGAATCTATAGGTACAAGGAAGCTATATATGCTCATGCCCATGTAATAAATCATCCATCCTTTGTTTAAAAAAAAGAAAAAAAAAAGGTGGGGGAGGAGGAGGGAGTGAGGATTTTCTCACTGGAACAATTTCATCTTATCCAGAGAGGGCTAAGAAACACTGTTTTTGATGCTTACCTAGATATTTTCACAATGTCATGTCCCATTCACTGTTCCTCAGTTGGAAGGGAGAATCTTGTTCTGCTTTCTAGCCTTGTGAGAAAGAAATGACTGCCTTTCCCCACCTCCAGGTTATAACTTTAACTCAAAATACCCCATCCCAAGGAAATAAGTAGATAACATGATATGTGCAATGTGCAGTGATTAGGGATGCTTTCAGTTTAGCATCTTCAGTCAGGAGAAATGGGTAAAGCTCAGTTGTTTCAATAACTGCATACGTGTTTTTATTCTGGGGTCCATGCTATGTTTGCTTAGAGAAAGACAAATGTACTAAACAACCTTGCATATACACCAATGAACAGAGTGGAAACTACATTACTGCACTAACTGCATCTCATGTAGGTAATGTTACCTAAAAGGAAGAAAAAGAAAAACAGCTTAGAAACCAATAGCTTAGCCGTTGGTTCTTATCCTGAGTATTTGGCTTTTAATAACACCTCACTGGAAATACCAGTGTGCTACACACAGCATTTTACTCTTCTCTTTCTTCAGGACAGACTGGTACACCCAACACTTTATCCCTGAGAAAATAGTCGTATGAAATGCATTACTAGATTTGAATGTACTATCCAGCACTGATGACTAATATACTGTTATTCTGTCCCTCCCTAACCCCTCTATAATCAACAAAGCATGCACAACAGTGGAGTGTTTCATAGTAATTTTTGGTGATGTTTTGCCTTGCTTGATTGGAAAGTATTCCTGAGGAGGATAAATAAGCTTGCCACCGAACTCTCCCCTCTATTTGCCTTGCTGACGTTACAGAGAGTAGTTCACTGCAACATGTAAAACAAGGAATGCAGTAGATTAGGGTGCTTCAATGGGAAAAAAATTGTGGCTCACTGGCTTTATCTCCCATCTGTATTATTAGCACCGTATAGATTTAATAATTAGGTGATTGAAGACATTTTGATGATGGAGCGTTTTCTATGATCTGCAAAAGAAAGCATCTGTTTTCCTCATGTACCAATTAATTATTTATACAGCAGAAAATACAGTAGACTACCTTTGAGGATGAGTAGGTTGGATGTTTGTGTAAAATCAGCAAGGCCTAGCCTGGATATTATGTCATTCTGACCTTCAAAGTCTCTAAAATAATTATTTTTCAGACACGCAATAAACAAACAGTACTCTCTTCTGTCTTCACTTCCACTTCACTGTTTGCCCTCCTATCCTCACAGAGGACCTGTCAGCTTAAACATCACCTTTCCTTTTATTTTCCATTTCCTGTCTATGTGTTTTATTAGCACCTTTTTGTATTTTACAGTCCACACTGATTCGACATCAGCTTCATCCCTCATAAGCTCTACTGTTGAGAGAAACTAGGCAGAGTTATGCATTGTGGGAAATACGCGAAAGCACCCAAACCTTTTTTTTTTCATGATCATCAGGCGTGGAAACATTTTGGGAAATATATATTTCCAGAGGCTAGGACTTACTAAAGTTTGCAAATCAAAGAAAAGCAGATCCTTGGATCTCACAAAATGTGTTGCTTTGTATTATGACAATGGTGTTCACATGCCTGACATCCTCATAATAATATTAAGCCCTTTTTTTTTCCCTAGCATTATGTACTTTATACATTTGTATAAATGTCACAGCTTGTAATCACTTCCTTTGTCATCGACGATTAATCTAAAAAAATCGAATAATTCACTGCCCCTTGCCATTTACATATCGCCTGCTACCATCTGTTCTTCGCAGCAGCAGTAAATGATGGGTAATTAACTCAGTGCCTTTGTCTTTCCCTTGCTGAATGTCTGACACATATAGATTTTCCTCTGTGTGTGTGTGTGTCTGTGTGCGCGTGTGTCTGCATGCGTGCGCGTGCGTGTACGTGTGTAGGAAAAGGAGAGTGGGATAGCAACAACAGAGAGGAAAAAAAAAAAAAAAGCAAAAGATGCTGTAAGCTTGTCCCGAGGTGGGGGGTGGGGGGAAGTCAGTACAAAAACATTTGCAAAGGAGAAAGCAGGACAGAAATGTTGGGGCTGTGAAGGGACTCTGTCACGTGGCCTTTTACTCGTTTAATGTCAAAAGAAAGTGGGACCCGGCTGTGGACAATAGCAGCCCTGCGCATGCAAGTACCCTTTTCTAAAGCTGTAAGGTCAAGGTCAAGATGCAGCAGTGAGACAAAGCTTCATATGTTCCTCTTGTCAGGCTGGGTGCAAAGGGGGAAGATGAAAATGAGGCCAAATGGAGGGAATACACAATGCCATTTGGCTCCTGGACTGGAAGCCAGAAGGTTCACAATGTGTCATATTGAAACTATGATATAGTGGCTCCACATATTGCATCCTTAGACAAGTGAGCATGAGGCAAGATGCAGTGTAAAATTAAGAAAAGTATTATTCAACGAGCTTTTTTCCCTTCCTGCTAAATCCTGCAAGCCTCCCTGTCCCCAGCAGTGGAAGGGCCAGAAAAGAAAGCATTCCCTTGGCATCATAGGAAATATGACATGATAGCCTAAACAGCATCTTCTGGCATGTCTCTTGGATATTGTTCATAAGGAAAGAAAGAAAAAAACCCTGAAAATGGTTCAAAATACTTTTTAGTGAAGGTTTTTAAGATGGAGAAAGCATAACAATGTGTCTCGACTACCGTTAAATGACTGCTTATTTACACGTATTTGCTATAATTTATTTGTCCTTAGGTAGTATCTGGAAGCCTCCTTCAGGGTTGAGAGCCACATTGTGCTAGGCACTGTAAACCACGTAATATGAAATAGTATTGTCACTCACAACATCCTCAGGGCCTAGCCAATGCTAAGGGTGATGTGCAATGTCTTTCATTAAAAGAAAAAAAAAACAAACCCAAAACAACCTGAAAAAAAGAAAGAAGAAGTAATTTTTAATGGGATCCTGTTAATCCCAAGGGAGTTACTTTGCCTAGATGGTGCTTCACGCCGTCTCAGTTATTCTGCTTATGTTATCTCTATGCCACATGTTACTGTGTGTGAAGCTTTGGATTTTTGAACATGGGAGAAACAACAATTGGAGATAATTTCCCTATGATTAAAGACTTGCTCTTCCCAATACTCTGGCCCATAACACTCTCTCCCAGGGCTTTTTTCAAGCCTTTTCAATAAAGGCCATAGCATTGGTAACATCTCTTGCTGATTTTACACAAAATTTTTGGAATGATTTTACGTCTCTCCAGTTTCTTTCCATTCCAAATAACCACATAACCTTACTCAAATAGGACTCCTATGTTACTGTATACTCCTCAAATGAAATCCTCTGCATGTGTAATGACCTTGGAAAGTGACTCACTCTTGTTCAGTTATCTTAGTTCGTGCAATAATTTCAATTACATTTAACCTGAATGAAAGATAATTACTTGATCCATCAGCTTCAAAGATGAGTAGTGCCAACTGATGTGACGGAATGTGAATAGTAGTATTTGTGGGAAGTCCAGGCAACACCTACACTGCTAGTCCAGAGAGAATTTCTTTCATGAATGTTTCCTTGACCTAACAAAAAAATATTCACTTACATCTGACACTGGTCACTTCCAGATTCTCTGGGAGAAGCAGTGGTGCTGCAATTAATGCCTCTCATTAGTTTGCCTTTCAGGCTGGGAGGAAAAAGTGTTGCTACAAATTACTGATAATTTCTAATATTTTATCTCCTGGGTTTCCTCTGGCTAAACTAGGGGGAATGTTCAGGTTAGAGGACTGAATGTGGTTAATATGGACACACAAGAAATTGACAAATCACCTCAAGAGGTCTACAGGAATGGATATTAGTGCAACAAAAGTAAAAGAAAATAACTAACAAGGTTCTACTTCATTAGTAGGTATGAAGATTATAATTTAAGATGATTAGAAATATCCTATCAGTGGGATGAGACATTTTGTCTTGCTTATGGTGCATGGTAAGCATGACTTGTACTCATAAGTTTCCAAATACAGGAGGTCAATGAATATTATTAATTAGTGTTTTTTATTTTGTATTGACATAGTGTCTAGCAGCCTTGGTTGCTGCCCAGGAAATCAGTGAGGAAAACACCAAAAAACTTGACCTTGCTCCAAAATCCTTAATGGCTAAGAGGCAACCGGGGCCATAGGTTGTCAAAAAGTGGTGTGAGAAAGAGAATAATAAAGACAGTAATGGCAAACAAGGCAATTATAAAAATTAGCACAACCCTTCTCCCTGCTACCTTTTGTGTGTGGCAATAAAGGAGTGTTTAAAGGAGGGAAATTATGAGGATTTTCTGTTTGTGTGAAGCACATTCCAAGTGAGCTAAAACAAAGGAGAATCCAAGAAGACAGAAAGCATGAAAACCTTCAAAAATTATTAACTTCATGCTGAAGATCATCACCATGTGTTGATTGGAAGAAAGTGTATCCATTGTCATTGAAAGAGAAATGACAGGGTGTCCAGGGCACAGACTATGAAAGACTTGAAAGGGAATAGAAGAAAGCCATGAATGATGACATAGATAAAGGGAAACTGGTGGAGGGATGAGGAAAAAAAAAATAGAAAGAAAAGAAAGAAGGATACAGCATTTCTGTTGCTGAAGACAAGATGAGATTGAGTAGCACAAAAGAATAAAGTGAGAGATGAGGATGACTTAAAGAATAGGAAACTTCTGGCTGTAAAGTTAAAAAGTTGAGTGATGTCCATTAGGAAGTGTAATAATCTGTAGCATATGGTGGAAGGATACTTAGCTAGACTTAGAGAAACAAGAGAAAACAAGATGCAGGCAATAATCTTGTATCATCTGGAAGATGCACTGGATGGCTGAAATCTTTTCTATCTATTAACATCTCTGCTACTTGTGCAGTCTCTGCACTTTAAGGCAGTGTATTTATACTGTGCAGCCGTAAACTCTTGACACTGACTTGTTAAGAGACCATGGAAATACTTTTAAAGTGTTTGCATATGAGAAGAATTTCCAAAGTCTTTGTGTATATACACACATATATAGAGAGATTTATTTATACACTCATATGAGTATCATTGAATTGCTCTGTTGTATAAGTAGATATTTCCAGTGTATTCAAATCAGGCTTCATTTGCAATATTAGTGTCAAACAAGATAAATTTTAAATCCAACATTTTTATTTATACTATGCCATTAAAAGACAATGATTGTAGAAAACACTTCACTGAAAACCATATTTGCTAGTATTTACAACTGTGTAGTTATCAGATTTAAATCTTAGTTTCAAGGCTCATATCAGGTGAAAGTATAGACTATGTTTATGTTTTAAAATAAATAATATATAGAAATGATGAAGACAGCATTTCTTCTTCCATTTTTAGTACAGATCCCTTATCTGCAATCCAGATTTCTAATGCATAGTTTGTATTCCACTTGCAACAGAGATCTGCTTTTTAGCTCATAGATGACAGTTCTGACTGTAGTCGTGTGATATATTCAAATTTTTGGAGGGCTTACTTCCTGAGGGTGTACAACTATTGTTGATGTAAGTGCACTGTGTACATATGGCAAAATGAATGGATGGCTGAGCACAGGGACTTGGACATATGCACAATCTTGATATTGCCTGAATTAGGCAGAACGTGACTTCATTGCGCTGATGTCTGGCTTTTGTTGAGTACTAAAACAGAAGATTTTTTTACGTGTATCACTCACACTGTACTGTGCTACCACACCAGGAACTCTTCTGAAATAACTTTCTAAATCTGGTCTGTTCATAATGGTGTAACATTCAGTGAATTGCTATTCAAGTATATTTGTGAACATCATATTTGTTGCTGAAAGATGGGCAAAATGCATTGTACTAAAGCAGATAATTTTAAAGTTTCTGAAGTTAGGAAATTAATTGCAGGAAGAAAACAATAATTCCCTTGAAGAGAACAATACTTTACAGTATTCAGTTGGTCACTAAGGGGGATTTTTGATGACCTGAAACTTTTAATTGAAAGAAAGAGCTGATGACCAAGACCAGTAGGCTTAAGCCAAAGACTTACTAGTCCAGTTTCACCCAGGTTCTTTGTACATCAGTAGATAGCTTGGTCCTAGTGTGTGCAGGCTGGGCCGATACACAAAAGTTTGAGGCGGTTTTTCTCAAGCATTGTACTGCCCCAGCCAAAAAAAATTTTCTTAGTTAACAGAATTGTGAGGAGATCTTCATAAGCCTGCTTTCTGTGTACTACAGATAGATGTTTTCAAGAATGTTTCTTAAGATCTGGCATTAGAAATACAATTTCAAGGTACACCCAGTAAAAAAGATTAACATCTAGTATAAGTAATGAAAGAATGAGAAAAACACCTGGCCTTGCCACCATTTGATAAAAACAAAGCATTTTAATTGATATATTCACAGTATCATTCACACTTGTGATGTTCTTTGACATTTCAAACATAGATATTTGAACCTCGAGAATTTAATGGACCTGGCCTACTGTTTTGTATTGATCCACCTAACTGCAAATCACTGGTGATGTTCTTTACTCCCTCCCTGTAAAATGAAAAGAAATCAAATCAAAGTGTCCTAAACTTGTTGATTCAAAGCCATTTCATCTATCAGTATAGAAAAATTCTATCAGTATAGAAAAATAGGTTACCAGTCTTTTTCACATTCTTTCTTCTGCAAACTGAATTGAAATGGCCTGGCTTAAAGTAACCTGGACCTCAGTCATAAAAGCAATAGGCTGCCAGAGTGGCAAATCCAGAATTTATCACTCATGTATATTTCATTTCCACTTGCCTTTATTATTCTTTACTGCTCAGGGATAAGAACCAATAGAATTGCTAGGATATCTGAGAACTGTTTGGCCAGTAAATTTGTGACAAGGCAAATTCAGGATTTAGGAGCNAAAAAAAAACCAAAACAAAAAAGGCTTCTGAAGGAAGGAAATGCTATCCATTTTTTTTTTTCCTGTATTCCCATTTGCTGCATGGTTTGAGCTTTACCTTTACCCCTTTGATTCCTTGGAAAAATGGAGAAGATACGTTTTCTTAGTCTAAACAGAATCTTCTAAAACTCTGAAGTTAGATCCTTCTGCATGTATGAAGAGATATTGAGATATCATGATGCAGCTGTCCCTGTCCAGGAACTAAAGCACCATGAGAGACTGTTTACCTGATCTTTTCTGCTTGGCTAGGACAGTGAATTCATAAATAGTCTCAGTCCGTATTTAATTCAGGATTGTTATTTATATCCTCATTCGACTTGACAATCCTACTGTTTTGTGTGAGATATTGCTTAAACTTTAACCTAAGATGGGGAAAAAAAGGAATTATAGTATTCCACTATCAATTATTTTTGAAAGACCTGTAGTTGCCACAATCTCGAGGTTGAATGTCTTGAAACTTTTGTGGAGAAATCTTACCTAAGAATAATTAAAGTACAAAACTGAATCTAGCCTGACACAATAAGTCTGATAAAAAACCTAATCCTTGTAAGATAAAGGAAGCAAAGAAATAAGAATTAAGCTTTGCCTAAGATTGCTTATTCCTACCTATTTTTATCCTGTTACAGTAATGTTTAAAAATAAGTTTTAATTGTCTAAGTAGTGTATTTAATATGCAATCAGGAGTAAGTCTGAAATTAGTGTACTAGCAAATGACAAAGCTCTTCTGAAAGTCAAAATAGTCTGAAAGAACAGAGAGAAAAATCAGAGCACACTGCAGTAAAAGTTGGACCCTAGTCAGTGCCAGACTGCCAACTGTTAATAAATTATGTCTTTGGTCTGTCATATTTGAGATGTTGAACGAAAATGTCAGTAAGAGTTCAGTTCATATGCTGCTATTTGATGCTGAAGACTCATTATTAAAGACAGGTTGTCTATTCAAAACTTTCTTCCCTTCTTGTTTTACTTCATGCTTAACCAAATGGACACATGTCTTTCAACACAGTTGTCCTTGACCACTCGCATGAATAAGCCAGGGTCTCTATAAATTCGTGGTGTGTCTGTGGATATGTTATTTATAGGGAACATGGCTAAGAAGTGTGGGAAGTAACTAGAAAAACTGATGAAACTTATTTCAACACCTAGTGAAAGAATATTTTGGCTTTTATAACCCACATGTAACTGCATTATTAAGCTCTTTGATGGTGTCATGAGAATTCAAAGATGCATCTACCGATTTAATCAGAGCAGCAAATATGTAGAGGGCAATTACAAAATAATTTTTCTGCTTGTTGATGCAGAGAAAATCTTTGCTTCTAAAATCTTAAGTGAACACATTGTTAAGAAATTTTTGCCAGGCAGACAGTGTGGCAATAGAAAAGAGAGAGATTATTATCAGTATATTTTTCATCACCATAAAGCGATAGGAAAACAGTCATGAATGAAATCAGTGTCTTTCCGTAAAGTTGGCAAGAGGACTACAAGAAAACATTTGTCAGAAAATACTGAGCCATAAAGTCAACCTGAAAGCTGAAGAGAAATTGAGCTAGAAGGTCTGAAAATTTCCAGATGTTGTCATGGTTAGAGTCACACAACATGGTGGTATTTCTAATGTTTTGGTTTCAAGTAACAATTTGCAAGGTCTCAGTTCTGGCTTCTCCATATCTAATTGTGCTTATATATATGCCCCGAGGATCTTCAGGATATTACTGAGTGTAAGTTTTAGGCTATTCCCTGCAAAGAATCTTGTTCTAAGTCTCCTGAAAGCTTGAGCTGGTATCTATTGAGTACTTGTCCTAAACAACAAAATTTTTTCTTTCCCTCTATGCCTTTGAACAGCAGTTTGGACCGTCAGCACTCACTTTTAGGCATTACCCTCTTCCTTTTAAATATCACATCAGAATGCATGAAGTCACCAGTGTATCTGCAAGGGAGGAAGTTAAACACTGAAGAAAAAACACCATTTTACTAGCAAAAGTATTTTAATACAAATTCATAAAGCAATAAGGCAAGAATCACAATATCCATACTGAATACGTGCAATAATACCTGGCCTAGGAAGAAAATGCTTTGGACTTGAAGATTTGATAGTTGCAGTAGGTGTGACTCATGATTCAATAACACATTCTACAGGAAAATGAAATTTGGGAAATATTCCTCTAGGACTGTAGAACTAGTGGAATACCTTATTTCTAGCCCAAAGGGAGGAAAATTATTCTATCCACTGACTTGAAGGGGCTGATACCGTGGCACTCTTGCAGTGTAATCCGTGGTATTATTTGCTTAGTCCAGCACTGGTTGAATATAAGGCACTGACTACCCTGTGTGTTCCTGTAACATGATCCATTTTACTTGAATGAGGTGATCAGCCCTTATTTCTCAGTTTGAAAGATCTTGACAATAGAGATTTTTTTAATCAGTGAGTAATACTCTTTTCCTTAAGTGGCTTATGGTAAAATTGTTTTTAAGATTGTGATGAGGGGTTGTAACTGGTGGATCCCAGACCTATATTCTGTGGCTGCCATGGAGAGAGAAGGTAGGTATCTGGGCCTTGCTTTCTTGTTTGGAACAAATATTATTTGAAAGAAATATTGATTTTCAAATGAGTTTTATCCCTTGTGGTTTTCAACACTTTTGTTTGAGAAATTTGCGACTACCTTATATGTTAGCCTTGTACCTGAAATACCAGTTAAACCATACACACATGTCAAATGATAGCTTTTTGCTAGTCCTTAAATGTGGGAAGATGTATAGCTTTGGGTAAGGCATTTAAAAAAACTTCCCTGGAACAGAATTAAAAGGAATCCATGTTTTTAGGGCAAGTACAGTCCAATTAATAAACCCTGTCAATTCTCAGTATATATTTTAGACTTGCTCCAATGGAATTAGGTTATCTGTATCCTTGCAATTTATAGTTGATATTATCCATAAAGCCTACAGTGTTACATTGCAAGGTACATCTTGGGTTTCCTGACACTTTTTAGTTGTCCAACAATATTTAAATCTTAAAAGTGAAGAAAAATAAGGACTACCATGTGTGACAATGTCTGATGTAAAATACAGGATGTTTTATGCTGCAGCCATGTCCTTAAAAATTCATCATATACTGCCCCACCAGGAGATGCCTGCTGCTGGGACAATAGCTTCATTTGTAAGCATCCCCTTTGGCAGCCCAGGAAAGGACAGCCAACTAACTGACAGCAGCATAGCATTTAAGTCATGGCTCTGGTGCAGAATTGAATATAGAAGAGAAGGAATGACTAGCTATTGAACTGCAGTAGAGAAATGATTTGTGCTGCCTGCTGTTATATAAAGCCTACTATGCACAATAAGAGCTGTTTCGTTCCCCTAGATTTTAGGTTTACAGCTCACCACAGTGTTGGTAGAACATAACATACTGGCAAGTTTATTCTTTCTTATGGCTTGGGCAATTATTTGGCATTGATTTTCTTAAGTTTTGCCTTGCATGTCAGCTTTTTGTTGGCAAACTTTGCAGAAGAGTTTGAGCGAGTCAGTAAGATTTGAGAATACAGATGAGATCAGTACTTGGCTCATGCTTTCCTCTTACGAGACAGAAATAACAAAAATGGAGTTTTCAACCCTCCTCTCCAGACACACACCCACAAAGGGAGTGATGGACATGTATTTGATTTATTTGATTTGATTTTGTTCCCTGATAAAAATCTCACTCTTCTTAACCTTTCCATCTACTCTGCTTATTATAACCAAAATACCCTGAATTTGCTCCACATAATGGATCTGCTTCCTCATTTGCATTTTTTAAGCAGTGACTCTGCTCTGACACAAAACCAGTTGACCGGTTATGCTAAAGTGATATAATAGCATTATGTTGTGCTGAATTAAACAACAGAACCTAATTATCTGTGATTTAGCTGAGTGCTTCATGAGGTATTTTAAACCACATAGAAAAAGTGTGAAGTGCCACTGCACAGATTTGGTAGCAGTTTCCAGGTTCTTTGTCTAGGTGAGAGTGACATAGTGCAAAACTATGAGGAATCTTCAACTACTCCCTGCGCACTGTTTTGTTGTGTGATGACTGTAATTGGAGCCATTTTCTGGTTATCGTGTTCTCCGTCGTGAACATTTCAGGAAGTGCTATTCATGATATTATGTAAATCAAGAAGACACTTTACTAAATTGGCGTTAGCAGAAAATAAAGATCACCCCCTTAAATTCTGATAATGTTACTCTTACCAGATAGTCCTATTCATATGCAAGTAAGAAGAATATTTCTGTGGCCTTTTATAACGATTTAAAAAGTATTTCTAAGAACTCAAAAGTACTCTAAGGGAGCATTTGTGTCTTCTCTTGGATATGTATTGCCCTCTTTATAAGTTCATCTTTAAAAGTAGGGTGCCTAAATTTAGACACATGATACATTAAGTTATGTTTAATATAGTATTGAAAGTTGGCAGGGATACAGACACCTGAGTCTCAGGCATTGCATTTCAAGATTATTCCTTCTCTCTATAGATACAATAACTCCTGAGGATGTTAACCTGGACCTACCAAGAGAACCACACTGCCCTTCTTTATTGTGGTCCAATCTTGGATTCTCAGGTGAATTTAGAAAGCTGTAAGTTCAACTTGCTTTTTGTAATGAACCTAGTGGGCAAAGTAATGTGATTTGAACTCACAGGGGGCATTCCTGACAGAGTTCAAATCTTTTACAGTGTCTTTAGACAAAGACCTTTCTTTAAAGTCAATTGGAAAACTGGATAGATCACATGAAAGGTGGGCTTTATAGTTCAAGTATATGTATACCAAACAGAGGCCCTGTGAGAACAAGAGAGAAGCTGAAGTGATGCATCTACTCTCCTGAGGAGAGTTTCACTTGCTCAGGAAAATTGTCCATTCCTGTGATGACACTTACCTCAGTGCATAACAATGGCTCACATGAATATGACTGCAGGAATGACCCAGTTTTTTATTTTAAGGCAATTGTCATAGGATATTTGGGGCTGTGTCATAGTAAAGGTCCTTTGAGCTGGGTCAGCCTCTGAGTTGACATGTGGTATAGCTGAATGCCCTGTAGAAAGACCCGTTTGCAAGCCAGCTCTTTGGAAATTCCCAGTAGGATGGTCAAGCGAGATGGCACTAGTAGCTAACAAACCAGCTTTGCAGTAAGGGGTCCCACTCTGGCTATGACCTCCATGTGGGTCACCTTGCACAGGTATTTCAGCCTCCTTCCGTGCTTCTGGCACCATCTTAGAAATTTTGTTATCATGTAGTCTTGTGGTCATATACAATTAATCCACTGAGAACCTGGAGACAAAAAGAATGGCCAGGATGAAACATCCTGATCCATTAGGACTTGGCCTCAGGACCACTTTCATGCACAGAGCAGCCCAACAGACACCCAGATTACTTCCTTCAAGTTAATGGGTTAGGGCCGAACCTCAGGGCTCAGATGACTTGACCTCTCTCTGTGGCTTTTGCCAAAGTCAGACACAAGAGGCTTGTGACCTATTTACATGACATAGAAAGAGTAAAAGGTATGGAAGTTCTTTCAGAATTCAAAACCAGAACCAGGAGATGGTGACAGGTAATTGTGCCTCTTTCCCAAAGCATTTTCCCTTGTGAAAGTTTTTGTGGATTTTTCCTTACCTCTCCCCTCCTCTATGTATTTGAGATTCCTCAGAGAGGTGGTGGGGAGAAGGTATATCCTTAGAGGGATGCAGAACATTTTCAGAGCTTTCAGAGCATAAAACCATACTCAAATCCCACAGCTCCTCTGTGGAAAACAGTTGTGCTATTCTCTTGGTGTATTTGGAAAATGGGTCTGTCTGCTTGTAGCAACAGACTCATAGCTTTCCAGCATAGATTTTCTCTTTAACAAGCCCAATTTATAGCCTTATCTCAGTGTTACAAAAAGAACCCTAAACAATTTCTGGTTGAAAAGTATGATTCAAAGATCAGACTGAACACTCATTTATCATTAATAAATCTAGATTAGAAAGGAAGAACAGTTCTAGAGGACTTCCAAATAGTATACCCCAGACAACAAAATAAATAGTTTTAAGATTAATTTTAGAAAGTTTATGAAGCTGCATGATCATATACTCATGCAACAAATGCAAAATAAGAACAAATCTAAACAAAATCCCAAAGGCATAACTTATCTGGATCCCAGATGACATTTCACTGACACTGGTGAATGACTAGAAAATTACCAGGAGCAAGAAGGACTTGCTTTCATTTTCATACTATCCATGTATTTTGTATACCATTTTGTGTTGAGAATCTATATGATACAGAGCCTGATTTGTTCTTATTCCCCTTTGTCTACTAAAAAGGTATGTCTGAAAGCCAATTCAAATGCAAGTATGGAACCAAGAGATTTATGATTTTGGTTTTTTTCCCCCCCCCCACCCCCGGTTTTCTTCATTCTGACCTTTTATTTGGTAGCAATTTGGCCCATTGCTTCTTCAGGGCACTGTAGATCTTTCAGACATCATAGATCTGCTGATCTTTTTTTCTGACACCATTCAAATTGCCATAGATTCTTTGCTCACCTCCCTGTACACAATTCCAGTAAACTAAGCCATATTTGTCTTATTACCTTGCCTTCTCCCAGGCCATTATAGGGAAAATCCAAGTTTATGAGGAACCCACAGTGTGAACTCTTCACACTGGCAAGACATGACCTTGTTGTTTATAGCTCATGCAGTTTTGCTGCAGTCACTTCATATCAAAACTGAGGTAGCTGGAGTTACTTATGAAATCTAGCAAATGTTTTAATTGGATACTATTGTTAACACAGATTCAGGATAATTTTAAAATTTTTACTTTTGAATTATTAAAGAGGGTATATCAGGAAAAATCCCAATGATAATAATATCAACAATATGCTTCAAGCCCACTCTTTTATCCAATATGAAGTGACTGCAGTGACCAGCTGGGGCAGTAATGGCAGCTCACTTGCCCTGGAGGTTTATCAGGCACTCTGCTGTTTCACTGAAACACAATCCTCTTACAAAGTGGATAAAGTTCAGCTTCACAGTTTAAAGAGCACATTACCACTGACTTCCCTTTGAGACAACAAAAAACAAATGAGAAAATAAAATTTTCAGTGACTTATCTGCTATTTAAATAATAACTGTTTTCTATGCAAGACATAAATAAACGTGTATATTGTGCCTGAATACACTTTTACACCAGTTGCTGAATGCTTTGGTCCTTTCCAAATGGTAATGGGCAATATCTCACATGTCTGTTAAACTAATCCTGGCCTTCTGGTGAAAAATCAGCAGAGAAAACACAATAGAAAAGAGAGGGATTTTGTCCAACTCATGTTTTTTCTACAAGGTAGTATACTCTGACAACCACTTTTTTCCTGTCTAAATTGCATAGTTTGAGCAAGGGGAGTTTTTAAAAAAGCAGTTACTGTGCACTGGTATTCTGATACTCTTACTGTGAACGTTCTTCTAATGTGTGTGATTGTACAACCACACTACATTAATTGGGATTCACACCACTCTGCTGCTTCAATCACATGAACAGGGGCGTGCTTGGTCCCAGACGTGTCTCGGCTGGCTCAGGGGCTGCTGGGGGACGGAAGTAATCAGGTGGCTGTCCTCACTGCCCAGGTTCAGGGTCTGCTCTGCCTCTCCCATGCACAGTTTGATGACAGAAGCGAGCAGACAGAGGTATAGCACTATACTGGAAGAGAACACGGGAAAGGGGGGCAGGCCACCAAATGGCCTCATCTGTGTTGTCTGTCTTCAAAATGGAAAGATAGGATTGTTAGTCTCTGTCTGAGCAGATGGAAAGTCCCATATCCAACTCAGTGAAAATGACAGGGACTTGCAGACCCTGTTGCCAACAGCGTTGTCAGTGTAGGGGTTATCATTAAATGCACATCCTGGCTGAGTCTTCAGCTGACATTTCATAGAATCATAGGACAGTTTGGACTGGAAGGGACCTTAAAGACCATCTAGTTCTGAACCCCCACCATGGGCAGGGACACTTTCCACTAGACCAGATTTTTTGACCCATCTAACCCGGCCTTGAACAGTAACAGGGCTGGTTAACCTGTTACTGAGAAACCTCTCAATGACTCACCACTCTCACAGGGAAGAATATCTTCCTAACACATAACCCAATCTATCCTCTTTCAGTTTAAAGTCATTGCCCTTTCTTCTATCACTACATGCCTCACAAACTGCTCCCTCTCCAGCTTTCTTGTAGCATCTTTTGGTACTGGAGGTCTTCTATAAGGTCTCCCAGAGCCTTCTCTTCTCCAGACTGAGACCCCAGCTCTCTGAACCCTCCCTCTCAGGTGAGGTGCTCCAGACAGCTGATCATCTTTGGGGCCTTCCTCTGGACTTGTTTCAACATCTTTCTTATGTTGGAGATCCTTCCAGAGCTGGATGCAGCTCTCCAGGTGGGGTGTCACCAAAGCAGAGTGGAGGGGAAGAATCACCTCCCTTGAAACCCTCAACGTGAATCACACATCCCAAATTTGCTACAACACAAGTGTTCCAGGGCACTCTGGTCACTGTGGCCTCAGGAGCAGTGGGGGCTCCCTGAGGTGGCAGGGCAGACCCTGGCAACTCATCCTGTATTATTCCAGCCAGAAACAGGAAAACTGGAAGGCACCAGGGAAGCCCAGCCCTGGACCCCTCCCTGGGGATGGGCTGAGGCTGGGGCAGAGTGGTTGGTCTGTGGTTTGGGGTATGTATCAGGCCCAGTGAAGATAACCAGGGTCAGGCGTGCCCATGGTGGTAGGTGGGGCCCTGGGGATGAGGAAGATGCTCACAAGCTGAGCACCCATGGATATGCCCCCATGTTACAGCTGGGGATATGTGTGGGAAATTAGACTCAATGAAACTGCCTTGGGGTGCAGGAAAGAGATTTTGGGGGGTTTTGGAAGCTAGAGTTTTAACACTGAGCTCTTGTTGCAGGGAGTTGACTGGTTGTCAAGGGTCCTGACAACAATTCTGTCCTACTTCAGGAAGCAAATGTGGCACTCAAGGCTCTGAGACATCCAGATATCTTGTGCCTTCACTGTGGGTGGGAAACGAATATATGTGGGGAATAAAAATCCGCCTATGCTAAATACCATGTCCTTTGATTTGACCACCTGCCATTCCTTTAATTCCTCTATTTCTGTGTAGACTGCTCTTGAAAATGAGGATAAATATATAAAATAATTTTATTTTATTTGCAGTGACATACTTGTAATATGTGTCATTGCAATGTTAGGGAAGACAGCATAACAGATATAGTAATATCTGATAAAGTGATACAAGAGTAAACATACCTCTTTTTAATTTAAATTTTATTTTAAAGATCATTATAGATTTATTAAAAAAAAATCAAGCTTTTTTCTCATTTCCTTCAAACCACTGTGACCCCTTTATTGCTCTCACTGAATTTCAGCCCATTATAGATTTACTCTGATTGTCCTTTGTGGCTTTGCTGCATTCATCCAAGCTATTAATTTTATTCTTTGTCAGGCAAGATAGAAAGAGAGCTTTCATGTCCTTCTGGCATTCTTAAACTCAATCATATTTAAGATGCATAATTCTGTTGTTTTAGGAACTTGGTGTTCTTCACATTCTGAACTACCTCTGTCAAAGTTTCTATGTGATAGGAAATCTTTTAAAAGTCAGAAAGGTTCTAAAACAAATACAAACTGAGAAATATGGAATTTCACAGCACAATCAAAACCAGAAGGACATTAATGTATGCTTTCCTAAACCTTGCTCCTTACATACAGTCATTTTGTCATCACTTTATCTTTGTAACAATGAAATTGTGGAATTACCAGGAATAAAATAAAAGTGAATAATTTTGTGGTAAGGCACAGTGTATACGATTTATTTTCAAGTCAGAAAAATTACTTATATTTTATCCTTATTTATATGGGCTTTTTTATTTGACTTTTTTTTTCCTTTTAAAATACAAGAACCTTCTATCTCTGCTCTCATCTAGGATAATAATCTGAAATTAATAATTTATTAAACAAATTAGATAGCAAAGTCTTCATAACCAAACTGTTATTTTCTTAAACTAATATTTTGCATATATCTATTAAACTGAAGCAATTACAGATTTTTTTGTTCTCTGATGTCATGGTGAGCACTCAATGACTTTCATTCACTTTTTAACTATTGGTGCTCAACTGCATCCCACAGTTCTCTTTCTTTGTCTTGGGTGAGTGTAGGAAACTACTCAAACCCAGTTTCTGTGAGCAGTTGTACCAGGGAAGGCCTTAAGTTCTTTATCAAGGTTTGTCAATGCAGCCCACTGTACAAGAAGCAAACATGTAGAAGGATGGACAGAGTAAACCTAGCCAGTTTGCCTATAAATATTCCTATTTAATATCTGCAGGTTTCATTGAGCTCTGCTTTACCCCACATGCCCAATGAAGAAGCTGGGATTTTAAATGGCATAATTTCTTGCAAGCCAGGCTTTGTCTGATAAAGGAATACACCAAAGATGATACTGAGCGAGCCTTCCTCACTTTTTGTTTAAAACATTCTTTAATTAAGTGCATTTTGGGGGAAAAAAAATCCTTGCATTCCTGAATTCAATGGCTGAGCACTATTAGGAATGCCCTTGCAAATGCCAAATTCTTTAAGTGCCCCCTTTCTCAAACAGTCAAAGAGGAAATCCTGGCAGTGTGGGTTGTTTGCTGGGCTCAGTGACTATAATTCCTCCAGAGTTTGCTTAGTCTAAGCCCTAAATATTCTGTTTGGCAATGACTTTTATATTTGTGCTTAAAGTCAGATTGTAGTCATAGTTCCTTTAAAATTTCAGCCCCAGATCCTTTCCTGTGACAAATCACTTGCTGAAGGCAGAGGGGACAGGGTGTGCTGAGCTGGGAGCACAGTCCCCTGACAGGCTGTTCTGGCTCCAGGGAATTTAGGGAGAAGGAAGAATCCTCTTGACTTTGATGTTTTGGATGTGTTTGGTCATGTTTACATCTATTGAACCAAATAATTTCTTGTGGCGCAGCTAATCAAGTTATTGGTGATCAGCAATCAGGCTGCATGAGGTGAGTTAAGGATACACTTTTCCCTGACCCATTTAATGGAGTGCCAGCATTGCAGTACAAGATTGATTTATTAAAGAAGAGGAAAAAATACAGTCTCTTTAAAATTAAAACTGGCATGTCTGCTTCTAAATTCTTCTGTACTGTAGCAACAGTACAGCAAGCTGCAAAGAGACGGTAGGGCTGTTGCTGCAGGATATGCAAGCCTCAATAAAAAGAACACATCCGTAATTTCACAAAGTATTTGAGATCATTCAACCTATAAGTTGTATTTTTGAGAGGCAATTTAAACTGCCTGTAAATAAGAGTAAAGCAATCACTATTATCTCCCTAGAAAAAAATATATGTTTAAGCAAATAGTGAAGATGTACTTCAGTCTGGGGGTGGGTTTTTTTTTTTTTTTTTTTTTTGCTTTTTTTTTTTTTCCACAAGCTATAATAATGAAATATATGTCCTTTTCTATAAGAGTGGTAGAATGCATTCTTTTTCATACACATTCCTGCCTATTCTTGTTTTTACTTATTTTTCTTAGGTAATGAAAACCCTTCAATTCAAAGACATTAAAGGTTGACATAGAAGCTTTTTTGATGACACAGATGTTACTATCATAAATTCAGCAGCTTGCCTTAGCTAGTTTAAGTCATATATAGAAACTGAGTGAGATACTTGTCTGTCTGCCTTTAAATTTTCAATACCCAAAATTAACTATTTTACACCTTTTAAAATGCTTTTTCTTGTTCCTATATTCTTCTTGTGATTATTTTCTCTCCATATCAGCATTCCATTATTTATTTCTTCCCTGGAGGGATAGTAATACTAATTCATAAAATGAATTTTAAAAAAATGCTGTGATATGCTAAACTGCCAAGTAAAAGAGCTGCAGTATGCAACAACCAAGAAGAAATTTTGAGAAACATGCTGGAACTCCCTTAGAAACAATACAGTGCTTGGTTTTATAGTCAGGAACTAGTATAACAGTCTACTTTGCATTAGAGTTTTTTTTAACAATGCCTGAGCAGCCTAAAGACCAGCTTACTGAAAGAGAAATATCTAGGCCAAAAAAATTTCATACCCATCACTAGCAATAACTATAAATAAACTTCCACATATACATATCCTTATGCCAGATTTTCCTGTACTTACTTAAAAAAAATACTCCCTATGTAGGGAGCTGAATTTTGAAATGCCTTTCAAACTAAATTTGGGTATTTGAATTGTACAAATTTATCTCACTCTTTACATTTCACTTTTTNGATGGTTCTTGAGCTTGCCAACATTTTTTCCTTTTCCCTTTTTTTTTTTTTTTTTTTTTTTTTTCAGCCCTGAAAGCTCTCTGTTAAATTTAGCCACACTTTGACAGTTATACAGTGTTGCAGGGGGAATGCTGTGGGGTCTCTTTTTGGGAACACAGAGTTCTCTACATTTCAGTTGTAGCAGGAATATTTTCAGCCTATTTTGTGTGAGGCAAACTGTAGAATTCTGCATTAACACTCCCCTCCCAGGATCTCAACAGCAATTTCATAGATCTCAGCAGATCCTGCTCATTTGGTGGGGTTTGTCACTACATCAGTTGAAGCAAAAAGAAAGGACAGTTATAGTCTGAATCTTCTTGGCTGTTTTCTTGTTCTTAGTCTTTTCTTTTTCACACAGGAAGAAGAAAACATTGTCCTTGTCAAATGATAATTGAGGCACAATTGGTGACTTGTATGTTTGTCAACATAAGCAAGATCAAATGATTGCTCAGCAGGAAGAAGCCCCAGGAAATGCAATGATTTTTGGCTAATTAGAAAAATAATAATAATGTCTGCCTAATGATTACCTTGTACTGGGTTGTGGCCTTTTATCAGGCAGCTGCAGACTACTGCTTTGAAGGGAACCAATGGTTTTCTTTGAAACTGGTGTCACAGACTTAGAGGATTTGTGACAAATCTTCTGAGACTTATTGCTTCTTTGTGTAGTTGCTGTAATTGGGAAGAAAAATGATCCTGTTTCTAAATGTATAAAGAGGAAAGTACTTTCTCTCCAGATTTTATTCAGAAATATTTTTAAACTAGTTGAAGTATGTATGCACAAAATTGTATGCAATAATTTCCACAAGGATGAATTATCTTTAGGCCAGTTAAAACATACCAAAAAATTATCTATGTTGTTTACACATCCTAACAGCTATAATAAGAAGACAGAGACTTATCTGCAATACAGTTTTATCAGAAAAGTAAAAAATAGGGAAACATTGGGGGTGAAGTAAGAAAGAAGACTGACAGTTTGAAGCCTGTGTTTTGTATTCTGGTTTCCCCTCACATGAATTTTCAGAGATCTGCTGGAGAAACTGGCTGCTCATGGCTTGGAAGGATGCAAATTTCACTGGGTAAAGAATGGCTGGATGGCTGGGCCCAGAGAGTGACTACATGGAGTTACATCCAGTTGGCAGACAAGTGTTTCCCATGGCCCACTCTTGGGCCCAGTTGTTTAATATCTTTATCAGTGATCAGGACAATGCATGTTGAGCGCACCCTCAATCGATTTGTAGATGATACCAAGTTGGGCAGGAGTGCTGATCTGCTGGAGGGCAGGAAGGCTCTGCAGAGGGATCTGGACAGGGTGGATCAATGGACCAAGGCCAACTTTATGAGGTACAGCAAGGCAGCAAGTGCCCAGTGCTGAACTTGGGTCACAGCAACCCCAGG
>VWZN01022062.1:130290-144928 GCA_013396955.1 Regulus satrapa | reverse complement strand
GGCAGGAGGGGGGAGAGAGCAGGGGTGGACAGGGCAGGAGGCTGGACAGAGCAGGGGTGGACAGGGCAGGGGTGGACACAGCAGGGGTGGACACAGCAGGGGTGTACAGGGCAGGGAGGTGGACAGGGCAGGCAAGGTTGGATCCCCATCCCTGGAGGTGTCCGAGGAATCCCTGGACACTGCTCTGGGTGACTGGACGCAGCTTGGTCTCAACCCTTGAGGGTTTTTCCAACCTGGGCCATCCCGGAATTCCAGCTTTTCCTTTTTCTGTGGGAGTTCAGAGCTGATAAAACAGACTAAAAAATGCAAATCAACATTTCCCTCCACTGGTCAGGACGTGCAAATTCAGCAGCTGAAGGGATTCAGTTCTTGTTTGAAGTTGCTGTGGTTTAGGCATGAATTTGGTTTAAAAGTTTAAAAGGAGTTAAGGGTTGGTGGAGCAGACAGTAAAGTTTCCTTTTTCAGAGTCTGAGAGAAATTTGAATCGATTTGTTTTTTCAGAATGCATTTTTTCAAAATGTTCAGACTTAAAAATAAAAAAAGCACTGAAGTTTCCTGGGGATTAACAGGTTTTAACCTGTCCCATGAATCAGAGCCCTCATTAAATGCCTCAGTTTATTATTCCCTGTGAATTTCACTCCATCTTTCTCTAATTAACAAGAGGTGATATAAATTAGATTTCTACCAAATGAACAAACTCTTTCTCGAGTTCTTCCCTGTGTTTTTAGGCACAGAAGTGAATTCCATTTCTTCAGGTCAATTTCAGATTTTCAGGGTTTGGGACACCCCAATTTCTGCATGAATTTGGATCATTGAAGGAACTTTGCATTTGTTGAAATTCCCTGGACAATTCCTGGCCTTTCAGTGCCTCTAGGCCCTTTGGGAGGAGCTTTGGTCACTCAGAAATTATCTGACCAACGTAAACAGCAACAGAATTAAATTTATTTGCCCATGCCGCAACTTTAATTAAAATAATTGGTTTCCTCTCCACCAGGGATCATTAATCTCTTCTCAGTTCAACCTGACAACACAAAAAACCCACAATTGTTTTTGTCTTAAAAACCTTTTTGGCTCCTCCTCAGCTCTAGTGATGAAATCCAGATTTCAGAACAGACAGGGGAATTTTATAGGAGTTAAAATAATAAAATTATTTTGCAGCAGATTTTATTAATACTGATTTTCAGCCTTCCCAGCACAAATCAAGACGCTTTTTTTTCAAAATTCAGCAAATTCCTCCCCGCATGACCTTCCCCCGCAGTGAGCTAAGCCTCATTTGCATATTAAATGAGGATAATGACAGAGGCTGAGGAAGTGCTGAGCCTCACCAGAATTTCTGGTATCAATGCCCTCCTGAGCAGCCTTTAGGAGCTCCTGTGGCAATGTTTGGATTATTTCAAAACCCCCCCTGGTTTGTCCTTTGGCATTTTTTTATTTTTTAAACCTCCCTGGATTGTCCTTCGGCATCTTTTGATTATTTCAACCCCCCTGGTTGGTCTTTCGGCAATGTTTGGATCCTTTAATCCCCCGTGGTTTGTCCTTTGGCATTTTTGGATTATTTCAACCCCCCCGGTTTGTCCTTCGGCATTTTTGGATTATTTCAACCCCCCTGTTGCCAGAAGGTTCCTTGCAGTATCACCACCAGAGCAGGGAAGGGAGCCCCAGTGCCAAGGGATTGCAAATTTTCTCTATTTAAATGAATTCCTGATGTCCCCTGGAGCAGAGGGACGGAGACTTGGCTGGAAAATGCCACCACAGCAGGCCAGGGAGTGATTCCTGCTCACCTGCCTCAGGAAAATCCTTCCCAAGGAGAATCCCAGCCCTTGGTGCTCTCCAGCCCTCCCCAGGTGAGGCCTGTGCAGGGAAATTATTTTATAATTTTAACATTTATCACTTAACTCCTCTCATTTTAACTCGTGTGAATTCAGAAGACCTGGATTTCATCACTGAAGATGAGGAGGACACCAAAAGTTGTGGGGTTTTTTTTTTTGTTGGGGTTTTTTTTTTTTTTTGTTGGGGTTTTTTTTTTTTTTTGTTGGGGTTTTTTTTTTTTTTTGTTGGGGTTTTTTTTTTTTTTTGTTGGGTTTTTTTTTTTCTTCAGATAAAAGAGAAGATCCTTGGCTTGTTATGACAGGTATGGAATCATGGAAAGGGTTGGGTTGGAAGACCTTAAAGATCTCCTGATTTCACCCCTGCTGTGGGCAGGGTTATCCCACTACCCCAGGCTGCTCCAAGACCTGTCCAGCCTGGCCCTGGACAATTCCAGGGACAGAGAATCCATGGAATCACCTGAGCCAGGGACTCCCCACCCTCACAGGGAACAATTCCTCCCCAAAACTGCCCCAAATTCCCCCTGACCCCATTCCCCGTGTCCTGGCCCTGCAACTCCTGAGGAAATTACCTCTGCAGTTTCCCTGGAGCCCCTGCAGGTCCTGAGAGGGGCTCTGGGGTCTCCACATTCCCAACATCCCCAACATTCCCAGCCTGGATCCACAGGGAATGAGCTCCAAGCCCTTTATCAACTTCTGGTCTCCTCTGGACTCGCTCCAACAGTTGCACGTCCCTTTTATGACACCAGACCTGGGCTCAGCATTCCCAGTGGGATCTCCCCAGGGGGAGAATCCCTTCCCTCACCCCCTGCCCAGGACAGGGAGGGATCTGGGGCTGAGCTCGCACCCCTGAATCCCATTTATAACCCCCGTAAATATCAGACACGTGAATGGTATCACAAGGCACCAGCTCAAGCAAGTTTTCCAAATAAATGTGGGGGGGAAAAAAAAAAGGCAAAACCTAAAACAAAACCAAAAACCTCCCACACCATAAAAATTACCCACATTTCACAGATGCTGCTTTAATTGATCCCATGCCTTGGCCTGTCCCTCTCCTAGGACAAATTATAGGCAGGAGAAAAACCTGAAGGAATTGATGGAACGCCTGTCATTAATTGTGGCGGAAATCCCAGGGCACCCAGGGGAATTCTCCTCTGCTCCCCAGGTGTTTTACATCACCCCAAAAGGTTCAGTGCCCACGTCCCATGTGGGGCCACGAGGTAAAGAACCAATCCATGGACTCGCAGCTGACCAGGAATTGTGGCTGGAGCTGCTCTGCGTAGCCTCCAGTGCCATTCCCAGCCGTCCTCCAGGTGCTTTCCCAGAAATCCCTTTGTCCTGGAAAGTCTGGAGATGAAAGAATCTCCCGGGCTGTAATCACAGCACCCAACCCCAGGAATTCCAAAATTGTCCTAAATGCGGAGGGAAACAATTATAGCAATTGGGCCGCTGATGTACTTCCCAAATTTGCCCCGTGACTAAGGGGAGCTCTCGGGGAACCACTCCGGCTTCCACGGTGGGAATATAAAAATGCTGCCAGCCGCAGCGCTGCTCACACGGCTCCTCTTGGTTTGCTCTTCCCACCCACTGAACTCGGTAAGTCCAGACCCCATTCCCGTGGAGAATCCTCGGTGTTCTCTCCTGGATGCTTTTGATCGGGGGGGACGTCGGCACGTGAACATTCCCATGTCTTTGGAAAGACGGGAAGCTGAGTTAGAAGCTCTGATTTGCTTTTTTTCCCTGTGACGCCTGGAATTTTTTTTCCAGGTGACCCCTGGAATTTTCAGGCTGAGGCAGAGACGTTGTGCAAGGAGGAAATGGCTTTTTTGTGGCAGGATGTTGCAATGGGGAATATGGAAAAGTCTCAGGAATTGTTTGTGTCCCTCTGGAGCCCCTGGGGCAGCTCTGAGCTGCAGGGTTTAAACCTCCTCCGTGCAGCAGAGTGCACTTGCTGGAACCGGCACTGACAAAGCCGGCGCTACCCAGGAGAAGGAATCGTTAAAGATTAAAAGCAGACAGGGAGGCTGGAGACTTAATGAACTCCTGGAGTTGTGTGTGAGCACTTCTAAGAACTCCAGGACATGCTGTGAGGGATCCCAGTCAGACACTGGGGCTCCCTCACAGCCCCGGCCTGAGCTGGGATTTACCTCAGCCGCCTGTGCTGGCAGCTGGGGCACCAAACACCCACCAATTCCTTCTTCGGGAAGGTTTTCTTTTTCCTTGGAAAGGGTTTTCAGGATTTGGAAGGGATGTTTGGAGTTGCCAGCCCAAGGAAGGACTGGGCATGGCTCTCAGTGCTCCGGGCTGGGTGACAAGGTCAGGATTGGGCGCAGGCTGGACTCGACCTTGGAGGTCTTTTCCAACCTCAAGTATCTTGGGATCCTGGAGTTCTGGGATCCTGGGATTCCAGGGTTCTGGAATTCTGGGATTCTGGGATTCTGGGAATCTGGAACTCTGTGATTCTGAGAATCTATGACATGAAAACCCCACACAAACCTGAGGGATTCATTCAACATTTCCACCCCACTCCACCTCGCCCACATCACAACTCTGCCCCTACAAACCTTTCCTCCCTTTTTCCCCCCAAACCTTACAAACCCTTTTTCTCCCCCTTTCTCTCCCACCCTGATGCAGGTTCTCCTCCACCCCCGCACCCCAAGATGTCCTGCTGCTACTCCCCCTGCTGCTACACGCTGTGCTGCTCCCCCTGCTACCGGCGCTGCACCTACAGCTGCAGCCCCCTCATCTCCCGCACCCTGAGCTGCTGCCGCCGCTCCTACGGCAGCTGCTGCACCTCCCGCAGCTGCACCACGCGCTACTACTACCCCTCGTGCTCCTACTCCTGCTGCTACCCCTGCTGCTGAACCCCCACGAGCGGACCCTGGCCCACGGAGGACGGACTGATGTTTGACGGTGAAGCCACTACAAGCGGGGGCTTTGCTGTGCTCTGAAACCCCTCGGAATTTCTGTTTTTGTTGCTTTCTCTGTCTCCTTCTCCCTGCCTTCCCCAGCTCTCCTGATGTTCTGCACTCGAGCCCTCCCACGGCCCCTTCAGCGGCAGGAGGGGCGAGCTGCAGTTCATGGGAAACTTCTCAGAGCTGCTGCCACGGGGCTGGAGGACCTCTGTGAAATGAGATTTGGTGTCATCTGCATTTTCAATAAGCACTCCCAGCACGGTGCTGCAGCCCTGGGTGAGGGAGCGTTTCAGCTGTCTTGCCTTTGATCTGGGTTTACGAGGACCTGAAGAAGAACAACACGGCTTCAGCAAAGAGGAATGTTCTGGAGTGCGGTGACTCATCTCCAGGAGCTGTTTCCAGCATCCCAAAACTATAATCTCTCTCTATCTGTGCCAGCTCTTTTTCTTACTCTATTAAACACTTTCTGCATTTAAAAAAAAGCCAAAACCCTCTGGAGATCCAGTTGTTTTCTTGCCTCTGTCCTTAGTTTGCATGGATATTCTAGGAGCTGTGGAATTCTGAAGGGACTTTGTGTCCATGAACGCAGCTCTGGCCCCTCACGGCAAGGGAGACATCAAAGGGGCTGGAGAGTGTCTGGGGATGGGAACGGGGCTGGAGCAGCGGGAGAAGGGAATGGAGAATCCTGGGGGAGCTGGGGGGGCTCAGCCTGCAGAAAAGGGGGATCCAGGGGGGATTTTGCAAGATTTGGGATCTGATCCCAGGGAATGGTACAGGACAAGAGGGAACGGCCTTGAGCTGGGCCAGGGGAGGCTCAGGGTGGAAAATTTGGGGGAATTCCTCCTGGAGACGGTGGCCAGGCCTTGCAAAGTTTGGAGTGACCGTCCTTGGAGGTGTCCAAGGAATTCCTGGATGTTGGTCTGGGTTTCCAGGTGAGGATCCGGCACAGGTTTGGATTGATGATCTTGGGGTTTTTTTCCAGCCTCAGTGATCCTGGAATTTTGTGATTTGAAGCTCTTCCTTCCCTTCCACATTCCGAGCAGCTGCTCCCTGTAAATTTACTCTTTTCTTCCCTGCCACCCCTCAGAAATTAAAGAAATATCAAAACTTCTCCCTTTACTTTTCTTAATTGAAGCTATTATCAGAATCAAGGTTAAACGTGATGGTTTGGACTGAGGTAGAGCTACAACATCACCACAGCAGGGCTGGAATAATCTTTATGATCATGTTTCAAAAGAGAAATCATTTAGTCCCAGACCTCTATAGAGAAATAGAAAAATGTTCATTCAGCTGAGCATTTCCAATTCCAATTCCTGGAAATTGAATTCAACTGTCCTTGTTCCAGAGTCTCGGTTTCCTGTCACTCTCCAACCTAACACACACATGCCCAGCTGTTAAAACACAAGAAAAAAGCATAAAAACCTATTTTGAAATAGGGAATTCAATGGGAAAGGTGTCAAGGAGGAAGTGGTGGCTTTTCTTGTGTAGATGTTGGCCTGGAAAACTCAAAGCACCCCCTTGATCTTCCACACAGAGCAGAAGAAAATCCATTTGCGCTGAATAAAATCCATTTTTACAGGTGCAGTAACAATAACAGACTAAGTCCAAGGACCAAAAGCCATAAGACTGGGGAGGGAAAGTACCAGCTAATTTCTGGCATTAATGTGAATTTAAAATAAGTGCAAAAAAGAGCAAACAGGCTGCTGAGACTTCCTCAGCATTTTCGACACCAAAGATTTCAAGAAACTTAAATTAGAAATAAACCCAGACATGCTGAATTGATGCAGAAACAAAATCTTTAATAGGAACTAGAGGCAGAGATCATTTTAAAGGGATACAGAACGGAAGGACCACATTCCCAAAGTCACACGACACCCACATCAACCAGTCAGAGGAAACGTTTTGCGCGGCCCTGCCAAAACCGCAGAGCTTGGTTTGCTTGGAGCACTGAGGAGAAGATCTGGGCTGGGAGCAGAGCTGGGGCTGTGGGAGCACGAGCGGGATGAAGGCAAACCATCGCCAGCCCTTCAGCATCAGCGCAGAGCTGCCGGAGCACCACGGGGGTGGCTCTCATCCCCAAAACTCTGCCCGCCCGAGGTCTCCGCTGCCGGACCCTCCATCCATCCATGCCTGCCAGACTCAGGCCGCGTTCCAGGGTCGCTCCCGCCGGCTCTAACAGCTGTAGCAGCCCCCGTAGCCAAACCTCTGGCCATAGCGGGATCCCAGGGGGTACCCGTAGCGGCCGGAGTAGAACCCGGGGTATCCACAGCAGTCCCCAGAGCCGTAGGAGCCCCTATAGCCCCCGTAGAGCCCCCCGGAGCCGTAGCAGTCCCCGGAGCCGAAGAGGCCCCGGTAGCCGTAGGAGCTGCCGTAGCCGTAGCGGTCCCCGAAGCCGTAGAGGCCGCGGGAGCCCAAGAGGCCCCCGTAGCCCCGGTAGCCGCAGGGGCTCCCACAGTCATAGCCCCGGTAGCCGTAGAGGCCCCCGTAGCTGCAGGAGGAGTAGCAGTCATCGTCGCACTGGCCTTGGAGGAAAGTCATCTTTGGGAGATGGAGAAAAGGCCTGGGAGGTGAGGAAAGGAAGAGGAGTGAATCCCCCAAGGAGTAGCAGCAACCTCAGAGCCCAAAATCTTCCTCCTCAGACCCATGAGAACAAGGGCAGAGGCAAAATCATTACCTCAGCTCCCATTTTTATAATCTGCTCATTTACACACCACCTTTAAATTACTTTATATTCTGTATTAATAGAGATTTAATATATAAGTATTAAACTATTTCTATATTCCTGGGATTGGTGGAATCCCTGATGATGGAATCAGCAGCCACAGACCAAAGCCTTACTGCTGCTCAGGGTTTTTTCAGAGAGAACCTGGTTGGGAATTAGCAACCCTAATTTTCTTCTAGGATATCAGCTTTTTGTGGAGCTCTGCATTCCTGACTCCACCAGGAAAGTCTTCCCAAAATTTTCCTGTGATAACGCCCTTCAGGTTTTGGGCCCATCACTTCAAGACCCATTTCAGTGCTTTCCACCCTTTTTAATTTGCACCTGGAAATGCTGAGAGCTCACAGAAGAAACCATGGAGCATGGGCACACATGAGAACATCTGTGCACACAAACAGACCCAAAATCCCACTAAAAATGGGAGATTTAAGGAAAAAACCCACCAAGAGTCATGGTGGGGAAACCCTTTCCTACTTCTGCTGTCCTGAGAATCCAGGTACCAACAGCACCAGGGAAGTTCTGCCTGCAGCTTTAGGACTTGAACCCAGCAAGCCCAGATAAAGGGAACAGATAAACCTGACAGTTCAGAAGAGCCACAAGAGAAATTCCGAAAGGAGAATCCCCAGTCCAGGGGAAGAAAGGAGGAAAAGCTTACCGAGTTCACTGGGAGGAGAAGGCAGGTGAGCTGGTGAGGAGCCTTGAGCCCCGAGCCCTTTTTATACTCCAGCTTTGCCCTTCTGGCTTATCTCAGACGCCCTGTGGATTCAAAAGGTTTGGAGCCCTACTGGCTGGAAAACAAATTTGCCTGTACACGTCATATCTTCAATTAACATAATTTTCCTCATTGTTTGGGATTATTAGTGTGTTCCCAGCCTCCCGTTTGTCCATATATTACAGGTTTCTTTCATCTTAACGTTTTCTGGGCCAACAACATTCCTGATACCATTTTATTGCCTCCATTGTCAAATCCAATTTTTTTTAAACATAATTTAAAAAAAAAAATTAAATTTATTTTTTAAAAACTATTTATTTATTTATCTATTTATTTGTTTGTTTGTTTATTTTAAAATATTTTTTTTAAATAGAAAAGCCATTTCTAATTTCTCAAGATCATTGGAGAGAGAGAAGTTTCCAGTTTAAAAAAAAAGGAAAACTTTCCCATATGTTTGAAAATGTTTGTGTTCAGTGGAAAGATGGACCATTGATGGGGTTTTATTTAAAGGAAACGTTAATGTAGGGATTTTACATTAAACTTCATCAACTTCAGGAAGAAGGACAGAACAATAAATAAATCTTAGTTTCAAAATGCTCCTGAATCAAAGCCATGCTGCTGCAGGGGCAGGAAGAATGTTTTTAACAAAAATCTGACTGCATTGTTTGCAGTGTTGTTCACTGGAGGGTTTGTCCTGAGTTCAGCGGAGCAAAGTGGAGAATTCAAGTCTCAACTTGATCTGGAAATACAGAAATTATCAGGATCAGCTTTAAGAGAGCATGAAATGAAGACTAAAATAACCCTGCTGGTATTTTTTCCACAAAGAATCCCCACATGTAGAAGTCACAATAGTGAGAAATGCTGGAGTTCAGGGCAGAACTCCTTGGATGACCTTCACCTAATTTCTGGCATTAATTTGAATATAAAATAAGCGTAATAATGAGCAAACAGGATGTTAAAGCTTCCTCTGAATTTTGAATACCAAAGCACTTCATAAGCACTCATTAATGTTTTCAATTTGCAAAGTGTTGCTGGATTTAAATATTAATAGTTTGCCACCAAAAGACACCTCCAGATTTAATAACAGGCTCACTCCTCAAGGTCACTTGTTCCAGAACCACGTTAAGATTATGCTGTTCTATTAAGTCAAAAAGTATCCCAAAAAATCCCTTCAGATAGGAAGGAACACCTGGGAATGGCCAGGAAGGCGGTTGGAAAATGTCTTTGGGTATTTTGTTGGGGAACGTGGGGTGTAAATCCAGTGGGGGATGCCCACCAGGATGCTGGGAAGGTCATGGTGGTGTTGAGTAGAGGTTCCTGTGCCTCCTCGGCACAACAAAGCAGAATGTGTGTCCTTCCCTGTGCTCTCCACAAGCAGCACCAGAGGCGCCAAACGCCAACGGACTCCTACACGGCCACTGCACAACCCTTAATGATCTGAATATTTCCCCAGATTAATAAATATTTCTTTGAATTAATAAATATCTTCTCAACTATCTTCCCATCTAGACTACAAGGAATTTCTCAGAAACGTATCCTTTCTTTCAGATGAAAGAAATTCTAAAGGGTTTGCGTTGGAGCCGCGAGGCTGAATGCAGAAAATATTAAAATGGTTGTCTCCAGTGACGTAAATTGGAAGAATACCGCGCCGGATGACCCACTTCGGACGGTATAAAAACGGACCCTACCAGCTCCGAAACTTCATCCGCTCCTCTCGACTTCTTCTCTTGACTTCCCTCGGCGAAGCACAGGTCTGTATCGCCTCTACTCTCCTCTCCATATGCTTCTCCAAATATTTCTTTATAAATAGATTTGTGTNTTAATAGGTACTGCTGTGTCTGTATATTCATGTAACATATTACCCTCTGTACAGGTACAGACATGTTGTAAGAAATTTCTTATTGTTTTAGAGCCATCACCAAACTCAAAATTCTCTGTAATCTCAAGGAATTATTCTGCTCAAAGCTTTTTGCTCTTCCTTCCTATGCTTTTTTTTAATATTAGGTTTTAAAGTGCTGGAAACTGAAAAATTGCTATCACAATTTTGTAGTAAAAAGTAATTTTCAGTTCTGGGTTATATTTATTATATTTTTCTTCCATTTATTACATTTCTCTGATTTCTGGGGAGGGAAAGCTCAGCTCTTTGCTGGCAAAACCCTCATTCACTACATTTAGTCAGCAGTTTCCAAAAGTTGACAGGCCAAAAAAGCAGCAAAGTTATTTGGGATTGAAGAGATTACAAAAATAAATGAGTTAATTAAGAGGCTGAAACCGATGCGCAGGAGGGACCGAGTCGGAGCCTTTGCTCTGCCCACAGCAGCCCATAAATCTTGTTTCTGGGTGTGTGTTCCAGGCTCTCCAAATCAACAAAGGATGAATTCCTTCAAGGATTGCTTCGACAACGCCTGCTGTGCCCAGGCTGGCAATGACAACTTTGGTGGCTTCGGGAGCCCCAACGTCCGGCCCAGGCGCTCCTTCAGCTTCTACCGGGACCAGTGCCAAGATGTGCCCCCAGCCAGCTTCAGGAACGTCGGGACCTTGTTCCAACCCTCTGGGAACATCCGCGGGTCCGTCTATGCCAACCTCAATGGGGATTTAGTTGGGAGGTTCTCTGGGAAGATCGAGGGGCTCCCCGGGCTCCTGGGTTCCATAGGTAACTTTGGTAACTTTGGAAACTTAGGGTTAAGCCTCCCCTTCTCCGTTCAGTTTGGGGACAAAACCCTCTGAGCTGTTCCCAGAAGGGGTAGCGCCTACCGGATGAAATTCAGGATATGGATTCATGGATTTGGTTCCCGTACTGCGAAATGTAGGATACTCTGTAACCTTAGTATGTCACCCTCTGTAGGATCTCCTGTCTCTCCATCTGTCACTCTCAAAGGGTTTAGGCACCTTTAGAGCACTTTGGTGAAATAGAAAGAGACTTTTGGGTGTGAGGAAAGCGCCTTTAGGTTCATCCGCAGCCACTTTGTATAGCCACAGTAGTGGGAGTCTCACCAACAAAATCAGCTTTGTTCGACTCCGACCAAAGGTGACTTTGAGCAGAGGAGCTCCTGTTCTGTGTCCCTGCTGCACCTCACCTGAAAGTGAACATGGCAAAGGAATGCATTTGGACTGTCAACCTCTACCATTTCCACCAGGAAAAGCATTGCCAGCCATCGTGAGCGCTCTGCTTGCCAAAGCCCCTTTTGTACCTCTGCCAACTTCTTTCTGTTCCTCACTGCTTCTCATTTTCATTAAAACTGCTCTGTTTAGATGCTTCAAATGTCTGCTCTGCTGTTGTCTGTACTCAGTCGGTACCTCAAAGGGACCCCAGCCACTCTAGGGGGCCCTGCAATGGGAGGGCAGCCCAGACTTGGGATGTGAGGAATCATCACCACCTCTCCATCTCAATGGCTCCTGCCCTGACTCACTTTCCCCAGCAGAAGGAAGAACTTTAACTAACCCTCAGCCTGGGGTTTACCAAATGTTTCACCACAATGGCGTCGCTCCATTGATTTTTGCCCCCAAAGAGGCTCTTGGAGCAAAGCGGGGGTTTGTGCTTGGGCAATAAATCACCACAGTGGGAGCCAGAGCCCTGTGGTCCTCCAAGGCAGGGGATCGGTGACGCTCGAGCTTCGAGACACCGAGGAGAGCCGAGGCGGCCAAGCCATGGGCAGCTCATGGAGGGCTCAGCTCCCCGCATGGAGCAGCCGGTTCTTCAAGGAGCTCCTGCCAGCCCCTGCCCTGCCCCGGGAGACTGAGGAGCCCTGGCTCAGATTTGGAATCACTGAAGGTGATTCAGGTTTAGAATACTAAAGATGATTTAGATTTCAAATATTAAAGACAATTTAGGTTTTGAATACTAAAGATGATTTATATTTTGAATATTAAAGACGATTTAGGTTTAGAATATTAAAGATTTAGATTTTGAATAGTAAAGATGGTTTAGGTTTAGAATATTAAAGATGATTTAAATTTTTAATATTAAAGACTATTTAGCTTTAGAACACTAAAGAAGACTTAGGTTTAGAATATTAAAGACTACTTAGCTTTAGAATACTAAAGATGATTTAAGTTTTGAATTCTAAAGATTATTTAGATTTTGAATATTAAAGACGATTGAACACTAAGGATGAGAACGGGGCAGTTCAGCAGGCAGAGCCTAGGCAGAGCTGCCTGGATCCCCGTGGGCCCAGCTCCACATCACAGACCTCAGCAGGAGCTGCAAATGTCACTGCAGGAGTGACTGCAAGGAGGCCTCCGGGCTCCTTTCCTAGAGGCAGCCACGGCCACCGCTCCTCTTGCCATGGTGGCCTCCTGCAGAAGCATCTCTGCCTTCCCCAGCTCTCGGAGCAAAGCAGAGGAAAGGCTCGAGAAAATAATCAAGGAAAGAGGTCAGAGAAGCCATTCCCTGGGCAGAAAACCAGGGGCAGCTCCTCCGGCCCAACAGCCGTTTCCTTCCACCATGCCATTGATCTCCCCCAAACTCTGACCTGGAAGCAGCTCCAAGGAGCAGAGAAAGGAAGGAGCAGTCCCAGACAAGAGCAGGGTCTGCTCCGATTCCTCCGGGCCCCATGTTGAGCAGGACAGCCCCAGACCAGGGTGGGTGCCCAGGGAGGAACGGCCCCCCAAGCAAAGCACAGCCCCAGGGAGTCAGAGCTGCTCTTTGAAGGTGGCAAAGCCTGGAAGAGAAGTTCTGCAACCCTTCTGCTGCCAGCAGCGAAACTGGCTGGGTTCCCCAGGGAAACATTAGGAAATGGTGGTGTCTCCCAGCACTTAAACTCAGCTTATCCTCCTGGGACGCCCCTGGCACACAAAAGGCTCCTCCTGCCTGCACGGAGAGCATGGAAGGGCTTGGACAGGAGGGGAGACAGAATAAAACCCAGGACGCATTTTTATTGGATGGAATAAAATCTGGTTCAGTGGAATCAGAAAAACAAGCAATGACTTTTGTCTAGCTTGGTCTCTTCCTTTTCTTTTGCTGACTCACCAAAACAGCAGGGCTTGGTATTTAATTATGTGGTGTCTAGTGGAGGAATCTGGGAACCCCATCAGATGGAAATATACCAGTCCCTCTCCTGGGAAGAGTTGGGTAAAATTCGGAGTCCTTTGGTCCCACTTCACCTCCATCCCTGCCTGGGTTTGCGAGCACAGACCCGTCTGTGATGTCCTGACCTCCTCCTCGTGTCCTTCCCAAGGCACCAGCACCTTTCCCGGGGGACAGGATGCCCAGGTGGTGATTTCCTGCCAGCCCCAGCCCTGTCACCTGCTGTCACCTCCCGCCACCGTGCTGACCTGGAGCCGCCTGGCTCCCAGCTCACTTCCCCTTCCTGCTTTGACTGTTGCAGCTCCAGGAGTGTCCCAGTTCCTTGTTCTGCTCCAGGGACCTCCAGGATCTCCTCCTCTGCTGCAGGTCATCATTCTGGAAATGATGGAGTGCAGAATTCCTCACCCCAGATGCTCCTGTGGCCGGAGTCACCAAACAGGGACGGGATGTTTCCTTCCCTGCTTATTCCAGCTCTTCGGGAGGGTCTAGGAAGGGTCAGATCATCACAGAATTGCAGCCCAGACCCCTGCCAGGGCTGACAACACCAAAGCTCATTTTCCATGGATCTGTCCTGGTTTCTCAGGAACCTTTGAGTTTCTCCTACACTGTTCTGGATGGGTGAAGAGACCTTTAGGATCATTCCATGCCAGGGACACTTTCCAGGTGGCTCCATCCCTTCCAGGGATGGGAAATCCATGGAATTCCTGAGCCAGGGCCTCCCCACCCTCACATGGAAGGATTCCTTCCCAAAATCCCACCTGAATTTCCCCTCTTTCAGTCTGAGCCAATTCCCACCTCCCTGTCGCTCCAGCTCCAACCCCCCCAGCTCCCCCACAGCTTCCTTGTCGATACAAATCCAAATCCAGATCCAAAACCCAGAATTCCTCCATGTCCCAAGGCTCAGGGAAAATTTGGTGGTGAGGAGCGTTCAGCCTGGCTGCGATATTATCATAACAGGCAACAGCCAGGTGATTTAAATAACTGAAAACCAACCCCTATAATTCCAACTCCAGGCTACCAGGCCCTGGCAGAATGTGTTCACCAGGGAATTATCCATTCAAATGTTCCCTTTGGAGCAAACCGCAGGGCTGGGAACCAACCACAGCCCCCCCCAGGAGCTGCCTCCAGCACAAAGATTCCCTGCCAGGCTGAGGATCCTCCCTAAAGACTGAACCTGTCCCAAGCTGGGCGCTGGATTATCACCCAAACTGGGCTAAATTTTCAAATTATTTGCATTATTATATATTTATTATTATATTTATGTATTAAAATCATGTATTACTTATATATAATTTTATATATTCTATTATATTTATATTTTCTATTATTTTATATTGTTTTATATTATTAATGTAGAGATTTGAGTCTGTAATCAGGCAGAAACTTTATTTTGTGCAGAGGTTTTGGTTTACTAATATTAATTTCCCGGCCCATGCACCA
>VWZN01022062.1:83642-110337 GCA_013396955.1 Regulus satrapa | reverse complement strand
GTCATCATCATCGGCGGTGGAGGGGGCGGGGGAGGCGGCTCCTCCAGCTCTGGAGGGATGTCCATGCAGCAGCAGACCCAGCCCATCTGCTGGCCACCGCAGACCAAGCACAAGTAGTGGCTGCCAGAAGGACTCTGACACCAGGAAAGCCCAAGATATGAAGATGCCTCACATTTCCTCCTCTATTAAATTTAAGATTATTTGCGTTGTTCTCTTCTCCCTTCTCCTGGGAATGTTCTGATCAGAACCTCTGGTGTTGTGTATCCATAATTCCAGCCAGGGTTGTTCTGTGTGCCTGTTCCTGCCTCAATTTTCAAGTGCTTGCACCAGACAATAAAACTTGCAGTTCTAGAGATTTCTGTGTGTGAGTGGTTGGGTTTTCTGGCCCCAGTTGCTTTATTTCCATCCCTGGTTTGATTCCAGTGCTGTTGCAATAAAGCTCCGGAACAAAACTGGAGACTTTGCATTCACTAAATATTCTCAGGTAATTTTTCAATGTCTCTTGATGATGTTGATGATCCCAACTTCTGCCTGTCAGAGAAGCTACCACAAATTTGATCACTGGGGTTTCTCTACCTCACCAAAATTCTGGTGTTGCCCAAGAAAGTTCTGAGTGGGTTCAGAGAGAGAAGATGACTAAATTCTACTGTGTCGGATTTCAAGGTCAATTACAGGGGTGAGAGAAGCTCAGGCCCTTCATGGGGGCCTGCTCCTGGTGCTCTCCCAAGTGGAAGAGAAACTAAGGGGTTCTCCAAGACTTTTCCAGCTCTGAACAGTGGAATCAGAGGCAGGCCCAGGACTTCAGCAAGGCCCTTCCAAGGGCTGGGATGCTCAGGCTGGAATGCCTAGGTATTTCCTCATTCCCACAGGGCTAAAACACAGCTCCGGGTGTGAGTCTTCAGAGGGAGTTTCCCTGTGGGACACGGTCCCTTTGATGTGGTCTACTCTGGCAATTAGCAGGGAAAGGGAATTAAACCTCGGAACTGTTGCACAGGAGGCAGGTGACAGACACCTGGAATTGTCCCCAGAGAAACAGGAGTGACCCACGGCTGCAACGGCTTCTCCTGCCCCTCCACCCTCTGCTCTCTCCCTCTCGGGGCCCTCAGCAAGGCAAACACCTCAAAACTCCTCCAGATGAGCCCCTCCAGCCAGTGGAGCCACTGGAATAGCTGAGTTTCCTGGAATTTTATTACAGGAGGTCATCGATCGGGGGGTGCTAAAATTCCAGTGACTGGGACAAACACTGATATTGCTGGCACAGAGCAAAGCCAGAGTTTGGGGTCCCACTTCAGCGGGGTGGGAACGGTGCTGTCAGAAATCCCTGCACCCAGAAACAGCCCAAGACCAAGAAAACCGGGATCCAAAATTACAGAAATTCTCAGGGTGACAGCTGGCGCACGGCACAGCCTCAAATCTTGGTGCTTGCTCAGAAATGCCAGAGTCACCCCCAAAACAGGCAGGAATTCCTCCTTTCGGCCCATCCCCATGGAGATGCTGCTGAGCAAGGTGGGTGTTGGGGTTCCTCCATCTCCATCACTTGAAGTGGTGGGGCTTGCCCAACCTCTGCTCTCTCCAGAGTGGTGGAATCCAACAAAAATCCCCATCAACCTTCTCTGCTGGGCTGGGAGATCTCCCACAGTCATGGGGGATTCTTTTGGTGCCCCAGAAGCACCAGTCCTTCCCTTGGGAATCTCCACAGCCATGGGATCATGGAACCACAGAATATCCTGAGGTAGGAGGGACCCCCAGGGATCACCAAAGCTCAACTCCCAGCCCGGCATGGACAGCCCCCCCAATCCCCCCTGCGCCTCCAGTATGTAACACTCCATAACATGGGGCTCCCCAGCCCATGTGGTGCCGGTCACCAGCGGCATCTCCTGGCTGGAGCAGGGGGTGGCAGCCCCAGAATCCTGCTGGAGCCCCAGAATCCTGCCTGGGCATTCAGCCGCGGGAGCCAAGCTCACGTGTGGGACCGGCCATGGATGCAGGGCAGCCAAGGATGTGATGCACGGGAGAGGCATCGTCCGCATCCAGTGAGTCAGGACAAGTGGGATGAAGGAGGAGAGCTTGTTTGGTAAATAAACCTATCACCATTCCTTTGGATGCCTCACTTCCCACTCAGGAAAAACAGTATAAAGGTTGGTGGATCTTGAGGTGCTTCATTCGCTCAGCTTTGCCCTGAGGTGTCCGTGCCAGAGCTGAGAAGGGTAAGTCCAGGTCTGCCCAAGGGAGAGATCCTTCTCTTCCTTTCCTGCTTCCAGAATGCAAAAGTTTTGGCAAAAACCATCTGGTGGGTGGCAGTGGAAGGGCAGGGAAATTGCTGGGATGAATTTAAATTTCTTGTGCAATCCTTGGTCCCACCAGACCAAACAGAAGCAGGATCAGCCCGTGCTACTGAAGGTTGTCTCTCAATAGTTTTGAGATGGAGATGAGATGGCTTTGGGATAAGGAGATAGGACAATTTTGGGATAAAAGTCTTTAAAAGATGATCCTGGACACTACAAAGTGCTGTTGGGCTGCACTGGGGTCACAGGCCTTGGGAAATTCTCGTGAGAATTGGTGGTTGCCCTGGAGTAAAAAGCTTTTCCTTGCAGGGTCAGTGCTCCGAGATGTGCTCCAGACAAAGCGGGTGCCACGGCTGTGGCTGCTGCTGCTGCTACCAGGGCAGTCAGCAGTCCCAGGGCTCCTCCGGCGGGGGAGGAGGCGGATCCTGCTGCGGTGGAGGATCCTCTGGTGGATCAGCCCAGAAGATCATTATCAGTTCTGGTGGTGGAGGAGGAGGAGGATCCTCTGGCTGCTGCGGTGGCGGATCCAGCGGAGGCTCCTCCAAGAGCATGATGGGCGGCGGAGGCGGTGGTGGATCCTCTGGGTGCTGCGGTGGCGGATCCAGTGGTGGATCCTCGAAGAGTATGATGGGTGGCGGAGGCGGTGGTGGATCCTCCGGATGCTGCGGTGGCGGATCCAGCGGAGGCTCCTCCAAGAGCATGATGGGCGGCGGAGGCGGTGGAGGATCCTCCGGATGCTGCGGTGGCGGATCCAGCGGAGGCTCCTCCAAGAGCATGATGGGCGGCGGAGGCGGTGGTGGATCCTCTGGATGCTGCGGTGGGGGATCCAGCGGTGGATCCTCGAAGAGCATGATGGGCAGCGGAGGCGGTGGTGGATCCTCTGGATGCTGCGGTGGTGGATCCAGCGGTGGATCCTCGAAGAGCATGATGGGCGGCGGAGGCGGTGGTGGATCCTCCGGGTGCTGCGGTGGAGGATCCGGCGGTGGATCCTCCAAGAGCATGATGGGCGGCGGAGGCGGTGGTGGATCCTCCGGGTGCTGCGGAGGGGGATCTGGGGGTGGCTCTTCAGGAGGGAAGATCATCATGGGAGGGGGAGGCGGTGGCGGCTCCTCCGGATGCTGCGGCGGCGGTTCCTCAGGCCAGACCATCATCATCAGCTCTGGAGGTGGTGGCGGTGGAGGCTCCAGCCAGCAGAAGTGTCCCGTCATCGTCCCCAGCGTGGTGTCCCACCAGACCAAGCAGAGCTCCCACTGGCCTTGCCAGCAGAAGTGACAGCCCTGGGCAGCTCCGCTTCCCATCGGGAGCAGCCAAGTCCTGGAGCTCCAGGTGTGCTCCCAGCACATCCCCATCCCTTGTGTTCCCCTGGTGCTACATCCCTGTGCTGTGAACTCCCAGGTGGCCCCTCTGTGCCATAAATGTGACGGGAAATAAAGATTTCTGTGTACAGACAGAACTGATTTGTGAGGTTGCTTTTCTCCTTTTGCTTCCCAAAAATGAATTAAACATCCAAAACATTCTGCTGGGAAATGTTCTCCAGCCTCCAGTGCTGTAGCAGGTGCTCATCAACAGACCTTTCCTGTATCCAACCTGATTTGTCCCCCTTTCCCCCTGACCCCATTCCCTGTGTCCTGTACCTGCAGTTCCTGAGGAAATTCCCTCTCCAGCTTCCCTGGAGTCCCTGCAGGTCCTGGGTGAGGCTCTGGGGTCTCCATACAGCCTTCTCCAGGCTGAGCATTCCCAGCTCTCCCAGCCTGCCTCCAGGAGGGGAGAGGCTCCTTTAATAACTTCATGGCCTCCTCTTGACTTGCTACAACAATTCAGGGTCCTTCTTATGCTGAGGACACCAGAACTGGATACAGATTTCCCTGTGGGATCTCACCAGAGCAGACCAGAGGGAAAAACCCCCTCTCTCCCCATCCTGCCCACTCTCCTTTGGATGCAGCCCAGAGACAGCTGGCTTTCCTCTCAAAGTGGGAAAATCCTCTCATCAAGGACTCCCAAAGTCCTCTTTGGAACAGCTGGGTTTAGTCTTGAGTCCAATAAACTTTAAGCCCAGAGGGGTTTTGTTCATCTCATAAACACACCTGGTAGGGAGGAAACAAAATTAGGAAATGAAGGGATCATCGGCCATGAAACTCTAGAGGGATCATGACTGACAGCTCCTGCCTTTTGGAGCAAACTGGAGGGTGTCCAGGATCACACCCCACATTGTCAGCATCACTGTGTGTGAGGGAACCTGGTGGGAAAAGGGATCCAGGGTGCTGCAGGACCTGGCCAGGGCTTACGCCTCTCTCATATCAACCACCCATGGAGGCGTTTGCAGGGGGGAGATGAAGACGCACCGTGAGCCCTTCCCCAGGGGTCCAGGACTGCAGGGAAAGGGCCTGGCAGAACACCACAAAACTGAGAACGTGGCCCTGAAGCCTTTCTGATCCCCCTGTCCCTTTAGCCAACACAGGTATCCAAGTTTCTCCGTAACCCAGGAGAGGTTGTGGCCGCTGTGCTTCCAGCCACGCTTTTCCTGCACCTTTGGCAAACAAATCCATGCTGCAGGTCCAGTGCCTCCACGGGTCCAACCCTGGACTCTCCATGTGGGAATCCTTAAAAGCAGAGGGTTCTGGGTATGCTGCGAAAAGCAGGCCTCAGAAACAGCAGAACTGCAATTAGAGCTAAGCTGTAGCCACAAAAGTTGTCAGCAAAAATATAGAGAGCAAGGACAAGTAGAACAATGGTCTGTGTATTAGAACACGGCTATAATAACTCTTGAGACTGAAAAAAGTACATCTAGTGAGATATGAAGAAGGTCTAAGCTTAAAAATGGAGCTCAGCGCATTGTCTTTTAAAGCTTACAAGTAGATATTGTATTCGAAATAAGCAAGTATTGTTTTAACCAAACATACAAGTACCTATAGTGGTTGGAAAAAGCTACTGTCAATATGCTTCTGCCTTTTGCTGTTGGTCAAATAACTTTATAGATATATATAAAGATATAAAGATAAAGATATTGTAACGCTGTGCTCCGCATCTGCTGCAGACGTGAGCTGCTCGCATCTTGCTATTATCTCAAACTGTGTAATGAGACTGATGCTGAGAACAAACAGCTCGAGGCACGTCGAACAGTAGTCCCATCCCATTTGTGATTTGTACATAGGTGCCGGCGTGAAATGGTGCTCCGTGTGAGGACTTGACTTGTCGCTGGGCAGGAAGAGGCCACCGAGCACCCCGTCCTTGTCTTCGCTCCGACAGGTGTCCGAGACCTCCGATGGCACTCTCGATGGCACTGTCCATGTCAGACTCATGGTGAAGCTCCTGCTGTGCCAGAGTCATGGCGTCCTCATCGGGAAACAGCTCTGACTCGCTGTAGGCGCTTTTGCTGTCTAAGTAGGCACAGTCACGGATTTCACCGCCCGCAATGTCATGCATTTCACAAAAACGCCAATACCGCACCAAAAACCCCAGCGGTGCTTCCCCCCCTCACTTTTGGACCCCCACCGGAGCAGAGAGGCCTCAAGGGTCCCCCTTCCATTGCAGATCGCTCCTCTCGGTACAGCTAAAAAGAAACCTTTGTAACTTTGTCGTTAATTTACTACCATGCATTTCATGGCTTTATCATAGCTATTTGCTTACTACCTACTCAAAGAATTGCTGTCTTACAATACAGCACTCCACACCCCGTGGCTTGCAGGAGCTCCTCTCACCAGCCCTCCAAAAGCCTCCACAGCCCTTCCTCATCCCTGGGTCAGGACTGAGCTGCCTGTCCTGGGTGTCCCTCTGTGCCAGTGAGCTGCTAACCCTGAGTGTCCCCCTGGGCGAGTCCTGGCAGGTTGCAGGCACGGAAGGGATCAAGCTGTTGAGATCCTCAGGAGTACAACGCCCACACACCAGAGCTGGAGCCAGAACAGCAGTGACACCTCAGATCTGGAGATGAGAACAGAGATAAGGCCACGGGAGGGACTCCACAGCCAACGAAGGAAGCCCCTGCACGTGTGTCCCTGGTGCTGGTGGCCCTGTCCCCATCCCAAGGGTGTCGCATGTGCGTGTTCAAAGTCACGTTCATGGTGACTGTCGGGACCTGCTGCTGCTGTCACTGGTCCCCACAATAAAACCCATATTAGTCCTTCCTCTGCTCGGTGTCCCGGCAGGGCGGATGCTGCTGTCAGGCTCCAAACACGCGTGACACAGAGCTGGTGTTGGGACAGCTGTGCTGACAAACTGCCATCCTCCAGCAGAGAACACATCCAGGCGACTCCCCTGCCCAGGTGTGGGTGGGGTGGCCAGTGAAGACCCTCAGAATTGGGTCCCATTGAGTTGGAGGGGGTCTTGAATGTTCTAGAGTTCAAGGGTAAGGTTTTGATGGCCCTCAAGTGCAACTTTGAAAACAGAAGGATTTCAAGGTTTTCCCCACTCCAGCCTGGAGACTGAGGCCCCTGGAATCTGGGGCTGAGCACAGACCTAGTGGAAATCCAACAGCTGCTTCCACCTTGGGGTTGCAGAAAGGGGAAATGTCCCCTTTGTCACTGTCACCCTCACAGCAATCTCTGACGCGGACCTGGGCAGCTCCGAAGCAGGGAACTCCACTGGGGTGGTACCTCCAGCCTTTCCCAGCAGGATGGATGTGCTCCTGTTCCCTGTCTTGCCAGCCCTTGAGGAAATTCTCAAAAATTCCCCGGGACTCTGCTCAAGCACATCCTTTATTCTTGTCCTTCCATCTGGAAGACAACAAGAGTTGTCTGGCCCCAACTCACTCCAGTCCCCATCGCTCAGCACCTGCTCAGTCCCACTCTGACTTGAGCACCCAAGAAGCTCCAGCCCAGCAGAAACACATTGGGGGCCCCCCAAAACAGATCCTGAGATGTCTCTTGCCCCAAAAATTTGGAGCAAGGCTCGCGGAAGGGAATCATTAATCAGAATTAGTGACTGTGATACAGAACGAGGCTGATGCGCCTCCTTCTCATCACCTCTGCTTCAAGTGAGTCAAGGAAGGAGGCAGCTGCAGCCAAGCTCTGTCAATAAACCTCTCAACATTCCTCAGGGTGTCTCACTTCCCTCGGGAGCACGGTGCATCCCGTATAAAAGCTCAGCTATCCCAGGGCTCCTCATTCAACTGACACCAAGCATCGTGATATTCCCACCAGCACTGAAGGTAAGCCCATAGATACAGAAACTTCTGGAACCTCTGCACAGGGAGATCCCTCGACCAGTCCGTGTTTGGGCATTCTTTGAACCGTGATGGCTCCACCAAAAACCAACTGGAGGTGCCAACAGAACTCCCTTCCTTAGACAGGGGGTTGGGGCTATAACTCTGAAAGCTGAACTTTCAGCTGCTGAGTCAGTGTGAGACATCCAGAAGGATCCACACAATTTTTTAGGCATGTCAGAGCATGTGTGCAAACCTCAGGAAGTGTTCCCAACCTTCCTGCACGCAGAGGTTTTCCAGGACTGTTGTGACCTGTGGAGAACTCCCTGGGACATCCCGGCAGGTCTCACAGTGGGGTGGGAGCTCAAAGCTGCCGTCATCGTGGGGCTGCAAAGCTGGGACAAATGGGGCAGTTCCTGGGAGCTCTCCCTTCTTTGCCTGCTGGGAAGGCTCAGCTGCGCCTCCAAGGCTCTCCCTCCTGACCGCTCCATTCCTCGCAGGGTCCCTGCTCTGAGATGTGCTCCAGACAAAGCTCCAGCGGCTGCCATGGGATGTCCTCCCAGTCCAGCGGGTGCCACAGCGGGGGTTCCAGTTGCCACGGGAGTGGCTCCTCCAGTTACCAGTCCCAGGGCTCGTCCTGCTGTGGGGGCTCCGGGGGCTCTGGCAAAGTCATCATCAGCTCTGGTGGTGGAGGAGGTGGATCCTGCTGCAGTGGGGGCTCCTCCGGATACGGGATGGGTGGGGGATACAGCGGGNTTGCAGGGGGAGGTTCCTCTGGATCCTGCGGTGGAGGATCCTCAGGTTGTGGCATGGGTGGAGATTATGGTGGAGTGTCCTCAGGAACCAAGATCATATTGGGAGATGGAGGCAGTTCAGGCTCCTCCGGATGCTGCAGTGGAGGATCCAGCTACGGGATGGGTGGAGGATACGGTGGTGGCTCTTCAGGATCAAAGAGCATCATTGTAGGGGGAGGTTCCTCTGGATGCTGGGGTTCAGGATCCTCAGGTTATGGCATGGAAGGAGGGTATGGGGGTGGCTCTTCAGGAGGGAAGGTCATTGTGGGAGGTGGTGGATCCTCTGGATGCTGCGGTGGAGGATCCAGCTATGGGATGGGAGGAGGATCCGGCAGCGGCTCCTCGGGCCAGACCATCATCATCAGCTCTGGAGGTGGCGGTGGAGGCTCCAGCCAGCAGAAGTGTCCCATCATCGTCCCCAGCGTGGTGTCCCACCAGAGCAAGCAGAGCTGCCACTGGCCCTACAGCCAGCAGAAGTGACAGCCCTGGGCAGCTCTGCTTCTGCGTCTTGGCCACAGCACCTCTTTGCCTCCAACCTGGCTCTGCTGCTGCTCCTTCCCAGCATGTCCTGTCCTGTCCCTGGACGCTGCATCCCATGTGAGAGCCCCAGGATTCCTCAGCTGTGCCCTGCTCCTGCTGTTGGGGTGCCTTTGATAATGTTCTGCTGCTTTACCAAAGGCACTTTTTATACCAAATAAATGTTATAATTGCTCAAACCTGCCCTCTTTTGTGCAAGTTCATGTATTTTTTGCACTGCCAACCTGTGCTTCGTGGTCTTGGGATGTAGAAATGTCTCTGAAGATGTTTCACTCCAAAGCCACCCAGTTTATTGTCCCAGAACACCTTCATTTTATTGCACCTTCATTTTCCACCTGGGCTCTGCGAAGGAGGAACAGAAGATCCCAAAATTCAAAGGAACTGCAGCACCAACACCCTTTGGTGCCTGATCCCTCTGAGGTGCCAGCGCCCAGTGGCCACCTCTGCAGACCTGATGGGAGACAGGGTCAGTGCCAGCAGGCTCAGTCAGGAAGACCAGGGATTTGGGATGACCCAGGAGCAGCTGGTGATGGCCCAGGAGGGCAACGAACCCTTGGCAACATCCACAGCCTTGCCATCCTCCCCCTTCCTGCAGCAACGGCCTCAGGCTGTGCCAGGGCAGGGCAGGGGAGACACCAGGATGAATTTCCCCATGGAAAGGGCAGCCAGGCCTTGGCAGGGACAGGATGGACACCAGGATGAATTTCCCCATGGAAAGGGCAGCCAGGCCTTGGCAGGGACAGGATGGACACCAGGATGAATTTCCCCATGGAAAGGGCAGCCAGGCCTTGGCAGGGACAGGATGGACACCAGGATGAATTTCCCCATGGAAAGGGCAGCCAGGCCTTGGCAGGGACAGGATGGACACCAGGATGAATTTCCCCATGGAAAGGGCAGCCAGGCCTTGGCAGGGACAGGATGGACACCAGGATGAATTTCCCCATGGAAAGGGCAGCCAGGCCTTGGCAGGGACAGGATGGACACCAGGATGAATTTCCCCATGGAAAGGGCAGCCAGGCCTTGGCAGGGACAGGATGGACACCAGGATGAATTTCCCCATGGAAAGGGCAGCCAGGCCTTGGCAGGGACAGGATGGACACCAGGATGAATTTCCCCATGGAAAGGGCAGCCAGGCCTTGGCAGGGACAGGATGGACACCAGGATGAATTTCCCCATGGAAAGGGCAGCCAGGCCTTGGCAGGGACAGGATGGACACCAGGATGAATTTCCCCATGGAAAGGGCAGCCAGGCCTTGGCAGGGACAGGGGGGGACACCAGAAGGAATTTCCCCATGGAAAGGGCAGCCTTGGCAGGGCTGCCCAGGGAGGTTTGGAGTACCCACCCCTGGAGGTGTCTGGGGAAGGGCTGGAGGTGGCACTTGGTGTCCTGGGCTGGGGATACAGTGGGGACAGGCTGGACTCGATGGTCTGGGAGGGCTTTTCCAGCCTCAGGAATTCTGGAATTCTGCAGTCAGTACCCAGATGGAAGCCTCCAACCCAGCCCCAGACCAGTCTGGAGGGAATAAAACCAGCAGCAAATCCCTCAGGCAGTTCCAAATCTTCCTCCCGGCCGCAAATCCCTCCCTGCCTGGGCAGCCCCTGCAGCCACGCAGGAATTCCTGTCCAGGGATATGATTCCGGCCAGGGCTGGGACTCTGTCCCCGCAGCAAAACTTCCCGGGGCTGAGCGGACCCAGCCCAGCCTCCAGGAGCCGCTCTGGCCGGAGCAGCTGGGACCTGGAACCCCCTGGTGCTCTTTCCAAACCAGAGGAAGGAGATGAAAAAGAAGGAAGGAAGGTATTTGGAAGCATAATCCTTCATTAAAGCGTAATCCAGCCGGGACAATCACACCTCCGCAAATTCTGCCTTGAAGCTCTCTTGGATCACCTGTAGCACCCTTGCAAAATTCCCACTCAGGGCATCAATCACTTTTAGCGACCTTCTGGTTCATATGCAGATGTTTTCCGCGGAAAAAATCTTCGCCTGGAGCCGCCAGGGAGGTGCGGGAGGGATCATCTGGTCACCAGAGCACTGCGAGCTCTTCTTCTTTCTCCCGACCCCCGAGCCCCTGAGCTCGCATTCTGCTACACCCACACCCAGCCACCCTCCCGGGCTGGGGGCCGGAGGATTCCTGTGTAGCCCAGGGCAGGGGCACAGGAATAGGCTCATTAAGCAGAAGTAACAATTACGGCAGCGAAATGAGCGGTGTGAAGGGAGATAGGGATCAGGAGTCAAAGCAAACACTGAAATCGCAGTTTGGTAAATAAATCCTTCTCATTCCCGAGGGTGTCTCACTTCCCATTCATGTTAAACGCCATATAAATGTTCCTGAGGTTGTTAACGCTCCTCATTCAGCCGACTTTTACCTTCTAAATGTGTTTCCGATGGCTGAAGAGGGTAAGTCCGCTTTATTTCTGGGATTTCATCATTTCCTAGTCATGTGATGCAGGTCATTTGAGAGCCCCTCTGCCTGAGCCGAGTCCTCGGGATCTGGGTGGGCTCCTGCTCCATTCTGGACCCCATCCCTGGGGAGAAAGGGGAAAATCAAGGTGCCAGGCCGGGATGCAGAGGGATGAGCATGGTGAAAACCCGGGTGGGGCTGTGGTGGGGACTGCACAACCTTTGTGGGTTTGAATGGGCAGGTGACATTTTTGATACTAATTAATAAGAACCCTGAGCTGGACCTCAGAATGACCATGAACCTCTGTGTCTGGGCCAATCACCTTCTATAAAAGAATTTTGGGGCTGCAGTAACAGAGCCAGGGTGGAAACTTTGATCCGTCGCTCTTGCGACAGCCCAGAAACAGAAACAAGGATGATCCTTGGTATTTCTGCAGCTCTGTGGCTGTGGACATGAAAATGAGTGGGGAATACCATGGCAGTTATTAGAGGAGAAGAGAATATATTTCAGATTATATATTTCAGATTCTATATTTCAGATTTTGGATTCAGAATATATTTCAGCCTCTGGATTCTCTGGAAATAGAGGTAGAGAGAGGAAAGCTATCCCAAGAAGAGTCTGGATATCCCTGGATTTGACGAATACGGGGTTGGAGCAAGCTGGGTCTGTGGAAGGTGTCCCTGCCCATGTCAGGCTGGCACTGGATGGGCTTTAAGGTCCTTTCCAAAGCAAACCACAATTCCACGATTCTCTAACAGCTTAGCAGTACTTGGTTTCAAAGCCTGGAACTGCCCCAGTCCCTGGCCAAGCTTTCCTGGCCACAACACCTGGCACCTCCCCACCCGCCCCAGTGCAAGCACACACAGAGCGAAACAATGCAAGTTTGGGTGCAAGTCTGGGTGTTTTCCTTTTCTCTTCCAGCTTTACCATTGTCTCCGGCGGAAATGGTCCCGGCGGAGCCGGGGCTACAGCCGGGAGATCTCCCTGAACCACCGCGGGTTCTGCAGCGGCGCCTTCTCCGGCCGGCACAGCCACGGCTCCTTCTCCTGCGGCGGGGAAGGATCGGTCATCTACAGCCGGAGACCCTCGTCCTGCCCGCCCCTGCCTGCGCCAGAGCCCTACAGCATCTCAGCTGGGTACTCGTGTGACACCAGCGGGTCCCTGGAGATCACCAGGGGTGATTGCGGGGCCAGGTCCGGCTGGGATGTCGTGGTGGGGACGGTCCCGGTCTACAGCTCTGGAGCGGGAATGGGCTACGGCAGCGAGGAGCTGGGTCCGGTCATCAGCACGGGGGGAGGCGGAGGATCCGTCCACCATGGAGGGGATTTAGGGATGGGGGCTGGGTATGGGTACCCTGCACCCCTGAGCGACACCCTAACCACAGGGGGGGTCCCTGGGGGATCAGGGTACTCCAGCAGCGGGCTGGGATACGCACCCTGGACATTGCCAGGCCCAGAGCTCGGCCCTGCAGGAGCGGGATGCGCCCAGGTGGTGCAGCAGAAGTGCCCCGTGGTGGTGCCCCCCATCAAGAGCCAGCAGTGCAAGCAGAGCACCCGCTGGCCCCCCATCCAGAAGAAGTGATCCAGGGTCCAGCAGCCTCTCCCACATGCCAGAAGTGCCCCTGGATGCACTGCCATGGAGTTTTCTCCCAACTATGTCATTAAATGGCAGAGCTCTGCATTCCTCACATGGGGCTGATGACAGTCCCCCATGAACTGCTGGAATCAGGAGTTTGTGCTGTGGGAATAGGAAAAGATTCTTTTCTCCATCTCCTTTGGATCACAGGTTGGAAAATAAAACCTCACAGTCCGTGGGTACTTTCAATTTTGGGATGATTTCTTTAATTTCTGGCTCCTTCACTCAAAATGCAAATGCAATCTCTGCAACACAAGGGACTGTTTCCCTTTTGTACATATTCTACACCCAATTTCCATGTAACATTTATATTAACACAATTCAAATACAGCGTTTTCAACAGCGAGAGAAGTTCGGGGGCAGCAGGACAGTGCCAGACTCCTCCCAGGGTGCCCAGCAACAGGACAAGGGGGATGGCTTCAACCAAATCCCAGGTTCTGCCCATGAGGGAGAACCCCTTCCAACAGAGGTGGGAGAACCCTGGCACAGCTGCCCAGGGAACAGGTGCAGTCTCCCCTTCCAGAGATAGCCCAAACCCCCCTGGACCTGTCCCTGTGCCCCCTGCTCCAGGGGGAGACTTCCAGAGGTCCCTTCCAACCCCAAATACTCTGAAATTCTGGGATTCTGTTCTTACCCTGACTCTTGCTGGAGACGCTGTTCCCACCCCGCAGAGCCCCACGAGTTCTGCCCATCTCCTGGGGGATTTCCGAGTGATTATTATTATTATTTACAGCGTGACCTCGGGAGTGAAAGGTTGTTTACCTGGCAGCGATTCCAGGGATGGCGAAACCCCGAGCACGTAGAACCTCCTGCATGAGGCAACTCCAGTTCTCTGGCCTCCTCCCCACAACCTGCTCATGGTGTTTCCTGATAGGATCAGGCCCTAAATTAGGCACAGGGAGAGGACGGTTCCAGGGCTGGTTGGCACCTGGGGTTTGCCCAACATTCAATCTTCCAGGACTCTTCTCTGGGGTTGTTTGACTCATCCAAATACTTGCTAGGAAGGGAAGAAAAAAAACCAAAAAACCACCCATAGATCTGGGTCCATTTGAAAGGGAGGCATAAAAGTACATTGTTTGTTTTTTACTGTTTGGCTTTCACCCACCTGGGGGGATTTTGACCTTTTCAAGTCAATAAAAGTCCAGGAAACTTGGCCCTGAAACACCAAAGACCCAAATCCTCTGAGCTCTAAACCCGCATGTGATGCCACAGGATCCTTCATGCATGAAGTGTTGTAAGGTCGTCATGTGGGGACAATTACACAAGATTTTGTCATTAGCCCTAATTAATTCCATTCTAAAATTAGGCAGTGTTATCATTTATTTGCATCTAGTTCTATTTCTAAAATCTACCACTTCATTAATGATGTTTTTGTGGGTTTCCTTCCTTCATCAAGGGACAAAAAGAACTCTGAAAGCTCAAACAAATTCCCAGAGAATTCCAGAAAACCAAGCCAGGAGCCTTCAAATGTTTGTGCTTATCCAACTGACCGAAGAGCACCTCAAAATTTCAGTCCCTCCCAAAACAAAGAAAACAGAAAACACTTGAAAATCCCACTTGAGACTCCTATGAAAGGGCACTCCCCGAGTTTGGATGGTTCAACATCGAGCAGACCCAGGGCAAACAGGCTGGGTTTGCATTCAGAGGTTGGCCACGAGGAGACGGAGCTGATCCGCCATCCCCAGAGCTCAGCTCCAGCCCGAGGCTGGGAGGAGTCTGAGGCTGGGTTTTATCCTTGGCTCAGCGAGGTTTCCTCCCCTCACCTTGTGCAACAGAGCAGGGACGAGTCATCCTCTGAGGAACCCACTCTGATAACACTGGGCTCATCCCAAACTCTGATAAACCAGGATTCATCCCCAGCTCCGATAAAACTGGGCTCATTCCCAACTCTGAAAAGCCAGGACTCATCCCAAAGCCTGACAACACTGGGCTCATCCCGAGCTCTGGTAACACTGGATTAACCCCCAGCTCTGGTAACACGGGGTTCATCCCCAGCTCTGATAACACAGGGCTCATTCCCGGCTCTGATAAACCAGGATCCATTCCCAGCTCTGGTGACACTGGGCTCATTCCCAACTCTGATAGCACAGGACTCATTCCTGACTCTGATAGCACAGGGCTCATCCCAAACCCTGGTAACACTGGGCTTATTCCCAACTCTGATAGCACAGGGTTCATCCCCAGCTCTGATAACACANGATAGCACAGGGTTCATCCCCGGCTCTGATAACACAGGACTCATTCCCAGCTCTGATAAACCAGGATCCATCCCCAGCTCTGGTGACACTGGACTCATTCCCGATTCTGATAACACTGGGCTCATCCCAAACTCTGATAAACCAGGATCCATCCCCAGCTCTGGTGACACTGGACTCATTCCCGATTCTGATAACACTGGGCTCATCCCAAACTCTGATAAACCAGGATTCATCCCCAGCTCCGATAAAACTGGGCTCATTCCCAACTCTGAAAAGCCAGGACTCATCCCAAAGCCTGACAACACTGGGCTCATCCCGAGCTCTGGTAACACTGGATTAACCCCCAGCTCTGGTAACACGGGGCTCATCCCCAGCTCTGATAAACCAGGATCCATCCCCAGCTCTGGTGACACCGGACTCATTCCCAACTCTGATAACACTGGGCTCATTCCCAGCTCTGATAAATGGGGGCTCATTCCCGACTCTGATAAACCAGGACTCATCCCCAGCTCTGATAAGCCAGGGCTCGTCCCGAGCCTGTCAGTGCTTGTCAAACCCAGCCCCTCGCTGTTGGTAAACAGGCTGAGCAGCAAACACAGCTCTGGCTCCTGGATGAAAGTCTCCAACTGGCGCCGCCGCACAGAAACTCCAGGAATTGTTTCAGTGATAGCAAACGGGAGCCACCCCTCGGCTTCAGGGTGGCTTCTGCCCAACAAAACCTCGCAGCTGCATGAGGGAGTTCAGGTGGAAAATGAGTGAAAACACTTCGTGAGTCCTGCTGGAGCTCCACGGTCAGGCCGGGACAGGAGGGAAATGAGAAACCGGGGCTGTAGCGAAGCTGTGGTTGCAGCCGTGATTGCACCATCCCGGCGCTCTGCACCCCTGTGCTCCCATCCTGCCCCAGGGAAGAGCAGGCACAGCTCGGGATGCGTGGGGAGCTCGGGTGCGTGGTCTCTGACCCAGCATTTTACTCACAGCTTACTCACGGGTGCAAGGTTTGCACAAGCGGCTTCCGTAGGCACCGATTTCCCATCATTGCTCCAGAGCCCGGCAGATGAAAAGTAAAATATGGGAAAAACAGGAATTTTCAAAGAGAAATTCTGTGAGGGGCATCTTGGGGCTGGCCAGGAAAAATGTCATCAGTGAAAATCGGTGGCAGCTGTGTCAATGGTGGTGGAACAGCCGTAAAATTGGGTGGGAAGTAGATGGACATGGGTAGGGAATCACAGAACTGTGGAACCACAGAATCTCAGAATCCCTGATCCCACAGAACCCCGGAATAGCAGGGGAGCAGGGTCACCTGGGGCAGATGACACAGGGACATGTCCAGGAGGGTTTGGAATAGCTCCAGAGGGGCCACTGTCCACTGTCCACACTGGCCACTGGCCACAAATGTCCAGAGGGGACACTCCAGCTGCTCCGGGACTTTGCCCCCTCCTTGGGGAGAAGTTCTCCCTCATCTTGAGGAAACCTCGTTACATTTTGGAGGATTCACAGGTAGAAGCCAACGCTTCCAAAAGCAGCCTGTGCCCTCAGCTGGGTTTGCCAGGTCACTTCCCAGCCAGGGCCTCCCCCGATGGCCACAGGCTCCATTGTCCTGGGTTTGTTCCTTTGGGAAATGACCCCGTCAGAGAGGGGACCCCCAGCTCAGTCTGGTACCTGCGGGTGTCTCACGGGGTGAAAATGACTTCAAAGATGTTTTCCAAGGATGCTCAACCAGGACTTTCTAAGAATTTGCCATTTTTACGGTGAGGACCTGAGAATGGAGGTTTTCCTCCACAAGAGCCTGGTCCTGCCAAGACCAGTCAGGGAGGGCTGGGCACTGGGACCTCTCCTTCCTGCCAGACTCCCTGCAAGAGGTTTCGGGAGGACAGGAACCCCAAAACTCACCACCTTTGCCACCCATTTTGCAACCTAAAATTCATCGTGCCGTGCAGGTGAGACAGCCGGGCCGCCCACACGGTTTTCACTCAGAGCCCGCGAGGGACAGGGTGCAATTAAAGCTGTGTAACACGAGGAAGACAATCCAGAGGCTGACAAGTCAATCAAAGAAATCGGGTGGAAGGAGCTTTTGAAGCTGGTGGGTAATTAGGGGTGTGGCTGTTTTGTAAATACCTTGGTCATTTTTCCCCAGGGGGTGATTGCATTTTCAGGAAGGGACTTGGGAACTGTATAAAAGTCCTTGGAGGGGAGAGCAGCTCATCCACTCAGCTCCACTCCTCCTCCAGAGCCTTCACAGCCAAGGTGAGTCCCTGCTCCACCGCTAGCCTTGCATTCCAAAGAAAATTCCCTGCGCTGAGCTTTGCTCTGGGGGCATTTCCTGGGGTTATTGAGAGCCAGATCCTTGGCTCTGGGGAGCTGTTTTGTGCTCCCAAAGACTAGGACTGCCTGTGCTGGGAAGTAAAATTTATTACCTGTGGTTATATTTTGATGTCTCTGGTGCTTTCCAGTACCCAAAGGACAAACTGGAAATGAATAAAAGCAAATAATGGGGATGGATGGGAGACAGCAGGCTGATCTTTTATGAGAAACTTTGGGGTTAAGCTGGGAATTTTAATTGCATTTTTAAGCTTGACTCCATTACTAAGCTCCTTTGGAAAACATTCAGGAGCTGAAAGTATTAAAACCTTGGAGAAACTTATGAAAGAGCAGAGAAGGCGGATTTACACTGTGAGAGGAAGGAGCAGCAGGATCCCCTTCCAGCTCAGCATCCCGGATGCCTTTTGCCTCCCTGAAATCCCAGCAATCCTCGGAAGGGGCTTGGGATGTGCACAGAGGATTTTCCTCCTGCTCAGGATATTGGGCCTGGAGGGAGCAGAGGATGCGAGCAGGGATGAAGGCACAGGAATTTGTCTTTATTTTGGGCACCTGCCTTTGAAAATGGATTTTTCTGGGGCTCCAGTCCTGGCTGTGCTGGGGCCTCTCAAGGCTATGAGATTTTGGGATTCTTGCCAAGATGCCTCTTGCTGGGATATCCCAACATCATACAGAGCAACTGCTCCTCTGGGAGCATCCCAGGATGCAGCCAAGGGAGAGCAGGGAAATGGCTCAAAAATAGCAGGGAAACTGCTCAAAAATATCAGTGAAATGCCTCAAAAAATAGCAGGGAAATGGCTCAAGGAGGGAAGGGAAATGGCTCAAGGAAGAGCAGGGGAATGGCTCAAGGAAGAGCAGGGGAATGGCTCAAGGAATAGCAGGGAAACCACTCAAGAAGCCCAGCAGGAACAGAGGCCAGGGCTGCACTGGGGACTCGTGGGGGTACTCAGATGGTCCAGGCTAATCCAGCCCTGTGGGAATGAAGCCCCAAACTGGGCAAAATGGACAGGCAGAAAAGCAAATCCTGCTGGGCCCTGCTGGGGAGTCTGGCCCCGCAGCAGAGTAGGGACGGAGATGGGAATCATTCCCTCCTTCCTCTAATGCCAAATTTCTCTCCTTCAGGTTTTCAGCCTTCTCTCCAGCCAGCCTAAAAATGTGCTCCCGTGAGAACAGAGGCTGCCACAGCTCCGAGAGCTCCTCCTGCCACGGCGGCAGCTCCTCCTGCCACGACAGCGAGCGCTCCTGCCACGGCTCCGAGGGCGTGGTGTGCCACGAGGTGACCCCGGTGCCGGACGTGACCCCCGTGGTGGTGCTGACCCCGCAGTGCCCCGTGGCCAGCGGGACAGGGCAGGTGCCCATGGCCCAGGTTCCGTGCCAGCAGCAGCAGCAGCAGATCAAGCAGCCGGTGCAGTGGCCGCCACAGCAGCAGCAGAAGTGAAGGGCCCGGAGCTGCCCCTGTCCCCTGTCCCAGAGCTTGGGCAGGCCCTGCCTCATCCCCGCAGCCCCTTCCCTCCTCCTGAGAACCCCAAGTGGCATTAGTGCGGTGGAATTGGGATTTTTCTGATCTCTTCATTCCCTGCTCCTGTCTCCAGTAGCAAAGGTGTGATATTAAAACCTAAAGCTCATCAAATGTGCTGGCGTCCTGGTGTTTTTCCAGTGGTTTTCCTTATCTTTGGCATCATTCCCAGGCCTGTCTGGGCTGAGGGGAGCTGCTTTCCACACTTCCTGCCTGTCCCATGGCATTCCAGTGGCTGGGATGGCTCAGCTCTGCAGCCCCCACAGCCTTGGGCACCTGCCAGGCTGATTTCAAAAGCTGTCTGGGGTTGCAGGTGCAGATCAGCATCTCTGTGACCCCAGCCCTTTGCTTGGAGCCTCATGGGCACATGGTGAAGGGTTTGCAATCTGTTCATGGCTGGTGAGTGCAGGGCAGGCTCCATCTGGGGAGTCTGGGAAACCCTGATTGCCACAAACAGGAGGAAATGAGCAGAGCAAGGATCACATCATGCCCAGTGTCCCTCCAACCCCTCTAAATGGAGAATTTGGGGTTGGATCCCTTTTCTGTGAGGGGACTCTCCCTGCTTTGAAAATCCCACCAGGAGTCTGGTTTCTCCAGTCTTCCCTGGAGGAAACCCCAGAATTCCAGAGTAACTGGGGCTGGAAAAGCTCTCTGAGACCTTTGAGTCCAGCCTGTGCCTGATCCCCACCCTGTCCCCAGCCCAGGGCACTGAGGGCCACCTCCAGCCCTTCCCTGGACACCTCCAGGGATGGCCACTCCAAACCTCCCTGGACAGCCCCTGCCAAGGCCTGGCTGCTCTTCCCAGGAGGAAATTCCTCCTGGTGTCCCCCCTGAGCCTCCTGTTGGGGGGTTGTGGAGGGAGGTCCCCCTGAGCCTCCTTTCCTCTGGGCTGAGCCCCCCAGCTCCATCAGGAGCTCTCCAGACCCTTCTGCTGCCCCAGCCCCTTGCCCAGCTCCATTCCCTTCTCTGCACACACTCCAGCCCTTCAATGTTCCTCTTGAGGGAGGAAGAACATTCCCAGTTTTTCCAGGGAAAACAGATTCCCATCCTCCCAAGGTTCAAACAGACTTAAACCATAAAAGTTCAGAGCGCCCACTGTGGACGTGAAAGGGAAAAAAGGAATTTCAGATGTCCAGGAACACCCACAGTTGGATCTCTCCCTGCACCAGGCTCTCTCCCAGAGCTCACCAGGCCGATGGCTGTCGGGATCGGGGCTCTCTGGGTTGGCAGCAGGGCTGTGTGTAATGCACGAGATGTTTAATTAGCCAAGGGTTTGCGCTGGGCCTTTGAAAGGAACAAGAAACATGCTATTAGTGCTCATTTTATTATTACTCTTAATTAAAACAGTGAGGAGCCTGTCCCAGGTGTGAGGTCTGTGACTGCAGGAGCCAGGAATGAACGTCGGGGTGGGGAGCGTGCGGCTCCACCAGCATCCAGCCTGGCACGGGGACATTGAGCGGTGCCAGCCCTGTCCCCAGCACGCCTCGGGCTGTGCCAAGCCCACCGTGCCCCGGGAGCGGTTGAAACCCAGCCAGACGAGAGGCTCCGCGCGGGTGTGAGTCTGCCTTTGTGGGAAGGGGAGATAAAATCTCTCCAGTGTGAGTCCTTTCGAAGCAATCCAAGGTTTCACCCGCGCTCCCGGCTGAGCCGGAGCCATCCAGGTTGTGCCACTCCATGGAAGGAAGGAGTGGGAAGGGCCTGAGGAATGGAGACAGGGAATCTCTCCAGAGCTGGAGTCCTGTTATCTCCACACACATCTGCGGAGGGAAGCAGGAAGGGCTGCAGGAAAGACTGCAGGAACAGCTGCAGGAACAGCTGCAGGAACAGCTGCAGGAATGGATGCAGGAACAGCTGCAGGAAAGACTGCAGGAACAGCTGCAGGAATGGATGCAGGAATGGATGCAGGAACGGCTGCAGGAAAGACTGCAGGAACAGCTGCAGGAACAGCTACAGTAACAGCTGCAGTAATGGATGCAGGAATGGATGCAGGAACAGCTGCAGGAATGGCTGCAGGAATGGCTGCAGAAATCCAGCAGAAAAGGCTGCAGGTATGGCTGCAGGAAGGGCTGCAGGAATGACTGAAGGGAAGACTGAAGGAACAGCTGCAGGTAGGGCTGCAAAAATCCAGCAGGAATGGCTGCCAGTATGGCTGCAGGAACAGCTGCAGTAAGAGCTGCAGGAATGGCTGCAGGAACAGCTGCAGAAATCCAGCAGGAAAGGCTGCAGAAATCCAGCAAGAAGAGCTGCAGGTACGGCTGCAGGAAAGGCTGCAGAAATCCATCAGGAGATTGTCCCCACCTTCTCCTCCCACAAAGCCACAGCAGCAAGGGTGGTAAATCCCTGAAGAGAAATGTTCCAGGGACAGTCTCTCCCTCCTGCACTGCTTACAGCAAGCACAGACTGGTTGAGGCAGGGCCAAGGCAGGCGGGCACACAGAGCCTGTGGATAATTCCCTATACGTGTTCCAGGATAATTCTCCATAACTGTTCCAGGCCGTTGGTGAAGGCCCCTCGGCCACCTGCAGGGAGTAGCAGTGCTGCTGCCCAGCTCCAGCTGCTCATCCCGTGGGGAGCCACTCCTGGACAACGGGGCCTTTGCTCCCTCATCACCTCAGACCTTTCTGTCTCCTGCCCCCAGTTCCTCATATTTACATCTGACACCATTTTTTTTTCTCCTTTTTTGCCTCCTCATCTCTCTCACATGACAGCAAATCTCCTCCCACACATGGCCAAAAATCCTCAAAGTGCTGCCTGACTGCAGCCTCACCCAAACCTTGCAGGGAAGGGTCTGTGGATTCATTCTGCATGCTGGGATAGCAAAGCTCAGCTGTGAATGGACCAGCTTGAGGGATCCCAGTGAGTCAGCAGGGCATCACCCCAAATCCCTCGTACCTCACACCTAATCCCTGGTGCCATCCCAGTGTTGACACATTCCTGCCTTTTATGGGACAAGAAGATGTAATTGACGGGTCAGGTGGGCATGACTTGTACCCAGGCATGGGAGAACAAAGTTCACCCATGATTCACGGGAAAATCCAGGTCCTGAAGTGTCTCCTGCATCATGTTGTTGTGTTCATGTCTCTCTTGAGCTTCATCCCTGTCTCATCGTCCCTGAAATCATTCCAGAAGGGCTGGAAGCACGACAGCAACAGCAGCACTCTGTCCCAGCTAAAATAAAGCATTCTGAGTAAAATCAGAAGAGAAAGTAACCAAAAGCAGCTCTGGGAGGGTGAGGACTTGGGAGGTGTCCAAGGAACGCCCAGACATGGCACCCAGTGCTCTGTCTGCTTGATGAGGTGGGGGGTGGTCAAAGGATGGGCTCAGTGGTCTTGGAGATCTTTTCCAACACCAACGATTCTGGAAACCTGAATTCTGGAATTCACCTCAAACCACCCTGTGCCGGGATTTGATACCACTGCCCTCAATACCATGTTCCAAAACCAGACTCAAACAGCGCCTGAAGCCCCAGGCTGGTAGGGGGGCTTGGCCAGGTTTTGGAGGTTGGGGATCCACGGAGGTGGCAGAACCTCTGGGCCATGGACAGGAGCCCACTCTGGGGCAGGTGTGGTGACAGGAACTGTGAGCCAAGAACAGGAGCCCACTCTGGGGCAGGTGTGGTGGAAGAACCCGTGACCCCATGGCTTGGGTGGGTACCTGGAGGAGAAATCCTTGCTGGGCCACAGTGGGCAGGCAGGTTGGAATCACCAGTGAAGGACAGATTTGGGCTAATGCAAATCTCTCGTTGGGATATCCGGCCCCATTGGGCAATTCCTCTGCAGTATTCCTGCCCTAAACCTAATCCACAGGGATTAGCATCAATAATTTTTCTTTCACGTGGAGGTCAATCATGCAGAGCCCCTGGTCCGTGTGACCCTGAGGAATTGGCACTTCTGGATTACAAACACGTCTTCTGCCTGATCCACACTGCCCATGAGCAGATCCATTGGTGCTGGTGCTGGCGTCACTTCACGTGAAATTCCTTCCATTCTCGTTCATAGGCAGGCGAAGGAATTAACGAGCTATTAATAATTACAATTAATAATTACAAGCACAAAGCATCAAAGGGAAAATACGGGAAGCTGAACACAGTGGATAGAAATGGGCTGGGATCTGTAATTAGGGATGCCTCATGTCCCAGATAACCCTGTGGAAAAGTATAAAAGGTTTCCCATCCCAGTGTCCTTCACTCGCTGCTCTGCTTCAAAACAGCTCCATCCCCACTGCTAGAAAGGTGAGTCCAGTTTTTCTCTCCCTGGAGTTTCTTTAGGATGCTGGATGTTTTCCCATGAGTTTGGGTAGAGTTGGAGTGTTGGATATTCCCCCCTCATCTCTGCATCTTGGTTGTGCTGGAGACCAAATTCTTGTTACACACAAGAGCAAATTATTCAAGCAAATGACAGTAAAGGCCCTGAGCAGAGGCCCAAGTCAAACCAAAATAAAGAAAGGGTGGGAAATACAGACAGAGGGTTTTGCGGAAAGGAGACTTGGAGGTTTCCAAGCAGGAGGAACCAGAGGGTCTGGAGCCGCTCTTGGATGTTTGGACTATTTTTTCTCCGGAAATCAAGTCCCATCCATAAAAGGTTCTATGTTTAGTGAGGGATTAAAGCATCTCTCAGCAACACTGACGCCACTTTCTAATCCCTGAAGAACTGGAAATTAGCAAGAAAATGGGGAACCCCAGAACAAATGTCTATAAGCCGGTGCCCGCTGTGACTGTGCCTCTCTTCCCTCCAGCTCTGCCACCGCCCGCAGACGATGTGTTCCCGCGGCTCCTGCCACAGCCACGAGGCCTCCTGCCATGAATCCCGCTCCTCCTGCCACGACTCAGGCTCCTCCTGCCACTACATCATCCAGAGGCAGCCGGTGCAGAAGTTCAGCTACGTGACGCCCTGCTGTGCCCCGGTGCAGCGCTATTGCCCCCCGGTGCAGCGCTATTGCCCCCCGGTGCAGCCCTGCTGCCCCCAGGTGCAGCCCTGCTGCCCCCCGGTGCAGCGTTACTGCCCCCCGGCCTGCCCCCAGCTCACCAAGAACATCTGCAAGCTGCCAACCTACCCCAAGTACTGAGGGCAGGACCCGGGACATGCCAGAGCGCTCCTGCCCTGGATGCTCTCCATGCCTGAGGCTTGAACCGACGGTTCTTTGTTCCCGTTTTTAATTTGAGCCTCAAGTTCCTTGTCCGTGACTGGAATCTGGTTCCTGGTTTTACGCCTATTCGGTTTAATTTGCTCAGCACGGGAGACCCAGCTCAGGTTGCTTTCCGTAAAGTTGGGAATGATTCCTGCTGCTTTTCACCCATGCAACAGCCTCCAAAACAATAAAATTTTATTTCCAAAAGCAAAAGAAGATTATAGTCTGTTTATTCTTTGACCTTTTTTCTGCAGAGTAATTGTTCACTCTGACTCCTCAGTCACCACTTCTTGCTTATTTCTCCTCAAGCTGATCACAAAATGTCCCTAAAATTCCAAGGCAATGAAAGCCAGTGCTTCTAGAGGCATTTCTAGAGCAGGGGGAAGCTCAGGGAGCTCATCTGCACCCTATTTATTCCCATACTGATATATGGAATATGCATTTATACATTTATATCCAGAAGGAGCTGTTCCTGGGAGGGTGGTGAGCCCCTGGCACGGGTGATTCCATGGATCCCTGGCAGTGTCCCAGGCCAGGCTGGACAGGGCCAGAGCAGCCTGGGACCGTGGGAGCTGTCCCTGCTCATGGCAGGGATGGCACTGCAGATCTTAAGGACCCATCCCATCCACGCCATTGCCAGATTCCTCTTGGAGTGGAACTGTCCCCTCCTCAGCAGCTCCCTGTGCTGTGTTTGTCCCTCTGACTCAGTCACAAACGTTTTGAGGTGTTTAACAAAGACAAATAAGCACCTCGTGGGTTTTCCTAACCCTCCTTCTTTCACTGGGCTCCAAATTACTGTTTTCGGTGGCAATTGGAGACGCTTAAAATAAGTGTGAAATCTCTCTGGACTTTCAACAACCTCAGACTTTCCTTATCTCCAGTCCAGCTGAGACACCAGTTCCAGAACAGGCTCTGTGGCTGCATCAGCTTCCCCAAGAGCTCATTAACCAGACTCAGCTTGAATTAATAACTCTGAGAGCTGAGTGAGATGATCTTTAATGTCCCTTCCAACTCATATCATTCTGTGATTCCCTGATTCCATGAATTCCTCCTGCCTGGCAGAGAATTGACTCAAGGACATCCCCCAAAAAGGAGTTTTATCCATCTAGATGAAGCATTTCAAGAACACAACAGCTTCCAGAAGACTTCAGGTTCTCCTAAGCAAGGATTGGCTCTAAGATATTTCGTTAAAAGCTTTTGGATTCTGAACCATGGCCTGACAAATAAATAAAAAGAATCATAGAATCATGAAACAGTTTGGGTTGGGAGGAACCCTAAAGATCATCTCACTCCCCGACCCCTGAGTTGTTCCTGTGGTACCCATCTGAATAGAAGTCACAGGAAAGGGACAATCACCCATTTAATTGTCTGAAAACCTTCGGCTGCTCTGAGAGAAACTTGGAAGCAAAGAGTGAAATGTGGGAATTAATAAAATTTCCAAAACTGCTTCAATAAATTGGGACCCCACAGAAATCTGGGGTTGAAAACGAGTTGCCAAGGGGTAAAATCACCACACAAATTCTTCTTGCTGGGGATTTGAGATGCCCTCCATCCAGGAGGAACCTGAACAGGAAAACATCATGGCACAAACAAAAAAACAGCTGATGGTTGGCAGACGGAATGGAAAAAATTTGGACTGGGACGTCCTTCTGGCATCACCTCCGGAGTCACGGCGCTGGGTCTGAGATCGTCACCAGGACCTCCCTCTAATGAAGTCCCTGGGAGTTGTGGCTCTTAATTACAGTCCCTTGTGTCAGGGGGAAAAAAAAAAAACAACCTATCAGTCAAAATGTGACTCTGCCACAGAGAAGCAGGGGCAGCACGCGGGGAAGGAGTCAACCCTCTGGAGTTGATGCAACCCCGCTTGCCCAATGACAAATCACTTAATAACTCTGGGGATAGGTTCATTTTTGCCACAGAAATATGCAACTGGCTCCAAAATTCCCTCCTAAGCAGATTGGGAAATTCCTTGCTTATTAAATTGCTGAGGAAAATGTCATTGTTGTTTTTTTTCCTGACTGCGTCAGGTTGGAAATGCTAAAAATGAGACACAGGAGATAAACATGAATATGAGGGTCTGTGTCAGCATTGTCAAGAGGTGCCTAATTCCCAGGACAGCCCTTTGGGTGATATAAAAGTCCAGCATCCCCTGCCCATCCTTCACTCTGCATCGACTCCCTGAGCTCTTCCTCTTGCTCCAGCCAAGGGTGAGTTGGATTATGTCGATTTACCTGCTCTTGAGCAGCAGAAATTCACAGCGTTCTGTGTTTAGGCCTGGCCTTTGTCTTAGAAATTCCTTCTTTTTGATGTCTGGGTGCCTGGACACTCACAAGGAGTGCTTGGTTTGCTTACGGGTGGGATGGCAGAAAAATAGGAGTGATTGAAGGAGCAGATCTGCAAAGACAGGGAGTGTTTGGGAGCCAGCAAGGAATTTGCTCCCAGACTGGCAGGTGATGGAGGCAGAGAGAGCTCAGACAAGTCAGAGCAGCTTTAGAAGGAAAATCTGCCTTAAAAAGGATGCTCCTAAACAGCAGCATCTTGGGAGGGAAATCCCCATCAGAGTCACACCATCATGGATTCCTCCAAGAGGAAGAGTCACAATGTCCCACACATCACAGAACACAGGGAAACAACACTCCCATCCCAGTCCCAAACCAGAGCCGAGGGAAGTGCAGCGGCAGCAGCTGTCCCAGCCTGACGATCTCTCTCTTCCCTCCAGTTCTGCCAGAGCTCCAGGACGATGTGCTCCCGC
>VWZN01022062.1:62264-73766 GCA_013396955.1 Regulus satrapa | reverse complement strand
TGCCAGAAGCCCTGCTGTGACCCGTGCCAGTCCGTGTGCTGTGACCCGTGCCAGAAGCCCTGCTGTGACCCGTGCCAGACTGTGTGCTGTGACCCATGCCAGAAGCCCTGCTGTGACCCGTGCCAGTCCGTGTGCTGTGACCCGTGCCAGAAGCCCTGCTGTGACCCGTGCCAGACTGTCTGCTGTGACCCGTGCCAGAAGCCCTGCTGTGACCCGTGCCAGTCCGTGTGCTGTGACCCGTGCCAGAAAACCGTGTGCTGCACCAAGGTGTGCCAGAAGTCCCCGTGCTGCGTCCCGCGGCCCTGCTGCTGCCCCTGCTGCTGCTGCGTGGTGAAGAAGCCTGTGGTGGTTTGCTGCACCCCCGTGAGGAGGTACTGCACCCCCTGCATCCCCATCCAGCAGTGCTGTGCCAGCCTCAAGAAGACCTGCTGAGCTGTGCCCCTCTGAGGACGCGCACAAGGACGTGAAGAGCTGCTCGTTCGCCTCTGGTTCTCATCGTGATGGAGCCAATTCACAGTGATTTTCTTCTTCTTTTCAAGCCTGAGCTGCTGCTTCTTTCTGTCCTTTAGCTATTGTCTGTCTTTAGTTATTGACTGTCTTGCATACCACTGAATTTATCACGTGTTGTGTGAGGCATTGGATATTGGTGGGGTGTTATTTCTCCTCTTGGTGTTTGGGAAACCTTTGGTCTCACTCTTCATTTCCTCTCTTGACTTGTAGACAATAAAATTTAGCATTAAGCAAAATGCAACATTTGGTCTTTTGGTTGTTCTTACATGGCTTTGTCCTTAATTTGTCACTTTGCCCAGGAATTGTCCCCTTGCCCAGAATTTGTCACCTTACTCAGGATTTGTCACTCTGCCCAGAGTTTGTCCTCATTCTGGTACCATCTGTGCCTTTGGCTGAGGTCCTGGATGTGTCCCAGCGGCACAGCAGAACATTTGGGGCACAGAGAGCTGCCCAGGCTGTTGGTGCAAGCCAGGCTGTGTCATTCCTGATCTCTGGAATGGGTGCCTGGAGCAGCTGTGGCTGCTGCTGGATCCCTGGCAGTGCCCAAGGCCAGGCTGGACACTGGGCTGGGAGCAGCCTGGGACAGTGGGAGGTGTCTCATGGCAAGGGGAGAAACAGGATGAGATCGAAAGTCCTTTCCAGCCCAAACCATTCCTTGGTGCCTTCTTGGCCCTCCTAATCATTCACCTCAGCTCAGAGTTGACTACAGAACCAAAAGTTGAAGTAATTAAAACTCAAAGGGCAAGGACTGAGTGAGGCATATCTGCACTGTCTGAAAACACAGCACTCCATAAATCACAGAATCCTCAAATATCCAGATTTTGAAAGGATCATAGAGTCCCACTCCTGCCCCTTCACAGACACCCCAAAATCTCGCCCTGTGCATCCCTGGGAGCGCTGTCCAAATGTTCCTGAAGCTCCAGCAGCCTTGGGGCTGTGCCCATTCCCTGGGAAGAGCAGTGCCCAGCATCTCTGGGGGAAGAACTTTCCAGAAATTCCTAGATCTTCCCTGGCACAACTCCAGCAATTTCCTCAGGTCCTGGCCCCAGAGCAGAAGTTGGAGCTTCCCCTCGGGAGGAAGCTGAGGACAGCTGTGAGATGCACAGGAGCTCATCCCTGATCTTGGAAGGGGTATCCCAATAGGGAACAATAGGGAATTCTCTACTCACTGGACAGCAGGCAGCATCTTCATCCCACCACCATCTTCCAAAAATGAAGGCTTAGAGACCCCCTTAAATCATTGAACGATTTTTACGGGAGCAGAGTGTTCCCCCTGCGCGTTCCTGGGCTCATAGCCCAGGAACAAAAGCCAGGGTTGGCATCCAACTCAAGAGCCTCATTCCTAAAATAGCAAGGTCGTGAGTCAATGATACCTTCCCTCCCTGGCTGGGACTTTCTTTGCTATTAAAATGCAGGAGTCAGCTCAGAATTGCAGGTCTGGAGAAAATGCCTCGAGCTCTGGCTTGATTTGCTTCCTCCAACCTTCACACGCGACATCTGCATTAAAATAATCTTCTCTACGTGTTTGACTCTTCTGAAAACATTGCTTGGGTCTTCAGGAGGGTTTTTATTTATTGTAAATTGGGCACAATGCATGGGCAGAAGGATATCCCATATCAGAACATTTTATAAAGTGCTTTCTCTGTAGGGAATCTTGTGAATATTCATTCCATCCTTGAGTCACAGAATGGTGGAATGGGTTGGGTTGGAAGGGACGTTAAAAAACATCTCATCCCAACACCCCTGCCATGGACAGGGACGCCTCCGGCTGGACCAGAGCTCCAACCAGCCTGGCCTTACCCTGCCTTGGAAAAGTTGCAAGGACAAATTCCCAAATCTCCTGCAACCCAGACTCACAGAACCACCATGGAAGTTCCAAAGATATCACAGGATGGGACGTGGCCTATAAAAGGAACCTCGTGTAGATTTATTTCTGACCCAAGTGCAGGTCAAACTGCACAGAATGGCAGGGAGAATGTTGTAAACACTGACACTGGTGGGGTGGTTCAGGTTCAGATGGGATTTTGGGAACAAATCCCTCCCTGCAAGGGTGGCGATGCCCTGGCACAAGGTATTCCATGGGTGTCCCATCCCTGGAAGTGTCCAAGGCCAGGCTGAAGCAAACCAGGATAGGGGAAGGTGTCCCCACCCATCCAGGAGGGTTGGACTGGATGTTCTTTGGGGTTTCTTCAAACCAAATTCATTCCGTAGTTCTATGACTACAACACTGGAATCATCTTGGCCAACAGGACAACAATAAAACCCGATAAAAATGTGATAAATTATTGATTCAGGGGAGATGTTTGAGGGTTTACACAAGGAGGATGTTGCTTCCTACAGGCAACTCTTGGTTATTATTGAGCGACCAAAGCAATGCTCCCCTGGGGACAATTCCAGAAGGGACACCCAACGTCACAAGAGGCCATGGTCACATCCTGGAAGGGCAGATCCTGTCCCAGTCACCAGGGATCACCTGCCACCACGTCAGCCTCACAGTCAGAGTCCCCGGGATGTGATGGCAGCCTCTTTTTGCCATGAATTGGTGCTGCTTCAGCATCCTGGAATTCCCATCTTCTACTGGAGGCCCCTCTCATCCCATGGGAGCACCATCAACATCTTCTAATGTTGTGGGGTTGTCCCTGCTCTGCATGTGGCCACGGTTCCTCATGTGAGCACTCAAATGTGATCACCACGAGTCTCCTCAGTCTCAGAAACCTTTGGGGTAATTGCAGGGAATGGGATGTGTGGAACCAGAACAGGGAAAAACCCTCTCGTGGACACTGCTGCTTTGAGAGCCACTTCATTGAGACCCAGCCCATCCACTCCATGGGTGAAAATGAGAAAACAATCCTAATAATATAACAAAAGTTTAAAAAAACTATTTGAGGCCCAAGAGCACCCTGAAGAGAGGCCCAAGAGCAAGACTGAGAAACGGGAAATTTCAGCCTAAACTTTGACCACAGGGGCAGGAAAGAAAGGATTCCCAAAAATTGACCAGAAATTTCCACTGGCCCCCAGAAATCCTGGCCAGGGGCAGCGGGGACACATGAGCAATGACAGCTCCAAGTTCCAGGCATGGTTGTCCCACTGCTTCAGCACCTGGCTCCCCCCAGGCACATTGTTCAGCATCCCCGTGTCCCAAGGTCATTCCTTGGGAGGGGGTGGGAATACCTCAGAGCTCCCTTCCTGAGGCCCTCCCTGCGGCCCCATTAACGCAAATTCAACAGAAAATTTGCATCTGTTGTTCCTCTGGACAAGTAATTATGGGGCACAATTGAGGTGGTGAGCAAACAGAAAGAGGCAGAGATTAAACACCGGAGGAGACACGTGAGGGGATACCCCGGGTGATCCACGGAGTCGGAATTGCCGAGGGATGCCTCATTTCCAGGGGAGGAGGCTTTGGAGCGTATAAAAGGCTCCCCAGCCCAGGGGTCTCCATTCAACCTTCTCGACTTCTCCTCTCCGCCCTCCACTGCTCCACAGGGTAAGTGGGATTTTGCTACTTGTCTTTGCTTTGGGTTTCCATGGGCTTCTCCAAGACTTTCTGGGCTGCCTGGCTTGGAACTGGAGACTGCAGAGGATTGGGGATCACAGTTTGGTTTTGGGGACCAGAGGTCAGTTTTGGACTGCACCTGGGTGGATTGTCTCCGGCAGAACCAGTGCTGGACAAAATGCCAGAAGCACAGGAGTGTGTCCTGGGATTCAGGACACCATGCACATCCCCAGCCAGTTGAAGATGGATTTGGGGATAAGAATGTTTTAAGCTGCCTCAACCTCTGGGAGATTCAAGCAGAGAAAAAGACAAACTCTTTCTTTCCCTTCCAGCTTTTTCTCCACTCCCATCACCAAGATGCCCAACGGATGCTGCGGCGGTGGAAATAGTTACTCTGTGTGCTGCTACAGCAGCCCCAAGACCTGCAAGAGGCCGATGTGCTGCAGCCCCATGCAGTGCTGCAGCCCCTGCTGCACCCCCTGCTGCACCCCCTGCTGCATGCCCATGCAGTCCTGCTGCATGCCCATGCCCATGTCCTGCTGCTACACCATCAGCAGCAACAACAACAGCGGCTGCTGCGGTGGCAGCAGCGGCGGCTGCTGCGGTGGCAACTAAGCCCACCCGGCCTATTCCTGCCTGGATATGGATGTGGATATGGACAACGCCCCGAGCGCTCCTCCTCCTGTGCCTAGAGACCCTGGGACTCCTCTTCTTCTCCTTCCTCCTCTCACCTCGTGCCTGTGATGTGCCCCTGAGCCGCCGCCCGGCGAGTTTCTCCCGTGAGCGCCGGTCCTGCCCCTCGTTTTCCTCTCGGTGTGTGGGATGTTTCACCCTTTTCGCCACTGTTTTGCTTCAGTCTGTCTGAAAAAAAGCAATAAAACCTGTAGTTTGTGACCCTGCAACCTCCTGGTGTTGATCTGTTTGTTCACTGGTCGATCCAGAGGGTTTTGCCGTGCCTTTCACCTTTTCCTGGCATTTTTTCCTGCATTGGGATTCTCCTGTCTCCAAGGTTTTCACTACGGGGACACAAAGAAAATCATGGCATGGCTGGTAAATTAATTCAAGCTGTAGTTTCTGGCACCTCTGGGAGTGATATTTGCCCTCTCAGTATAAAAATAACAGAGAAATAGGAATATAATAGTGTGTGGAGACCTCACATTGCCTCCCAGGATAGGGAGGGGCTCCAGGGAAGCTGGAGAGGAACTTTTCCTCAGGAACTGCAGGGACAGGGGGAGGGAAGTCAGACTGACAGAGGGGAAATTAAGGCTGGATATTGGGAAGAAATTGTCCCCTGTGAGGGTGGTGAGAAATTCCCTTTGTTTTCCAGGGAATTTCTGGTTGTTCATCCCTGGAAGTGCCCATGACCAGGCTGGATGGGGCTTGGAGCCACCTGCGATAGTGCAAGGGGTCCCTGCCCATGGTGGGGGGGGGGAATAATTTGATTTTTAAGTCACTTCCAACCCAAACCAGTCTCTGAGTCTATGAAAATAATTCTTAAACTCACAAAAAGTGGGAATGTTTTCAGAAGGAGCCTGACACAGACACGCCCCAGCTCCGTGGATTCCAGCCAGCCAAGGAGCTGCCTCAGGACCCAGGGCCAGGCCCTGCGGACAGTCTGTCACTCAGGAACTGGGAGGTTCTGCCTCTGCCAGGCTGAGTTCCCAGATACTGAGCTGAAGTTGCAAAACAAATGCTGAGAAACCTCTGCTGCCTTCAGGGGTCACTAGGGTGGCCCAAAAACAGGAAAGGTCTGCACTGCCACCCTTTTGATGCATTTAATGCCCTTTTCTGGCTCTGTTCCTGCCCTGCTCCAGTCCCTTGCTTGCATTACGATCCCCATCCCGCCCCCCCAAAAATGATCTGGGTGCCTTGGTTCCACCAAGAGCTGGACACGACCGTTCAGGGTGGGAAGTTCCCGCCTCGACCTCCCTTCTCCCAGCTGCAGGATTTGCCAATGGAAAACTCCCCTCGGGAGGCACAAGTGGAGGGCGTCCCTCTGCTTCTGCCCCAGTAACTCCTTGTGAGTTAATAGAAGGATCTGTCTGATCTGTCTCCCCTACCGGGAAGGAAATGCCGCGCGTGTTCTCCTGCCCTTCATGGAGAGGTCACAAGTACCGGCCTTGCTTCTCCAGTATTTCACCCCAGGAATTGCTCTCATGCCAGGGAAGCCTGGAAAGGAGCTGTTGGCATTTCCTGCAGAGATGAAACAGCTCCAAAATCTCAATTTGCTCCCCCTTGCGCTGCGCAGAGAGCAAACCGAGGTCCCTGTCACCGTCCTCAGGGCCGGTCCCAGCTCACCTGAGCCAACCCCTCTCACGAGCAGCCCCGGGATCCCCAAGGACATCAGGCAGCACAGGGAACTGGCCAGGCAGGATCCACCATCCTCTCATTAGGTAGCTCTCAGGATAATGTGGCGAGGTCCTCAACTGAGAGCTGCAATTTCAGACTGTGAAAAAATTCCTCCCCAAATTCCTCCCTGGTGTTCCTGCCAGGCTTCAGCTGCCTAAGGCCCTGCCTTACCTTGACAGCCCTCCCAGAAAATGGTTTCAGCTCAACAGAGGCCCTTCCTGAGTCCCTGGCTCCACCAGCTCCATGAGGAGCAGTTTCTGTGCTGGGCCCTTCTCTTCCTCCTCAATCTTCTCAGCGCTGGTTCATTCTGGGCCCCTTCCAGCACCCTCAGAGAGTCCTGCACCAACTCCAAACCTCTCCCTCCCTGCCAGGCGCTGGGCACGGGGTCCTGCTCAGCGCCAGGATTCCAGGACCCAGCTGGGCTCCTGCTAGATGCCAGGGGAGGCTGCAGGAGAGAAATGTTGACTTGGGGAGCACCACCCCCAGCCGCCTTGGAGCCACCGTCCCTCATGTTGCCTCTTGCAGAGCTGCCCCCCAATCTTTTAACTGAAATACAATAAAATAATTAACAATTAATTAAAATTAATAATTAATAAATAAAAGGGGAACTTCCCAAACATGGAATTATCCAAGGCCAGGCTGGATAGAGCTCTGAGCAGCCTGGTCTAGTTGGACGTGTCCCTACCTGTGTCAGCGGGGTGAAATTGGATGATCTTTTGAGAAGATCAGGAACTGGACACTCACAGTTCAGTGTGAACCAAACAAATGTCAAATCTTTATTCACACAACTTATTTTTATGCAGTTTTTACAGACCCCGTCTGTAACTCAAATTGGTTGACAGTTTTCTTGCCAATCACTTTATTGGTTAGTAACCAATATTAGGCATTTCACTTGTCTGTCAAATCTCTCTGTTCTTGTCTAGTTTGCATCTTTTGTCCACTGATTCTCATGAAACAGATTTCTCATTTAATGCAGGTGCAGCTGTTTCTCACCAGGGAATAGGTTGTTGCGTTAGTGAACTTCTCATTCTCAGAATAGCTTCACATGGGAACATGCAAACCACTTATCTGCCCGTAGAAGAAATGACAATTCCTCTAAAAACGAGAGGAAATGACAATCCCACCATCTTCTGCGTCCTTCCCGACCCAAACCACTCCACAATGGCTTTGCATGCAGTCACGTGCGGGCGACTGAGCCCCAGACGCCCCAAATGCTCCCTGCTCCCTCCTCACGTGCGCGTCCAGTGACCGGGAACAGACATCCCCACCTTCCTGACCTTTTCCCAATTCGTTCCAAACCCCATTCCAACGGAACGACCGGCACGCCGCCGGGGCTCAGTTTCGCCTCCTGCACTGATTCAGCACCAGCTGCTGCTGACTCAGTCCTGGAACATCTCTGTCCAACAGATACGAGGCCACATTTTTTGGCTCCCTCGCAAGGTTTGTGGGGAGGACAAATTCATCCAAATTCATGGGAGCCCTTTGATTATCTCCAGGCTAAACCATGACGAGGCAGAAGGAGGGCGGTGATCACCAGTAATGAGGTGAAATGCAAATTCCAGGCGACACATATGGCTAAAAAATATGGGTTTGGATGGATAAACAGGGAAGCTGGAATGGTCAATGGCTGTCTCACTTCCAGGCGGAAGGATGGCCGGGAGTATAAAAGGGCTCCAGGCCCAGCTCGCTTCATTCGCTTGTCTTCTCCTCCCTTCACCTCTCCTCACTCTTCAGCAGGGTAAGTGAGCACTTCTAACCCTTCCTTTGCCTCCCGAATGGGAATTTCACACCTTTATAGCAGATCCAAGTGTTGCTGGGGATCTGGGATGGGGCTTGGGTGTTGGGGTTTACCAATGCTGCACAAAGAGTTATGGAGATGAGCTGGAAATGCTCAGGGGAGCTCTGGGAGCATCAGCAGGGCCATGCAGGGGAGGGGGACGGAGAATATTCCCGAAGGGCCCAGAGCGAGGGCTCAGTGCTGGGTTGCTCTTCCTGAGACACCAAGGGAGCTCCAGAACGGGTCGCTGGGCACCTGCACTGCGGGAAAACCCAGAGCCGTGGCCGCAATTTACAAACGAGACCTCCTGGGGCTTTCCCTGCTTGAGCCCCTAAATGTGAAGGAATGAACAGAGCTCTGAATTAACCCCGCTCATTCCCAAGCCTGCCGCTCCCACTCACAGCTCTCTCTGCTCCTTCCAGCTCCGCTCCCACCACCCCCAAGATGCCCAACGGATGCTGCGGATGTGGCGGTGGGAATAGTTACTCCGTGTGCTGCTACAGCAGCCCCCGGTGCTGCAAGACCCCGATGTGCTGCAGCCCCATGCAGTGCTGCAGCCCCTGCTGCATGCCCATGCAGTCCTGCTGCATGCCCATGTCCTGCTGCTACACCATCAGCAACAACAACAGCGGCTGCTGCGGCGGCAGCGGCTGCTGCGGCAACTGAGCCTGCCCGGCTCGGCTCAGCTCGGACACGGCTGTGGACACGGATATGGACGTGGACACCACCCCGAACGCTCTTTCTCCCATCCCCGGATGCTTAGAACTCCTCTTCTTTGCTGCCTCCAGCCCCCAGGGGCTTTGCTGTGCCCTGGAGCCACTGCCCAGTCAGTTCCTGGCACTCCTCTTCCTCTCTCTCTTGGTGTGTGGGATGTCTCCTTCTCCCTTCTCTTCCTTTAATCCCCAATTAGAAATGAAAAGCAATAAAATTTGTAAGTTTTAATCCTGCAAAGTCCTGGATTATGTTTATTCATTTCTCTTTATCCCTCAAATTGTAGCTCCAGTGTGGGATGTGTTTAGCATTTGCCTAATTGGTTAATGTAATTAATTTTGCGTGTTTGTCATTCTGTGATGGCAATGCCCCGGTGCACCTGGTGAGCTCCTTGGGCCAATGGTCACCTGGGGGAAATTAGGACGTGCAAGTGAAAAATCTCACCTCAGAAAAAGGAACATCAGTTTATTTCCATCTTTCTCCTGCAGATTTGAAATCCGGTTTGCAACCAAAGCAGCCCTGTGGTCATAAAGCCACAGCTGAAGGTCTTTTCCATTATCCAATGGGAATCTTTCCAGAGAATTTGCTGAGCTTTAAAGGAGGGTTCTTAAACTCATTAAACAGACCAGGATCATTCAGGTTGGAAGGGACTTAAAGCTCATCCAGTCCCAGTGGGACACCTCCACTGGCCCCAGTAGATCAGATTTAGGTCCAGCCTGAAGGATCCAGAAATGCTGAGTCATTTTCTCTGGGTTCTATTAAAACATGGGAAACTTTAAGAGACGAGGTCAGAAATTCAATATTCACACTCGGGGATTTGTGAAATCCTCGGGAAGGGAAGCGGCTCCAAAACTCCTCTAACCTGAAAAAAAAAANTTTTTTAAAAAAAAAAAAAAAAAAAAAAAAAAAAAAAAAAAAAAAAAAAAAAAAAAAAAAAAAATCCAAACCCAGCATAAACTTGTGACTCTGGCAATGAATTCTAAACCTAGAATCCCGCTTGACCCTAACAGATCCTGAGGTCTTTTTCATCTTTCCACACAAATTCTGTGGCTTCCTGCCAGGCAATTCCACTTCTCCTGTAGCTACGGAATAAATTACGGCAGAGCCCTGTCAGGTGCCAGCACAGCCCTGAGCCACACCCCCGAATTCTGCGGATGCTTTTCCCAGTGATTCAAACCCAAATTCCACTGGTCAGAGCTCCGAGCATCCCTCACAGAGGCTCCACATGGAAGTGCCTTTGGAACCCCGGGGACCTCCTGGGAGAGGAATTTTCCTGGTACTTAAAAAATGTCTTGGCCCCAGAAATGCAAAATGGAGCAGCTTCACAGAACGTAAGTCGAAGCAAAAATGCCAGAAAGGTGGACACGGTGTTTGGCAAAGCCTGGGATTGTTCCTCTGTGAGGTCACCGCTCCTCCGGTGTCCCTGTTCCAGATTTTGACACGTAGAAGGCTTTTCCTTGCTCGGCCGAGGTGCTCCGCGCTTGGGAGCGAATGAATCCACGGAATAAACAACCAAACACCCCATGCCCAGGCTGCCCCTGTGCCCCGTGCCCGCTGCCCGGGGGGATCCCGGATTCCCACCTCCCACTCACCCACAGGAGCAGCACCCGCTGCCCCTCGAGGTCCTGAGGCCGCCCTAGGCTCACTGCCCTCCCGGGAAAAGACTCCTGCGCCTTCCTGGGCTTTTCCCTCTGCCACCAGGGTCTCCTTTGGGGCGCGCCACTCAGCATCGCGGCATCCCGAGTATCCGCAGCCAGGATCCCTCCTGACTGACGCGAGCCCGTTCGGGCATGACCAGAACTAATGGGATAATGGCCACTGCCTCTGCAGAGCGCTGGGCCGGCACCGGGGCAGGCGCTAATTGCGGCTGATTAATCCGGCAGCGAGTGCCAGAAACAAAACACACACACATACACACACACACACACACGGCAGCGGCCTCAGCGCTCAGCTATTAATTCCCAGGACGTGCCTCATTCCCAGCAGAGATCGGCCACATATAAAAGCTTTCAGCCCCAGCTCTGTCCTCAGGACTCCGTGTCCCTGCCCAGCTCGCCCATTTCTGCTCGCAGGGTGAGTTGGATTCTTTCAGCCCTCCCCTCAGTTTTTCCTGGGAAATAGCAAAAGAAAAGGCGTCGGTGTTTTGTTTTCTTTTTCCCAGGCTGTTTATGCCCAAGGGCTTGGTCACCCTCAAAGGATTTGTGAGTCATGGGAGAAGCAGCTCCCGAGGGAACTGGGGGGGCTCAGCCTGGAGAAAAGGAGACTCAGGGGAATTTCGGGCTCTGCACAGCTCCCGACAGGAGGGGACAGCGGGGAGTCGGACTCTGCTCCAGGGACCAGGGACAGGAGGAGAGGAGCTGTGCCAGGGCAGGGGCAGGCTGGAAGCAGGAGGAAATTCCCCATGGAAATTGTTCTGGCCTTGGCCAGGGCTGCCCAGGGAGGTTTGGGGTGGCCACCCTGGAGGTGTCCAAGGGATTCCTGGGCGATGTTGATCCACCACAGGCTGGACGGGATGACCCTGGAATCCTTTCCCACCCTCAGTAACTCCCCGGCTCTGTGATCTTTACCCCAGGATGCTCCACCAGAAAGGCGGCACTGACCACGACCTGTGCCAGCACCCTTCGGGCTGCGGCCACAAGGGCTGGACATGGCCCGGCTCCAC